>OY856412.1:1323123193-1323723193 GCA_963693085.1 Alisma plantago-aquatica | reverse complement strand
AAACGGTCTTGAGACCGTGATGCCTCACACGGTCTGAGACCGTTTGGTGTCTCTCGATCTTGAGATTGTTTGAGTCCAAACGGTCTTGAGACCGTGAGGCCTCACACGGTCTTGAGACCGTGTGACCTCAAACGGTCTTGAGACCGTGAGGTCTCAAACGGTCTTGAGACCGTGTGACCTCAAACGGTCTTGAGACCGTGTGACCTCAAACGGTCTTGAGACCGTTTGGTCCACTTGGTCTCAAACCGTTTGGACTTTCAACATGGTTCAATGATTTCAATCGTTTATGATTATCAATGTTGAAGCCTCCAAATGGTCAAAGCCATGGTAACCACTTATAGATTGAGTTAATTAGGGTTATGCTTAACCAATTGGTCACTCAATTGACCCTCAATTGTTATCCAATTAGGGTTGAAGTTGGTTCAATTAAGGTCCATCAACGTTCAACCATCAACACTCAACAATGTGAATCAACACAAGGTTGAACCCTTCAATTGAGCTCCAATTGGGCCCAAACTTGGCCCAAACGGTCTTGAGATCGTGTGGATGAACTCCACACGGTCTTGAGACCGTTTGCCCAAGATTTCATCAAAATCTAATATGATTTGATAGGGGTTGAACCTTGATTGAGTCTCAATTCAGTATTTTTGATTAATTCAATAACCCATTGCATTTAGGCCCTCAATTGATCAAATTACCTTAACCCTAGACCTCCAAACGGTCTTGGGTTGTCACCACACGGTATTGAGACCGTTTGGTTGATCCCCAAACGGTCTTGAGACCGTTTGGGTCAATCAACCCAAAAACACTAAGTTATTCATAGAGATTTCAGTACTAATTTCAATTAGGGTTTACCCTAGTAATCATCCTTCAACCCTTAGCTCGTTTGGAATTAGTCCATTAAATTTGGTGAGTTGTTAATCAACATTATTATGAACAGTAATTTCATACGGTCAATGCTTAGTCAACGTTCTTACACGGTCTTGAGACCGTTTGCCCAAAAAGGGGCGATTTCAACAAATTGCAATTCAGAACTAAATTCAATTGATTTGTTGATTTAAAAAGGCTATATCTCTCGATTCCTTTGGAGTTAACCTCTCAAATTTTGTGGGTGATTAGCCTACATAATTATGAACAGATTTCTTATACGGTCCATGCTCGGTCAATGCGGATAAATGGTCTTGAAGACCGTTTTCCCTTACACGGTCTTGAGACCGTTTGCCCTTACACGATCTTGAGACCGTTTGCTCACCAAACAGTTTTGCAAACCGTGTGAGCACTTGGTGGAGATCGTTTAGTAAACTAAAAAGTAGTGGATTAACTTTGGAAATAACGTCTTCATCTCCTAGCTCAAGAACAACAAGAATTTCTCACGGATTTGCTTGCAAAGTAGCAAAGGAAGGTAGAGAAGAAGAAGAACTATATGTTGACTCAAGGTCAATTAGGTCAATGTTGACTCACGTCTAAATTGACTAAACCCTTGTTTTGATGATGACTAACCATTCCACATATTGGTGTCTAATGCTTCTACATTGAGTGATTTAAGATTAGGTTTAGACACACTCCAAATGCCCTAACTTGCGCATATCAAATTGGAGAAAAGACAAGTCAAAATAGCTACAAGTGTGCAATTTGGGATCTCTATGTAAATGACCTTAGAATTGCTTTGTAATCACTTGTAATGATTGTATGACTTGTAATTAAGCTTAGAAAAATTATTGGGACACAAAAATCCATCTTTTGTATAGTCAAACGAAAATTCCAAAATACCCATAACAGGGATTTTGTCGGCCGAATTCCAAACTCGGCCGATCCATATATTCTGGAATTTTTGTTGCAATCGGCCGAGTTACAAACTCAGCCGATTCCCGTTCGGTCGAGTTTCTAGCTAGGAAACTCGGCCGATCCACTGATCGGTCCAAGATGAAAGTCGACCGATCGGCCGAGTTTCTCCAAAGGAACTCGGCCGACAGTCTAGCTTTCAGCCTTGTCTTTTAGTGGTTCGGCCGAATTACCTTTATATAAACTCGGCCGATCAGACTGTACGAAAAAGTGCAGAAAAGTGATTCTAGCCGTTGTGGAGTTGCAACAAGTGAAAATAGATCCGTTGCAAGCCACAAAACGGCTAGTTTTCGTTCACAAGTGTTCCCAAAGGCTAAGAGGCATCCCCAGCTATAAATAGGACCCCTTGGGCTTCATTCCAAGGTTGAGCATTCCATGCAAACTCTTTGAGAGGTTCCTATTCTATAGTTGAGTGCTTCCTACAACCTCCTCTCTCTCTCTAAGCTTAATCACTTGCTACATCCATTAGAGTGAGTAGGAGATTTGTAAGAGAGCTAGTATTATTTGTATACCTTGTGAGGCTCTCACTTCCACCACCTCCCCATCTCTCATTTCCTATATTGAAGATGAAGGTTCTCTCTCTTGTCCAAGAGAGGTGAAGAAGAACTAGGGAAGGAGTCCCTTGGTGAAGATCAAGGCTGAAGACTTGGAGCTAGAGTGGGTAAGCCCTTGGAGAAGGTAGAAGACTCAAGCTCAAGTGGGTAAGTCCTTGGTGGAAAGCTTCTCCGAGTGAAGGTGAAGTCAAAGGCGGAAGATCCAAGAAGAGTGGGTAATTCCTACAAGGCCGAAGACTTGTGCAAGAGTGGGTAAGTCCTTGGAGAAGGCCGAAGACTCTTGCAAAGTGGGTAAGTCCTTGGTAAGGTTGAAGACTCTTTGTATTGGATAGGTAAGTCCTTTGTTGGTCATGTATTGTATGTCTTATTAATGAATATAAGAGTGCAATTGGTTGAAGTCCTAGAGGTTGACCTCTCTAGGCAAGTGGACTGACACACTTCTAGTTTGAAGTGTGGAACCACTCTAAATAGCTTGTCTAATTGGTGCATGTTCAATCTCTCTTATCCTTGCTATGCATGATTTAGTTGCACTCAAATTACCTATTTAGCAACCTTATCTTGTCATATAATTTGAAGGTTTAATGAATTTTGTTTAAGTGCTTTCAGCTCTATTCACCCCCCCTCTAGAGCATCTAATCACCCATCTAGGATCCAACACTATCATCTAAAAGCATAAACGAGATGTATATAACAAAGCATAGGTTTAGAGTTATAAAACCCGCCTAAAGCTTGCTCCTTGAGCTCCAAGCTTTCGAGCTCCAAGCTTTAATGGCGTCCTAGTGTTTCCACAAGTCGGCCAAGGTGATCCTTCCAAGGAAAGTTGAGAAAAGATGGCTAGAAAGGTAGAGCTAAGTGAGCTAACCATCAATTTGACCTTGAATTCGAGTTCTAACCATGAACTTAAGCAAAAGGGAGGATTCAAACCTACCTTGCACTCCTTGGTCATCCTCCTGAGCTCCACAGCTCCTCTTTAGTCGGTTTGGGTGAAAAGAACAGTGAAAGGAATGAAGGGAGAGTTCCCTTGCTTAGAGAGGTGGAGAGTATATATATATACTTGGGGTAAGGTTTTAACATAAACTCATAAGTTCTTCATATTTTCAACTAAGTCCCTCTATCTTTCTTTGCTCGTCCTTCCTTCTTAATTTTAAGGACAACTTTCTTCTAAGGTCAAGAAAATGAGGGCAAAGAAGATCAACCTATTACTAAAGCACACACATAAAAGGGCTATAGCACATACACCTTGATTATTCAATCACAAAGGTGTTTTTCATTATATGATTATTCAAATAAAGTGATCTATTCATCATTTATTCTCTAAATGATGACAAGAGTCTTAATAGATACTTTTGATGATGTAAATTACAAGATGCACCCCTCAAATCGGGTAAATTGCACTTTACTCCAATTTAGGGTTTTCAAGCACAGGGATTGCTTCCACAGCTGCACCTTGGTGCCCAAGCTTGGGAAATCCCTCAAACTTCATCATAATGATTCTCATGATGTTTCAACATCATAGGAACATCTCAACATGTGCAAATTGCAAGTTAACCCTTCTAACTGGGTAAATTGCACATAGGTCCCTGTATAACAAAACAATGCTACAATTTTATATAAAAAGGAGCAAAATCTGAATATATGTTTCTGAGAAACTTAATTACATGCCCAAGGTTAATCATAAGGATTTAACTACATATTTAGGCAAAACACCTAGGGTTAGCTCATAACCCAGGTCAGGGATGTTACAAATTATCCACCCCTTACAAGGATTTCGTCCCCGAAATCGATAAAACATGCTAAGAGAAAAGGGCAGGATACTTCCTTCTCATCTCATCCTCTAATTCCCAAGTGGCTTCTTCAACACCACAGTGGTTCCAGAGGACTTTCACAAGACTTATATCTTTCTTCTTTAACCTTTTAATTCTATTATCAAGGATTGACACTGGTCCCTCCTCATAGGATATATCATCATTCAATTCTACCTCCATAGGTTGTAGAACTGACTCGGTGTCTGGGTGACATTTCTTCAGCATAGAAATGTGAAACACAGGATGTAACCTCTGTAACTCCGGTGGCATCTCTAGTCTATATGCTACCTTTCCAATTCGTTCAGTGATTGGATAAGGCCCCATATATCTAGGAGCTAACTTCCCTTTCCTTCCGAAACGAAGGACTCCTTTCCAAGGCGAGACTTTGAGATACACTTTGTCTCCAACCTGGAACTCTAAGGGTCTACGCCGCTTGTCAGCATAAGATTTCTGCCTATCCCGTGCAGTCTTAATCTTTTGTTGTATTACTTTAATCTTCTCTGTGGTCTGCTGCACAAGATCAGGACCTAACAACTGACGCTCACCAGTCTCGAACCAACACAGAGGTGATCTACAACGTCTACCATACAAGGCTTCATAAGGTGCCATATCAATACTATGCTGATAGCTATTGTTATAGGCAAACTCTATCAAGCTTAGGTGTAGATCCCAACTCCCGGTAAACTGGAGAACACATGCTCTCAAAAGGTCTTCTAAAGTCTGTATGGTCCTTTCTGACCGTCCATCAGTCTGTGGATGAAAGGCCGTACTAAACCTTAGCTTGGTGCCTAAGGCTCTGTGTAACTGTTCCCAAAAACGACTTGTAAACTGAGGACCTCGGTCAGAAACTATTGTGACAGGAACTCCGTGCAAATGTACTATCTCTTGAACATATAATTCTGATAACCTTTCAGCAGAATAGGTTGTTTTGACAGGTAAGAAATGTGCTGTCTTAGTCAACCTATCAACAACTACCCAAATGGAATCATGTCCTTTGCTCGTCCTGGGTAGGCCAACAACAAAGTCCATGGTCACATGGTCCCACTTCCACTGTGGTATGGGTAAAGGTTGCATTGTTCCTGCAGGTTTTTGGTGTTCAGCTTTAACTTGCTGACACACAGGACACCCCAGAACAAACTCTGCAACATCCTTCTTCATTCCAGGCCACCAATATAGATCTTTCAAATTCCGATACATCTTGGTGCTCCCTGGGTGCATAGCATACATGGAAGAATGAGCTTCTTCCAGGACTAACTTCCTCAAGTTATCCACATCCGGTCTTATCATCCTTCCATTATAACAGGATACTTGGTCATCTGAGTCATGGAAACCATCTCGCTTCTCATTTCCATACTCAGATCTAATCTGCTGAACTGCAGCATCACCTAGCTTTGCTTCCTTAATCTGCTCTCTTAGGATAGCTTTAATATGCATCTCAGCTAACAACCCGACTAACAATGACACCTTCAACTGTACATTGTCTTGCCTTAAAGAGATAAGCATATCTCTCCTAGAGCATACTAAAGAGTTTAGTTGTGCTCTATTCATGGTTGATGTTACTGATTTCCTACTCAAGGCATCTGCAACAACATTGGCCTTGCCCGGATGGTAATCAATTGTACAATCGTAGTCCTTGATTAACTCCATCCAACGACGTTGCCTCATGTTAAGCTCGTGCTGAGAGAAGATATACTTAAGGTTCTTGTGGTCTGTGAAAATCTGGAATGTTTCTCTGTAGAGATAATGTCTCCAGATCTTCAAGGCACGAACCACAGAAGCTAACTCCAGATCGTGTGTCGGATAATTCTCCTCATGTTTCTTAAGCTGTCGGGAAGCAAAAGAAATCACTTGTTTATCCTGCATCAACACACATCCTAGTCCATTCTTAGAAGCATCACAGAAGACTACATATCCTTTTCCTCATTCAGGTAGCACAAGCACAGGTGCACTTGTCAACCTCTCCTTCAACAACTGGAAAGATTGTTGACACTTATCACTCCAAGAAAAAGGAACATCTTTCCGGGTCAACTTGGTCAGAGGTAAGGCTATAGAACTAAAGTTCTTAATGAACCTTCGATAATAGCCAGCTAACCCCAAGAAACTTCGAATCTCCGTCGGTGTCTTCGGTTGTTCCCATTGTAGAACGGATTCTACCTTTGTAGGGTCAACACAAATTCCCGAGGCAGATATCACATGTCCAAGAAAAGATACCTCCGGCAGCCAGAACTCACACTTGCTAAAATTAGCATACAGCTTGTGTTCTCTTAGCAAGGTCAAAGCTTGGCGAAGATGCCGCTCATGCTGCTGAGCATCCTTACTATAGATCAGAATGTCATCTATGAAGACGAAAACACACTGATCAAGGAAAGGTCGAAAAACTCTATTCATGAGTTCCATAAATGCAGCTGGTGCATTGGTTAGTCCAAACGACATAACTGTGAACTCATAGTGACCATACCTTGTCCTAAAGGCAGACTTGGATATGTCACTATCCTTAATACGAAGTTGATGATATCTAGACCTCAAGTCTATCTTGGAAAAGACGGTTGCACCATGCAACTGGTCAAAGAGATCATCAATCCTCGGCAGAGGGTACTTATTCTTTATTGTTACTTTATTGAGTTGTCTGTAGTCGATGCACAACCACATTGACCCATCTTTCTTTTTAACAAACAAGACCGGAGCACCCCAAGGTGAAGTGCTCGGTCGGATAAAACCCTTCTCAAGTAACTCTTGAAGCTGTTTCTTGAGTTCTGCCATCTCGGCAGGCGCCATCCTATACGGAGTCTGGGCTATGGGTTTCGTATCTGGAATCAGATTGATTTCAAAATCAATCTCCCGAGGTGGTGGTATACCAGGAAGTTCTTCAGGAAACACATCCTCGAATTCCCTGACTATGGGAACTTCAGCAGGATTGGACCTTTCCTTGGTAACATCTACCACATGGGCTAAGAATGCATAACATCCTTGCCTCAACAACTTATCAGCAACCATAGCTGACACAAGACAGGTGGGCAGAATCTTTCTTTCTCCTTGAAAGATCCATGTGTTGCTTTCATCAGCAAACACAGCCAACTTGGATTCACAATCCAAGACAACTCTATACCTCTCTAAGGTATCCATCCCGAGGATTATATCAAATCCTTACATATTAAGTGGTATAAGATCCACTTGAATGCGATGGTCGGAAAAGAAAAGGATGTAGGGAGAGCATACCTCCTGCAAAACGGCAGACCCACTCAATGGAGTCTCCAACAACAAACTATCTGCCCTATGACTAACAATCACATTGCAGTTACGAATCACTCTTCGAGTGATGAAAGAGTGCGTAGCACCCGGATTAATCAGAACAGATACTACACAAAAGGTAGACATATCAGAATATAAAAGTTTCATCTGACCTGCCACTACCCGTGGATTGACCACTGCTTCAGGTGGGTTCATAGCATAGATCCTCGCTGTCGCCTGGTGTTGAGGTGGTGCTGATGATCTAGCTTGAGACGCTTGTCCACGTCCTCGAGCTGCTCCTTGATGTTGCCTATTTTGAGATCCTTGTTGATTCTATCTCGGAGGCTGTGTCACACTGACAGGCCTAGAACGGCAATCCTTCATCAAGTGTCCCACCTTACCACAGTTGTAGCAACTCCTCTCCTGTTGTTGTGGTCTGGGTGGTCCAGTTACTGACATTGATGCAGAACTGTGCGTCCTTTGAGGCGGTTGACTCCGTCCTCTACCTCTGCTTGGTGACCATTGAATTTGAAAACTCGATCTGGGTGGTGGAGGGTTAGGTGCAGAGAATCTAGGTTTCTTGGAATCCCTAGATGAAGAACCCTGGAACTGTGGATATCTTCTTTGTGAAAAACACTAGAGGGGGGGGGGTGAATAGAGTTTTAAAACAATTTTAATAATTATTTAACTCAAACAACCACAATTGAGATTAGAAGAAGGAGACAGGCATTTTAGAGTGGTTCCAACTTTAGCAAATACTAAAGTTGTCAGTCCACTACCCGGTTGCTTACCCAACCGAGATTTTGAAAGTATTTATTTTATTACCTTCACAAGGAATTACACAAAATACAATACTTTCCTTTACACCCTTTGAACAGCCTTCACTTGAAGTAGGTTCACCAACTCGAGGTAGCCTTCTTGAAGTAACTCCAAGCTCCCCCTTGAAGTAGCCTTCCTCTCTAGAAGTAACCTCCCGTTGCACCAGCCTTCTGAAGTAGCTCAAAGTCACCTTCTTCACCAAGAAGATCTTCACCCTCTCCAATCTGCAGCCTCCAACCTAGGAGTAGCAAGGAGAGTACAAACAATAATAGGGAACAAGAAAGGGAAAAGGAAATTACAACTTATCCTTTATAGCCCAAGGCTTGATTTGCCTAGATCAAGCATATAGATCTCCTAACCAAGTGTGTAGACTTGTGATTGCAGTGGGTAGGAGATACTAGCCTATAGGACACGAATTTGAGCTAAGGAGAAAGTAGGCCAATTGTCACAATGCTCAATTTACTCACAAACAGATTGCTCAAAGTATGCTCAAGAGTTTCTCAAGTGTAACAAGTAAGTTTGAGTGTCCTATGGCTTGTCCTATTTATAGGAATGGCCTAAGGATGCTTAAGGACGTTCTAGACAACTTCTAGGGGTTTTTAAGTGCTTAACTAGCTGTAAGGTACAAGTTTGTTGCTTTAGCAACGGCTAATTAATTTACTCTGTAGTTGCTGTCAGAGTTCATCTCGGTCGAGGAATGGTCGACCGAGATACCTACTCGGTCGAGGTTTTGTCGACCGACAGGCTCTCTGGATCAAGTGATTTGCAACGTCTATCTCCAACTGCCAACTACCTTGTCAGTTGTGTCTAACGGCTACTTTGGATCTTTCTCGGTCGAGAAGATTGTCGACCGAGAGTGTCTCGGTCGAGGAGTTGGTCGACCGAGATTGATCCTGTTTCAATGTTTCAATTTAGGCACTAATTATATGTATGAGTGTGCAGATGTGATCCTATTTGAAGGGGATGACTTATCTAAATGTGGTGTTTAGCTAGGGAAGATCTAACGCTTGATTTACATGCAATCTAAGTACTTGTACATTATATATTTGTACAAGTTTTTACAAAAGTGATTACATTGCATGAAAATATAAATATGTAAGCATATGGATTTCCCTAGTACTTTGTCATCCACCTTGTTCCTGCACACTCAAGTAGCTCATTATATTAATAAGAATGAAATGTTTGTCATTATCAAAACAAAGGGATTTATAGATGTCCATTTAGCCAACAATCTCCCCCTTTTTGAAGATGACAAACATTTCCAAAATATAAATAAAGGAACTATAGAACATATGAGTTTCATACCTTTAGATTACCTTTTGTAGCTTTTCCTCTTGTTTATAAAATGTGTGCTTATTATTCCCCATGAATTATGGAACATGAAATCCAATTCACTAGGGAATATAGCAACTTTCAATGTAAAGCCAAGAGTTTATTTATGAAACTCATTGATTGAGTTTTTCATAATTACTAAGTTTTAGTTTTATATTTATTTCTCCCCCTTTGTCATTTCAAAAAGATAACCGTTAAAAACTCCCCCTTAATTAGATATCCCATCAAATTTAATGAAAAAGATGTCCATTTAAAAACCAAAATGATGCAAGTAAAAGTTTTGTTAAGAAGCACAAATATCAAAGAAAACATCTTCCAAAGGAGTGATAAGCAGTTGCTTCCTAATTTTGTTAAATTGATCTAGTGGAAGCGGTTTTGTAAAAATATCAGCCAATTGATCTTCCGTATCAACATGATGAAGGGAAACATGATTCTTGGAGATATGATCCCTTAAAAAGTGATGACGGATTTCAATATGTTTAGCTCGGCTGTGTAAAATAGGATTGTGTGCTAAGTTTATAGCACTCGTGTTGTCACAAAGAATAGGCGTAGATGAAAGAGTAAAACCATAATCGTTTAACACTTGTTGCATATAAAGCACTGAGCACAACAAGACCCGGCTGCCATATATTCAGCTTCAGTTGTAGATAGGGCAACCGTATTTTGTTTCTTGCTAAACCAAGATACTAAAGCTCTCCCTAACAAGAAACAGCCACCACTAGTACTCTTGCGATCAAGTCGACAACCAGCATAATCCGCATCAGTATAAGCTTTAAAATCCAAGGATTGTCCTTTTGGATACCATAAACCAAAACAAGTAGTGCCGGCTAGGTAACGAAGAATTCGTTTAACTGCTAGAAAATGAGAGTGCATAGGTTGTGATTGAAATCGAGCACAAAGACCAACTGAAAACATAATGTCCGGTCTAGAAGCGGTTAAGTATAGCAAACTACCAATCATGGATCTATATAAGGAATCATCAATAGGTTCCCCATTTTCATCCTTATCAATTTTGATATAAGTAGCCATAGGAGTAGTAGCATGTTTGCACTGATCCATCCCAAAACGTTTTAAGAGTTCTTTAGTATATTTTTCTTGGCTTATGAAAATTCCTGCAGGTGTTTGCTTAATTTGAAAACCAAGAAATAAGGTTAGTTCACCCATGAGGCTCATTTCAAATTCTTTTTGCATAATGTCACTGAATTGTGTGCACAATGAATCATTAGAAGCTCCAAAAATAATGTCATCAACATATATTTGCACAACTAGGAAATCAGATGTATATGTTTTGAAAAATAAAGTGGAATCTGAATTTCCAATAGAAAAACCATTATCAAAAAGATATGTCTTGAGCCTTTCATACCAATTCCTAGGTGCTTGTTTTAAACCATAAAGTGCTTTCTTAAGTTTATAAACATAGTCACCTTTTTCCGGTATTTCAATGGGTGGTTGGGCAACATAAACTTCTTCTTGAATGATGCCATTTAGAAATGCACTTTTTACATCCATTTGATAGAGCTTGATGTTTTTATGTGCAGCAATAGCTAGTAACATTCTAATAGCTTCAAGTCTAGCTACCGGTGCATACGTTTCATCAAAATCTATTCCTTCTTGTTGATTATATCCTTGTGCTACTAACCGAGCTTTATTCCTTATTACTTCTCCTGCTTCATTGAGCTTATTCCTAAAAACCCATTTAGTTCCTATGATGGTTTTATCTTGTGGTTTAGGAACTAAATCCCATACATCATTTTTAGTGAATTGATTCAACTCTTCTTGCATGGCTATTATCCAATAATCATCTTTAAGAGCTTCAGAGATCTTCTTAGGTTCAATGATAGAAACAAAAGCCATGTTTGCAACATCTTTGAAGGAAGACCGAGTTTTGACTTTATCATTAGGATCTCCAATAATTAGTTCTTGAGGATGATCCTTAATAAGCCTAGGTGTAGGTTGTGGTTCAGCTTGGGGATTGGTTGTAGTAACTTTCTCACTATCATTTGGTATGGTTAAATTTTCGAATTGATTAGTGAGATCTATGATTTCTATATTTTCAGATTTAGACTCTTCATGAAAAGAAACATGAATGGATTCCTCAAATTTTCTAGAGATAGTGTTATATACTCTAAAAGCTTTGCTAGAAGTGGAATATCCCAAAAAGAATGCTTTGTGTGATTTAGAGTCAAACTTATCTCTATCATCTTTGGTATTTAAAATATAGCATGTGGAGCCAAAGGTATGAAAATAGTCAACTCTAGGTTTCTTAGAATGTATTATTTCATATGGAGTTTTCTTCAAATGAGAGTGAACAGTTACTCTATTCAACACATAGCATGCAGTGTTTACAGCTTCAACCCAAAAGGTTTTGGGTGTGTTGTGTTCGAGCATCATAGTTCTAGCCATTTCTTGTAGTGATCGATTTTTCCTTTCGACTATACCATTTTGTTGTGGGGTGCGTGGAGCAGAAAAATTATGAGTGTACCCTTGAGATGTACAAAATTCCTCAAATGTATGATTTTCAAATTCTCCACCATGATCACTTCTAATGGTACATATTTTGCTTTGTAAAAGATTTTCAATCTTGGAGCAAAATTGTATAAAAACATGAATAGTATCATCTTTAGTTGCAATAAAATGTACCCATGTATATCTACTATAATCATCAACAATAACAAAACAGTGTCTTTTACCACCAATAGATTGTGTCCTCATTGGTCCAAATAAATCCATATGAATTAATTCTAAGGATCTACTGGTGCTAAGTACATGTTTTGGTTTAAAATAAGTTTTGGTTTGCTTTCCCATTGTGCATGGTTCACAGTTTTCAACTTGATCAAAAGATAAAGTAGGCAATCCACGAACAAGATCATATTTCACTAACTTTTTAATAATATGTGAACTAGCATGTCCTAGCTTTTTATGCCATAGTTGTAAGGTATTTTCATTTGCAAGCAAGCATTTTCCCACTACTGATTTCATAGAGTTAGGTTTAAGAATATAAAGATTTCCAACTCTATTTCCTTCATAAACAACATTTGTAGTGTTTTCTATCAATAACTTGCAGCAGGTTTTGTTAAATAACACATCATAACCACTATCACATAATCGACTAACACTTATCAAATTATGGTGCAAACCATCAACAAGTAGAACATTCTTTATTTCGAGGTTTGTACCAACATTACCTATTCCAACGATTTTGCCCTTACCATTGTCTCCAAAGGTGACCGTTCCACTTTTCTTTTCTTCAAAGGTTTGAAATGAATCCTTGTTCCCAGTCATATGTTTGGAGCATCCACTGTCAACCACCCATTCCTGCATTAAAATGTAGATTTTGGTACCCATGTGATGGTCCGATATGGTTAGAATCATTTAAGTACAGACTTGTATAAAAATTCTGATTCAGAATTCCAGTCGGTCGACAATTTTTTGATCGATATTTGTCGCGGTCGACAATTTGTCGATCGAGAAGGTTACTGTATTACAAGCAAGGAAACACAGAAATTTAGCTCGGTTGACCAATTTTCGACCGAAATCATTTCTATTTAGTTGATTTGTTACAGACATCCGGTCGGTCGACAATACTTCGACCGATTAAGAGTTCGGTCGACAATACTTCGACCGACTAAGTTTCTGTTTTAGTACAACAGTGCAGAAAATTAACAATATGGATGAAACCTTTTGTTTAGTTGAGATAAGACAATATAAATAGCAAAATGGAGCGTTTGGCCATATCTCAACTAAATTCCATTCTACTAAGTTTGGGGTTTTGGGATCCAAACTAAGTCGGAATCCTTAGTCTTGTAAGGGCATGAAAAGGAATAGTGTCCAAGACGAAAACAGAAATGGCAAGTAATAGAATCAACTTCATTTCTCTTTCTAGTCATTGTGTTCTTGGGTACAAACATAGTTTGAGTTCTTTTGGGTTGATTTTTCTTTGGAGCATATCCCAAACCTTTTCTTCCGTTGAAAACAGTGCCAACGCTTAGAATGTTATCAAGGATATCTTTTCTTCTTAACTCATAAAGTTCTCTTTGCAGCTTAGCAATGCCATTCATCTTCTTGTGTAGATCTTTTCTTGCTTGATCTAAATCAGAGAACAATGAACCCTTTTCTTTTACAACATTATCATAGTCCAGATGGTTACACAAAATAGGTTGAGTCTGAAAATCTTTTAGTTTAGCTAACAATTCAGTCTTTTCTTTAGAAAGAAGATCAACATTTGTTTCTAAAGTGAGTAGCTTTCTAGTGCAATCATCTAAAGACGTTTTTAAAGATAAATTCTCAAGATCAATGTTGTTCTTTTCAGAAGAAAGATTATCTAATTTGGCAATGAGCTCATCATTTGATTTGATAACCTTTTTTTAGTTTCTTCTTGACATCAACATACTTATCATGAATTTCTTGTAGGCTAGTAACTAACTCTTCTTTAGGAAGATCAATTAGGCTTACCTCTTGAGAGTCTTCAATATCTTCTCTTGCCATTAGACATTCCACCTTTTCTTCTCCGCTTTCACTGTCACTTGACTCGTCCCATGCAGCTTTATAGGCTTTTTCTCCCTTCTTCTTATGTGAGCTTTTCTTTCCTGTCTTTGCTTTAGGACATTCATTTTTGAGATGCCCTTTCTTCCCACATTCAAAACACCTAGGAGGGGTAGAAGAAGAACTGGAAATTTTGTTAGATTTAAATCTTTTGTATTTCTTACCGTTGACGATCAAGGCTTCTTCTCCTTCTTCTTCACTTGACTCCTCACTTTCTTGTGTGACGACCTTTGAAGCTTTGAGAGCCACATCCTTCTTCTTTCCTTGCTGAAGTTCACGTGCTATTCTTTCTTCCTCTTCTAGGGTTGCTTCATGAGCTTCTAGGTTGCCAATAAGTTGCTCCATTTTCAGTCGAGTGAGGTCGTTTGCTTCTTCAATGGCTGTCACCTTTGGCTTATATTTTGGAGGAAGTGATCGAAGGATTTTTGATACCTGATCTTCTTCAAGGACAGGTTTTCCTAGGGGACTTAAACCATTAACAATAGTAGAGAATTTTGCAAACATTTCACTAATAGATTCATCAGGATCCATACGAAAGTGTTCAAACTTTTGTTTAAACATGCTAATTTTGGAATTTTTGACTTGGACTGTACCCTCATAGCTTATGGACAGTCTATGCCAAATATCATAAGCTGTGTCACAATTAGATATTCTATTAAATTCTCCTACCGAAATGGAACAATATAAAATGCTTACAGCTTTTGCATTCATTTGGGCCAGCTTTACCGTATTTGCATCCCATTCTGCAAATTGATATTGAGGGAGCTCATATGGGGTTGACACCATTCTCCATAAATCCCAATTGATGCCTTGGAAGTAGAACTGCATCCTTCTCTTCCAGTATTGGTAGTTTGTTCCATCGAACGCTGGAGGCCTAGCAACAAGTGTCCCTTCAAGGTTAAGGTTGTTGAGCACTCCGTCACCCATTTCTTCAAGACCTTGTTAGGGTTCCTTGAAGCCTGCTCTGATACCAATTGAAAAACACTAGAGGGGGGGGGTGAATAGAGTTTTAAAACAATTTTAATAATTATTTAACTCAAACAACCACAATTGAGATTAGAAGAAGGAGACAGGCATTTTAGAGTGGTTCCAACTTTAGCAAATACTAAAGTTGTCAGTCCACTACCCGGTTGCTTACCCAACTGGGATTTTGAAAGTATTTATTTTATTACCTTCACAAGGAATTACACAAAATAAAATACTTTCCTTTACACCTTTTGAACAACCTTCACTTGAAGTAGGTGCACCAACTCGAGGTAGCCTTCTTGAAGTAACTCCAAGCTCCCCCTTGAAGTAGCCCTCCTATCTAGAAGTAACCTCCCGTTGCACCAGCCTTCTGAAGTAGCTCAAAGTCGCCTTCTTCACCAAGAAGATCTTCACCCTCTCCAATCCGCAACCTCCAACCTAGGAGTAGCAAGGAGAGTACAAACAATAATAGGGAACAAGAAAGGGAAAAGGAAATTACAACTTATCCTTTATAGCCCAAGGCTTGATTTGCCTAGATCAAGCGTATAGATCTCCTAACCCAGTGTGTGGACTTGTGATTGCAGTGGGTAGGAGATACTAGCCTATAGGACACGAATTTGAGCTAAGGAGAAAGTAGGCCAATTGTCACAATGCTCAATTTTCTCACAAACAGATTGCTCAAAGTATGCTCAAGAGTTTCTCAAGTGTAACACGTAAGTTTGAGTGTCCTATGGCTTGTCCTATTTATAGGAATGGCCTAAGGATGCTTAAGGACGTTCTAGACAACTTCTAGGGGTTTCTAAGTGCTTAACTAGCCGTTAGGTACAAGTTTGTTGCTTTAGCAACGACTAATTAATTTACTCTGCAGTTGCTGTCAGAGTTCATCTCGGTCGAGGAATGGTCGACCGAGATACCTACTCGGTCGAGGTTTTGTCGACCGACAGGCTCTCTGGATCAAGTGATTTGCAACGTCTATCTCCAACTGCCAACTACCTTGTCAGTTGTGTCTAACGGCTACTTTGGATCTTTCTCGGTCGAGAAGATTGTCGACCGAGAGTGTCTCGGTCGAGGAGTTGGTCGACCGAGATTGATCCTGTTTCAATGTTTCAATTTAGGCACTAATTATATGTATGAGTGTGCAGATGTGATCCTATTTGAAGGGGATGACTTATCTAAATGTGGTGTTTAGCTAGGGAAGATCTAACGCTTGATTTACATGCAATCTAAGTACTTGTACATTATATATTTGTACAAGTTTTTACAAAAGTGATTACATAGCATGAAAATATAAATATGTAAGCATATGGATTTCCCTAGTACTTTGTCATCCGCCTTGTTCCTGCACACTCAAGTAGCTCGTTAGATTAATAAGAATGAAATGTTTGTCATTATCAAAACAAAGGGATTTATAGATGTCCATTTAGCCAACAATCTCCCCCTTTTTGAAGATGACAAACATTTCCAAAATATAAATAAAGGAACTATAGAACATATGAGTTTCATACCTTTAGATTACCTTTTGTAGATTTTCCTCTTGTTTATAAAATGTGTGCTTATTATTCCCCATGAATTATGGAACATGAAATCCAATTCACTAGGGAATATAGCAACTTTCAATGTAAAGCCAAGAGTTTATTTATGAAACTCATTGATTGAGTTTTTCATAATTACTAAGTTTTAGTTTTATATTTATTTCTCCTCCTTTGTCATTTCAAAAAGATAACCATTAAAAACTCCCCCTTAATTAGATATCCCATCAAATTTAATGAAAACGATGTCCATTTAAAAACCAAAATGATGCAAGTAAAAGTTTTGTTAAGAAGCACAAATATCAAAGAAAACATCTTCCAAAGGAGTGATAAGCAGTTGCTTCCTAATTTTGTTAAATTGATCTAGTGGAAGCGGTTTTGTAAAAATATCAGCCAATTGATCTTCTGTATCAACATGATGAAGGGAAACATGATTCTTGGAGATATGATCCCTTAAAAAGTGATGACGGATTTCAATATGTTTAGCTCGGCTGTGTAAAATAGGATTGTGTGCTAAGTTTATAGTGCTCGTGTTGTCACAAAGAATAGGCGTAGATGAAAGAGTAAAACCATAATCGTTTAACACTTGTTGCATATAAGGAACTTGAGCACAACAAGACCCGGCTGCCATATATTCAGCTTCAGTTGTAGATAGGGCAACCGTATTTTGTTTCTTGCTAAACCAAGATACTAAAGCTCTCCCTAACAAGAAACAGCCACCACTAGTACTCTTGCGATCAAGTCGACAACCAGCATAATCCGCATCAGTATAAGCTTTAAAATCCAAGGATTGTCCTTTTGGATACCATAAACCAAAACAAGTAGTGCCGGCTAGGTAACGAAGAATTCGTTTAACTGCTAGAAAATGAGAGTGCATAGGTTGTGATTGAAATCGAGCACAAAGACCAACTGAAAACATAATGTCCGGTCTAGAAGCGGTTAAGTATAGCAAACTACCAATCATGGCTCTATATAATGAATCATCAATAGGTTCCCCATTTTCATCCTTATCAATTTTGATAGAAGTAGCCATAGGAGTAGTAGCATGTTTGCACTGATCCATCCCAAAACGTTTTAAGAGTTCTTTAGTATATTTTTCTTGGCTTATGAAAATTCCTGCAGGTGTTTGCTTAATTTGAAAACCAAGAAAGAAGGTTAGTTCACGCATGAGGCTCATTTCAAATTCTTTTTGCATAATGTCACTGAATTGTGTGCACAATGAATCATTAGAAGCTCCAAAAATAATGTCATCAACATATATTTGCACAACTAGGAAATCAGATGTATATGTTTTGAAAAATAAAGTGGAATCTGAATTTCCAATAGAAAAACCATTATCAAAAAGATATGTCTTGAGCCTTTCATACCAATTCCTAGGTGCTTGTTTTAAACCATAAAGTGCTTTCTTAAGTTTATAAACATAGTCACCTTTTTCCGGTATTTCAAAACCGGGTGGTTGGGCAACATAAACTTCTTCTTGAATGATGCCATTTAGAAATGCACTTTTTACATCCATTTGATAGAGCTTGATGTTTTTATGTGCAGCAATAGCTAGTAACATTCTAATAGCTTCAAGTCTAGCTACCGGTGCATACGTTTCATCAAAATCTATTCCTTCTTATTGATTATATCCTTGTACTACTAACCGAGCTTTATTCCTTATTACTTCTCCTGCTTCATTGAGCTTATTCCTAAAAACCCATTTAGTTCCTATGATGGTTTTATCTTGTGGTTTAGGAACTAAATCCCATACATCATTTTTAGTGAATTGATTCAACTCTTCTTGCATGGCTATTATCCAATAATCATCTTTAAGAGCTTCAGAGATCTTCTTAGGTTCAATGATAGAAACAAAAGCCATGTTTGCAACATCTTTGAAGGAAGACCGAGTTTTGACTTTATCATTAGGATCTCCAATAATTAGTTCTTGAGGATGATCCTTAATAAGCCTAGGTGTAGGTTGTGGTTCAGCTTGGGGATTGGTTGTAGTAACTTTCTCACTATCATTTGGTATGGTTAAATTTTCGAATTGATTAGTGAGATCTATGATTTCTATATTTTCAGATTTAGACTCTTCATGAAAAGAAACATGAATGGATTCCTCAACTTTTCTAGAGATAGTGTTATATACTCTAAAAGCTTTGCTAGAAGTGGAATATCCCAAAAAGAATGCTTTGTGTGATTTAGAGTCAAACTTATCTCTATCATCTTTGGTATTTAAAATATAGCATGTGGAGCCAAAGGTATGAAAATAGTCAACTCTAGGTTTCTTAGAATGTATTATTTCATATGGAGTTTTATTCAAATGAGAGTGAACAGTTACTCTATTCAACACATAGCATGCAGTGTTTACAGCTTCAGCCCAAAAGGTTTTGGGTGTGTTGTGTTCGAGCATCATAGTTCTAGCCATTTCTTGTAGTGATCGATTTTTCCTTTCGACTATACCATTTTTTTGTGGGGTGCGTGGAGTAGAAAAATTATGAGTGTACCCTTGAGATGTACAAAATTCCTCAAATGTATGATTTTCAAATTCTCCACCATGATCACTTCTAATGGTACATATTTTGCTTTGTAAAAGATTTTCAATCTTGGAGCAAAATTGTATAAAAACATGAATAGTATCATCTTTAGTTGCAATAATATGTACCCATGTATATCTACTATAATCATCAACAATAACAAAACAGTATCTTTTACCACCAATAGATTGTGTCCTCATTGGTCCAAATAAATCCATATGAATTAATTCTAAGGATCTACTGGTGCTAAGTACATGTTTTGGTTTAAAATAAGTTTTGGTTTGCTTTCCCATTGTGCATGGTTCACAGTTTTCAACTTGATCAAAAGATAAAGTAGGCAATCCACGAACAAGATCATATTTCACTAACTTTTTAATAATATGTGAACTAGCATGTCCTAGCTTTTTATGCCATAGTGGTAAGGTATTTTCATTTGCAAGCAAGCATTTTCCCACTACTGATTTCATAGAGTTAGGTTTAAGAATATAAAGATTTCCAACTCTATTTCCTTCATAAACAACATTTGTAGTGTTTTCTATCAATAACTTGCAGCAGGTTTTGTTAAATAACACATCATAACCACTATCACATAATTGACTAACACTTATCAAATTATGGTGCAAACCATCAACAAGTAGAACATTCTTTATTTCGAGGTTTGTACCAACATTACCTATTCCAACGATTTTGCCCTTACCATTGTCTCCAAAGGTGACCGTTCCACTTTTCTTTTCTTCAAAGGTTTGAAATGAATCCTTGTTCCCGGTCATATGTTTGGAGCATCCACTGTCAACCACCCATTCCTGCATTAAAATGTAGATTTTGGTACCCATGTGATGGTCCGATATGGTTAGAATCATTCAAGTACAGACTTGTATAAAAATTCTGATTCAGAATTCCAGTCGGTCGACAATTTTTCGACCGATATCTGTCTCGGTCGACAATTTGTCGATCGAGAAGGTTACTGTATTACAAGCAAGGAAACACAGAAATTTAGCTCGGTTGACCAATTTTCGACCGAAATCATTTCTATTTAGTTGATTTGTTACAGACATCCGGTCGGTCGACAATACTTCGACCGATTAAGAGTTCGGTCGACAATACTTCGACCGACTAAGTTTCTGTTTTAGTACAACAGTGCAGAAAATTAACAATATGCATGAAACCTTTTGTTTAGTTGAGATAAGACAATATAAATAGCAAAATGGAGCATTTGGCCATATCTCAACTAAATTCCATTCTACTAAGTTTGGGGTTTTGGGATCCAAACTAAGTCGGAATCCTTAGTCTTGTAAGGGCATGAAAAGGAATAGTGTCCAAGACGTAAACAGAAATGGCAAGTAATAGAATCAACTTCATTTCTCTTTCTAGTCATTGTGTTCTTGGGTACAAACATAGTTTGAGTTCTTTTGGGTTGATTTTTCTTTGGAGCACATCCCAAACCTTTTCTTCCGTTGAAAACAGTGCCAACGCTTAGAATGTTATCAAGGATATCTTTTCTTCTTAACTCATAAAGTTCTCTTTGCAGCTTAGCAATGCCATTCATCTTCTTGTGTAGATCTTTTCTTGCTTGATCTAAATCAGAGAACAATGAATCCTTTTCTTTTACAACATTATCATAGTCCAGATGGTTACACAAAATAGGTTGAGTCTGAAAATCTTTTAGTTTAGCTAACAATTCAGTCTTTTCTTTAGAAAGAAGATCATCATTTGTTTCTAAAGTGAGTAGCTTTCTAGTGCAATCATCTAAAGACGTTTTTAAAGATAAATTCTCAAGATCAATGTTGTTCTTTTCAGAAGAAAGATTATCTAATTTGGCAATGAGCTCATCATTTGATTTGATAACCTTTTTTTAGTTTCTTCTTGACATCAACATACTTATCATGAATTTCTTGTAGGCTAGTAACTAACTCTTCTTTAGGAAGATCAATTAAGCTTACCTCTTGAGAGTCTTCAATATCTTCTCTTGCCATTAGACATTCCACCTTTTCTTCTCCGCCTTCACTGTCACTTGACTCGTCCCATGCAGCTTTATAGGCTTTTTCTCCCTTCTTCTTATGTGAGATTTTCTTTCCTTTCTTTGCTTTAGGACATTCATTTTTGAGATGCCCTTTCTTCCCACATTCAAAACACCTAGGAGGGGTAGAAGAAGAACTGGAAATTTTGTTAGATTTAAATCTTTTGTATTTCTTACCGTTGACGATCAAGGCTTCTTCTCCTTCTTCTTCACTTGACTCCTCACTTTCTTGTGTGACGACCTTTGAAGCTTTGAGAGCCACATCCTTCTTCTTTCCTTGCTGAAGTTCACGTGCTATTCTTTCTTCCTCTTCTAGGGTTGCTTCATGAGCTTCTAGGTTGCCAATAAGTTGCTCCATTTTCAGTCGAGTGAGGTCATTTGCTTCTTCAATGGCTGTCACCTTTGGCTTATATTTTGGAGGAAGTGATCGAAGGATTTTTGATACCTGATCTTCTTCAAGGACAGGTTTTCCTAGGGCACTTAAACCATTAACAATAGTAGAGAATTTTGCAAACATTTCACTAATAGATTTATCAGGATCCATATGAAAGTGTTCAAACTTTTGTTTAAACATGCTAATTTTGGAATTTTTGACTTGGACTGTACCCTCATAGGTTATGGACAGTCTATGCCAAATATCATAAGCTGTGTCACAATTAGATATTCTATTAAATTCTCCTACCGAAATAGAACAATATAAAATGCTTACAACTTTTGCATTCATTTGGGCCAGCTTTACCGTATTTGCATCCCATTCTGCAAATTGATATTGAGGGAGCTCATATGGGGTTGACACCATTCTCCATAAATCCCAATTGATGCCTTGGAAGTAGAACTGCATCCTTCTCTTCCAGTATTTGTAGTTTGTTCCATCGAACGCTGGAGGCCTAGCAACAAGTATCCCTTCAAGGTTAAGGTTGTTGAGCACTCCGTCACCCATTTCTTCAAGACCTTGTTTGGGTTCCTTGAAGCCTGCTCTGATACCAATTGAAAAACACTAGAGGGGGGGGGTGAATAGAGTTTTAAAACAATTTTAATAATTATTTAACTCAAACAACCACAATTGAGATTAGAAGAAGGAGACAGGAGTTTTAGAGTGGTTCCAACTTTAGCAAATACTAAAGTTGTCAGTCCACTACCCGGTTGCTTACCCAACCGGGATTTTGAAAGTATTTATTTTATTACCTTCACAAGGAATTACACAAAATACAATACTTTCCTTTACACCCTTTGAACAACCTTCACTTGAAGTAGGTGCACCAACTCGAGGTAGCCTTCTTGAAGTAACTCCAAGCTCCCCCTTGAAGTAGCCTTCCTCTCTAGAAGTAACCTCCCGTTGCACCAGCCTTCTGAAGTAGCTCAAAGTCGCCTTCTTCACCAAGAAGATCTTCACCCTCTCCAATCCACAACCTCCAACCTAGGAGTAGCAAGGAGAGTACAAACAATAATAGGGAACAAGAAAGTGAAAAGGAAATTACAACTTATCCTTTATAGCCCAAGGCTTGATTTGCCTAGATCAAGCGTATAGATCTCCTAACCAAGTGTGTGGACTTGTGATTGCAGTGGGTAGGAGATACTAGCCTATAGGACACGAATTTGAGCTAAGGAGAAAGTAGGCCAATTGTCACAATGCTCAATTTGCTCACAAACAGATTGCTCAAAGTATGCTCAAGAGTTTCTCAAGTGTAACAAGTAAGTTTGAGTGTCCTATGGCTTGTCCTATTTATAGGAATGCCCTAAGGATGCTTAAGGACGTTCTAGACAACTTCTAGGGGTTTCTAAGTGCTTAACTAGCCGTTAGGTACAAGTTTTTTGCTTTAGCAACGACTAATTAATTTACTCTGCAGTTGCTGTCAGAGTTCATCTCGGTCGAGGAATGGTCGACTGAGATACCTACTCGGTCGAGGTTTTGTCGACCGACAGGCTCTCTGGATCAAGTGATTTGCAACGTCTATCTCCAACTACCAACTACCTTGTCAGTTGTGTCTAACGGCTAATTTGGATCTTTCTCAGTCGAGAAGATTGTCGATCGAGAGTGTCTCGGTCTAGGAGTTGGTCGACCGAGATTGATCCTGTTTCAATGTTTCAATTTTGGCACTAATTATATGTATGAGTGTGTAGATGTGATCCTATTTGAAGGGGATGACTTATCTAAATGTGGTGTTTAGCTAGGGAAGATCTAACACTTGATTTACATGCAATCTAAGTACTTGTACATTATATATTTGTACAAGTTTTTACAAAAGTGATTACATTGCATGAAAATATAAATATGTAAGCATATGGATTTCCCTAGTACTTTGTCATCCGCCTTGTTCCTGCACACTCAAGTAGCTCGTTAGATTAATAAGAATGAAATGTTTGTCATTATCAAAACAAAGGGATTTATAGATGTCCATTTAGCCAACACTTTGGGTTTGCCTCTTCTCAACCACAGATCTCTCTATCCTTCGGACTGACTCAACGAAGGTAGAGAATCTCTCTCGGTTTTTTAAGGCAGACATAGGGGTTGATATATCAGCATTCAAACCCTTTTCGAATCTTCTGATTCTTTCCTCCTCTGTGGCAGCCATGTGCGGACAGAACCGCAGCAACTCCATGAACTTAGCTTCATACTCGCTAATGTTCATCATACCCTGCCTTAGTCTCTCAAACTGAGAGAACTTCTCATCTAGGAAGGTCTTTGGAAAATATCTATTGATAAATTCCCGACGAAACTCTTCCCATGAGAACTCTATTCCAGGTCTCTTCTGCTCTTCCTTGTTCCACCAGTGACCAGCACTGCCTTTGAGAAGATAGACAGCATGTCTAATCTTCTCAGCTTCCGGGATAATAAGAATCCTGAAAGCCTTCTCCAACTCTGTCAGCCATAAATCAGCATCTGCGGGGTCGGCAGTCCCAAAGTACTCGGTAGCTACGACACAACGAAGTCGTTCGAACGTCTTACCGATACCTTGTCCTTCAGGTTGGACAAGTGCCCTAGGTGTAGGCATGGGCACCCTGTCGGTTATGTGTGTCATGGCAGTCATGAACTGCCCGAACATTGTCTGTACAGCTGGGTTACCCATGTCGACTGGGTCAAACTGGGGTGGCTCTCTTGGTGACTCTGGTGCAGGCTGTTCTATTCTTGGAACCCTTGTACCGCCTTGAGGTGCACTAGCACTACTCTCTGCCACATACTCATCATGAGGATCAGCCATCCTTATGTATCTTCTTCTCTTGAGGAGCAGAAGATTCTATTAGATAAGGAAGGAGTACTAAAGATAGACTCGACATCCTAAGTCCTATGCCTCTGTAGACTCAACTGACCTAGAGCTCTGATACCACTAATTTTGGGCTCTGATCTCCAAATCACGATATAATCACGATTTAAACTTAGCGGAAGCGATTCGATAAACAGCGGAAGACAAAAATCACGGGAAATTAAAACTTTTCGAGACAAGAGCTTGAATCCTTAAAAGATTCTTTCATAACAAGAGATAAACTATTTACATCTCATGATAATTACTTCTTGAGTAATTATATTCATCAAGATACAAAATCTCAAGAACTCATAACAAAAGACTCCAAGACCTGAGAGTACAGAGGACACATAGGACTGACTCTAACTATACCACATGGCAGGCTAAAGCTCCACCTAAGATTTACTGCTGCTCCTGGTGCTGCTGCTGCAGGGACTGGTCACCTATAGACCGGTTCCTCCGTCTTTGGCGTCCACCTAAAAGTTGAAGTCTACGGGGTGAGACAATTTTACATAATTGTCCCAGCGAGAGTTATAACTCTCCGCCAGAAGCTTTATTATAACATCAAAGAATATCTTAAGCAGTAAAGCTTTCAAAGTATTCAATAGCAGTTGCAGCTATAAACAAGAGCTCAACATTTATGAGACATGAAGAATATAAGCACTATTACAAACGGTCTTGAGACCGTTTGGGTCAATCAACCCAAAAACACTAAGTTATTCATAGAGATTTCAGTACTGATTTCAATTAGGGTTTACCCTAGTAATCATCCTTCAACCCTTAGCTCGTTTGGAATTAGTCCATTAAATTTGGTGAGTTGTTAATCAACATTATTATGAACAGTAATTTCATACAGTCAACGCTTAGTCAACGTTCTTACACGGTCTTGAGACCGTTTGCCCAAAAAGGGGCGATTTCAACGGATTGCAATTCAGAACTAAATTCAATTGATTTGTTGATTTAAAAAGGCTATATCTCTCGATTCCTTTGGAGTTAACCTCTCAAATTTTGTGGGTGATTAGCCTACATAATTATGAACAGATTTCTTATACGGTCCACGCTCGGTCAATGCGGATAAATGGTCTTGAAGACCGTTTTCCCTTACACGGTCTTGAGACCGTTTGCCCTTACACGGTCTTGAGACCGTTTGCTCACCAAACAGTTTTGCAAACCGTGTGAGCATTTGGTGGAGACCGTTTAGTAAACTGAAAAGTAGTGGATTAACTTTTGAAATAATGTCTTCATCTCCTAGCTCAAGAACAACAAGGATTTCTCACAGAATTGCTTGCAAAGTAGCAAAGGAAGGTAGAGAAGAAGAAGAACTATCATCTAAAAGCATAAACGAGATGTATATAACAAAACATAGGTTTAGAGTTATAAAACCCGCCTAAAGCTTGCTCCTTGAGCTCCAAGCTTTCGAGCTCCAAGATTTAATGGCGTCCTAGTGTTTCCACAGGTCGGCCAAGGTGATCCTTCCAAGGAAAGTTGAGAAAAGATGGCTAGAAAGGTAGAGCTAAGTGAGCTAACCATCAATTTGACCTTGAATTCGAGTTCTAACCATGAACTTAAGCAAAAGGGAGGATTCAAACCTACCTTGCACTCCTTGGTCGTCCTCCTGAGCTCCACAGCTCCTCTTTAGTCGGTTTGGGTGAAAAGAACAGTGAAAGGAACGAAGGGAGAGTTCCCTTGCTTAGAGAGGTGGAGAGTATATATATATACTTGGGGTAAGGTTTTAACATAAACTCATAAGTTCTTCATATTTTCAAATAAGTCCCTCTATCTTTCTTTGCTCGTCCTTCCTTCTTAATTTTAAGGACAACTTTTTTCTAAGGTCAAGAAAATGAGGGCAAAGAAGATCAACCTATTACTAAAGCACACACATAAAAGGGCTATAGCACATACACCTTGATTATTCAATCACAAAGGTGTTTTTCATTACATGATTATTCAAATAAAGTGATATCTTCATCATTTATTATCTAAATGATGACAAGAGTCTTAATAGATACTTTTGATGATGTAAATTACAAGATGCACCCCTCAAATTGGGTAAATTGCACTTTACTCCAATTTAGGGTTTTCAAGCACAGGGATTGCTTCCACAGCTGCACCTTGGTGCCCAAGCTTGGGAAATCCCTCAAACTTCATCATAATGATTCTCATGATGTCTCAACATCAGAGGAACATCTCAACATGTGCAAATTGCAAGTTAACCCTTCTAACTGGGTAAATTGCACATAGGTCCCTGTATAACAAAACAATGCTACAATTTTATATAAAAAGGAGCAAAATCTGAAATATATGTTTCTGAGAAACTTAATTACATGCCCAAGGTTAATCACAAGGATTTAATTACATATTTAGGCAAAACACCTAGGGTTAGCTCATAACCCAGGTCAGGGATGTTACAGTGACATAGCAAGATTTGGACCGGTATGGGTTTGTCAAAGGATGACCTATCCCTTGGTTCATTGCGGTTTACACAAAGGGTTGGTGACATGTTTTGGAAAAGCTTTGGGGACGGATTTAGAGGTTGTCTTTTTCATGGTGATTCCAGAGGGGGAGTTGAGTGTGGTAGATTTAGGTGACCCCTGAGAGGATAGTTGGCCTTTGTTTAGAGCTCCAATTTGCAATGGATAAGTTCATTGTTTGGAATGTTAGAGGGGTAGATAATGATAGGACAAGCGAGTGTTTAAACATGTCTAAAGAGCATTTTTTTCTCCTTTGGGCCGCTAGATCCTTTTCTTGATCCCAATCGTGCACCTAATTTTCTTTAGGTTATCAACATGGGTTGGGTACCATAAATGGGGAGTTAGGACGTAAAGTTTGGGTCTTTGCAGACTCTGGGGTATCCCTTCTCTGGTCTCTAAGTTCAAGCAACACATCACAATCAATTGTGAGAGCCTAGGCCTTAGCATTAATATTACATTTATATATGCATCATGTGATAGAGTACAAAGATTGGAATTTTGGAGGGAATTAAACAATCTATATGAGGTGAATGATGCTAAACCATGGATCATAGTTGGAGACTTCAATTGGTATAGGTCTCTCAAGGAAGGAGTGAGAGAGGATGACCTACATCCAGAGGATCTAGAGATTTCAATACATGGATTTGAGGGATGGGTGTTAAGAAGATCCCCTTCATGCAAAACTAGTTTACATGGGTAGATAAAGAAGAGGGTTCTCCAAGCATCTTGGGTAGGTTAGAATGTTAGATAGGGGTCTCACAAATTTATTTTGGCCAATTATCTTTAAAATTTTTGAGGAACAACTTGTGATCAGACCATTTCCCTCTTATTTTCTATTTATCTCGATGGGATGCCCAACGTTATCCATCTAGCTTTAGGTTTAAAAAGATGTGGTTGCGTCAGAAAGACTATCATAAGCGGTCACTGGAAGCTAGAGACATGGGGTTATCGATCTTATAGACTTTTTGAAAAACAAAAACCCATTAAAATAGCTCTCAACAAATGGAGAAAGGAAGTCATATAAAACATTTTTGACAAGATATCGGGACTTCAAAGAAAGGTAAACACTCTACAAATCTTGGAGGACACATCGGATAATTTGGAGATTGTAGTAGAACTTTATGATGCAGAGTTCGAGCTAGAAGAAATGCTTAGATGGGAGGATGTTTTTTGGAGAGAAAAGGCCAAAACTAGATGGCTGGAAGAAGGCGACAAGAAGACAAAATTCTTCCATACACATGTTATAGCATGCAGAATACATTCTAGAGCCGATGAACTCAGGAGAGATGATGACACATGGGTGCAGGGGGAGCAAGAGGTAGGGAATGATTTAGTCCAATTCTACACCAACCTCTTTAGAGCCAAAGAGAACATAAGAATATACCATTTTGTTAATATTATGCCTAGGAAGATTGGTGAGCAGAGCTGCCAAATTCTTATAAAAGCAGTCACTAAGGAATTTAATGTGGTACTTAGGCTAGCTTATAAGGTTGTTCTATTTAGAATTGCACCTCTTCTACCTAAGTTTATCTCTTAAAAACAAACAACCTTCATTAAGGATAAAGATTTAGCAAACAACATTATACTTGCCAATGAATTCATGAGAGACCTATTTAGGGGGAGGCAACAAAGAGAATGTGGCATTTAAAGTTGACATGTCGAAAATGTTTGATAGATTGGGATGGTAATTTCTTGACTGAGACTGTTCTCAACAAAATAGGTTTTGATAGTAGAGTCGTCCTTAACATTATGAACGTTGTAAAGGGAGCATTGGTAGGATGTTTGTTTTCTTCACTGTGTCTAGAGGTCATAGGCAAGGTGAACCTCTTTCACCTTTCCTATTCATTTTAGCACAAGAAGTTCTAGGAAGACACATCACCTGAGGGGGTGATGCAGGTCATATCACTCACAAGGGGTGAAAACCTTTTCTTTTTTGTCAACCTGAACAATACCACGAATCTTTAAGTCATGAGAGATTTTGGGGTCTTAATCCCAGGCATACGCTGTTATCATGTTGGGATCAAGATCTGTGGTGAGGTGTAACAAAATACTAGCAAAATGAGGTTGTGAATGCACCCTTGAGCCCATTAAATATCTTGGGGTTCCTCTTTTCCTAGGACGAGTGTTGGTTAGATAATATGAAGGCTTGGTGAAGAAATCATGCAAACGTTGACATCACGGGCCAGAAATCTTCTCTCCTTTGATAGGAGACTCACTTTGATTAGATCGGTCCTCACTTCCAAACCTCTACATATCCTAGGGGCATGCGCTGTACCTATTGCTACCATCAGAGCCATAGAGAAAAATGGAAAACTTCTTATGGGAATCTAGAGAGGGTGTAAAGAGAAGATATTGGGTTAGTTGGAATAGGATTACCAAACCTATAAAAGTAGGTGGGTTAGGTTTACCAAAGATGAGATTAGAATAAATGCTTCCTTATGTAGGCGGCATGGGGCATCCTAAAATGAGACTCTTTGTGGGCATATTTTTGTAGAGAAAAATACAAGAGAGCTACTTATGATCTAGGAAACGACCATCCATGGTTCCTCATGGAAAATACAAGAGAGTGTGGGAATCCTTTGTAATGGTTATGAGAAACATAAGATGGGGCATTGGCAGAGGAGATATAACTTTTTGGAGGGTGGAGTTGGGAGATACAAACACAACCACATGGAAACTAGACCGAGTAGTGATAGATCTAAATCTTAACCTCTAAGAAACTTTGGTTAATGATGGGTCTCGGAACATCGATACCATCAGAAACCTCATTTCAACAAAAGGTTTAAGAAGTTTGGGAAACAATATTAGAGTTGAACAAGGGTCCAAGGATTTCCCAATTTGGACCCCTAAGGAGATGTTTTTTTGTGGACATATTTTTGTAGAGAAAAATACAAGAGAGCTACTTATGATCTAGGAAACGAACATCCATGGTTCCTCATGGAAAATACAAGAGAGTGTGGGAATCCTTTGCAATGGTTATGAGAAACACAAGATGGGGCATTGGTAGAGGAGATATACCTTTTTGAAGGGTGGAAGGGAGATACGAACACAACCACATGGAAACTAGATCGAGTAGTGATAGATCCAAATCTTAACCTCCAAGAAACATTGATACCATCAGAAACCTCATTTCATCAGAAGGTATAAGAAGTCTGATGAATAATATTAGAGTTGAACAAGGGACCAAGGATTTCCCGATTTAGACCCCTAAGGAGTTGGACTTTTTGCAGTTGCATCAACAAAAAAATGTATGAGTGGATGAGTTGGTGATAACACAAATATAGAAGGGTACAAATGGATTTATAACCTAAAAGTTAGCTCATTTTCTTGGAAGTTTTTGAGCAGTGCAATACCAACAGTTGGTAATATTAGGGCTTGCAGCATCCATTTGGTATCTAGATGTGAATGTTGTTTAAAAGGGCATGTGGAAACAATTGATCACCCTTTTAGAGAGAGCGAAATAGTGATGAGTGCAAAATCATCACCTTTATTTGCATATTTTGTTGGCCTTTGAATACTTTTAGCATAAATTTGTCTAGTTTAACTTTTCTCTCTTATATTTGGATTTTCACTAATTTTGGAAGACTTTTGCAGAGAAATGACCAAATCTGCTAAGATCTAGTCTCACGAATCATCCGACTCAGACCATGAACTGCTCAGTTCAGATACAAAATGCCCAGTTCATGCCTAGACTCAGTCAAATTGCCACCACCAACAACCATTCTAGGGTTCACCAAACCAACTCACGACACTAATATAATCAATTGGTCAAAGAAGGAAATTTGAAAAAATATCTCTATTTTTGGCAAGCAATTAAATCTCAAAAGGACCAAGAGTTAGAGGCTTCAAATCTCCCCAGATATAGTCTCACAAACTATGAGATTCAGATACGAATCACTCAATTCAGATCATGAACCGCATGGTTCATATCAAACTGTGTGGTTCAGGTACAAATCACATGGTTTGCATCCAAATTAACTAAAAATGTCAAATAAAGAAGGCCATTATTACTGTCAAACCTCGATCAAAGTGGATCCTACAGCCGCCACCACCACAAAGCCTCATTTTTAGGATTTTCCCTCCTTTCTCCCTATAAAAGAAGTTGGGATTCCAAAGACAAAGCATGACTTGTTTTATCTCTTATTGCCCTATTTCATATCGTTCTTTACATTATGTCTGAGTAGTTTCATTCTGTGTCATGAGGATTAGCTCCATAGCCCGTTCCTATTCAATGTAATTGACTCCTTTGATTAGCAAAAGAGGTGTTTCCCTTCTGTTTCTGCTTTGATCGTTGGTTAAATTGATATACTCTTGTGGGGTGATGTGATTGCGGATGTCTGCAAGGATGAACCCGTAATCCGTTAATTGCAGTTATTACCTTTCTATCCAACTGATCTCATTCTTGTTTTTGGGTAGAATGATTATATTGTTGTGGGGATGCCAATATCTCGGGTCTTAACAAGAAGGAACACATAGTCTTTTGATGCAATCACCTGATTTAGATTATGATCATTCTACCTGTTTAACTTGTTTGTTATAAACTATGGTGAAGCAATCACCTGATCCATGGGTTCAAACATCGGATAGGAGTTACATATTTCTTGATGAGATCTTAGATAGTTTGTGATCCGCAAGGGCACATATCCACTTGGTCCTAATTTAGTTGTTAAAATTTAGGAGTTGATTGATTGAGTAAAATCATGGCTATTAGTGGTGATCCCCTAGACCCTAATTTCTTTTATCATTTGATGTTAATTAGTTTATTTATGCACTTCTACTTTTTGTTTTTAGTATAATAAAACTCACAAATTAGAATTTTCCTTTTTGTTCCCATGATTGGTTTTAGATTCCAACTATTTTTCCCCGCCTTCCCTTGGATTGATACCTTACTACCAGAAGGTTGACTTGTTGCTTGCAATGAGTTGACTGTCTCTTTAGAAGGTTAAACTCTAGGATTTTTTCTAGTGATTTGGTGTGCAAACGACACACATCAAATTTGATGTTGTTGCCGGGCACGAAACAAGTTGTTGTATATATATGCTTTTTCTTTTTTCTTTTCATAAATTTAGTTTGGTTTTATAAATTTTAGTTTGTTCCATAATTTTAATCTTGTTCATAATTCCTTAACCTTGTTTATAATTTTTACCCTTGTTCCATAATTTCCTTTCTTAGATTTTGTAACTTATTCCTCCTATCGAATCTCTTTGTGGTAGTGCATCTCCTCCTACTAAGTTTCCATTTGGGTAGTACTATTTTCTAGTTTATTTTTATGATTTTTGTTCCATAATTTCTTAGCATTATCCCTGTATTTTTTAGTTTTTTTTGTAAATTCTTAACTTGTTTTAGTTTCTTTGCATGATTTTAGTTATTCTAGTTGGATCTTTTTCCCTTTTTTGCTATCTTAGTTCTCCTTTGTAATTTGTTTCTTCAAAAAAACCATTCAAATGGAGTGGTCAACACATTACGGTCCACAACGTCTATTGAGCTGTTATTACAACCACACATCACTAGATTTTCCTAATGTGTCCCTTCATGTTATGGCGTCACCTAGTAAACCAGAGCCCTTCTACCAAGGTGGATATAATGAAAATTACAATCCACAAACTTTTGAAGACCATTATGTGGAACAACACTACTATGGAGGGTATGGTGAGGATTAACAACAATTTTTTTAGGTATAAACCTTGTTGTAAAAGCCAATATACACCTCAACAAGAGGAACAAATCTATGTCTTAGAAAGAGGTGTTCAGGCCATGGTGGCCATTCAACAGATGATGTTCGATAACCAACAGTCTCAACATAAATCTAATAACTCATGACTAGCTCTATTGTCTGCAACTTTGCATCTTTCCCTAGGAGTTCTTGCCAGATAGCCTGAATCAAATCCCAAGCATAAGATGTTTTTTCTGATGATGTCAATGATGATTCCATGTTTATGTCACTTATTTTTAATTCTACCAAGTAGTCATGTTTTTGTACATGAGAACATTGGTATTTCGACCCTTCTGCTAGAGGCTTTATTACTTAAGTATGAAAAGTCACAATAGGAGGGTCTTCATTATCCTTAAGCTCCAACAACTCCTATCATAGATATAAATCCATATGTTATCACTTACCAATCCACTTGGGTTGAACCCTCTCCGATAATGAACCGCCACCTCTCCACAATAAATCAGTAAATGTTTTGGAGAGAGGCTTACTGGTCAAGAGCCCTACACTCTGCCACATGCAGTTTCTTTTTCACATATGACCAATCTTGACAGGGAGCCACCACTACTTGAAGAGATTCACATGCCCCCACTCCTTGACTATAAAGATGGTATTTCCATTTTATTTCCTCCTGAATGCTTGGGAACATCTTTCATAGAGGAACTTGAGTCACATGCTATATCAATAAGGAAACCCACTAATCCCATTAACTATAGTGTTGATTGTGTGAGTTTTGAGGAGAGAAAAAATATTTTTGATGCCGAATTAAATCAAATTGTTCCCTTCATATCAACACCACTTCTCCTATATCCAGAACCAGATCCAGATCCTCCACCTGATCTTGCACAGCCAACATGACTTGTGTTATTAGAGAAATTCAAACTCCACCGTGAGTCAACCTTTCCTAATCAACATACAGTGATAGTTCCTCCATTGTTGAAGGAAGATCTATGGATCTTATTGGAGGAAATGTGAGGCGAAATGTAATATGAAAATCCCTGTGAGCTTCCACGACCACCCAACCATTGGGTGCACTATGAAGTTCCACTAATCAAGGTTCCAACCCTCATACACATTCCATTCAATTGGACGTTCTTCAAGCTACCAGTCCCATGGTGATCTCCACATTTTTCTTTCCTCCACTTCAGATTTAAAATTCTGCTTAGGATGAGAAAAATTTTAAGTTCATGGTGGAGGTGGGTGGTACATACTCATTCCACCCACTTTATCTTAAATTTCTTACAATTTTTGTTATGTTATGTAGTTTAGCTTAAAAATTTTCAAAGATTTTCCTTTAGTTTTGGCCTTTATCTTCTCAGCCATGCCTTTATCTAGTTGTCCATGATGATATGCATGTTTATCAATATACCCACTTGAATGATGCAACTTCATTTTTAACATAAATTATAAAATATGTCATTGTTGGAAATTATCTTGTCACCTAGGGTATGAATTAATACCATTCCTTGGAAAATATGGAAAGCCGTAGAGGGCCGATAAGATTCAAAAACAATGATTCCTTCTCTATAATTATAGATTAACTTGAAAAATATCTTGATTTTTCATAACTTAGATGATGAAATTAAAAAAAAACCCAAGTTGCACGATGGACAATCTTTTTCTACACTCCTTGCATCACTTTATTATATCTCCATCCACAAGATTAAAAAAATAAAAATCCAAAGTGGCAAAACCCTAAATTTGGGGTAGCACCCTCCCCCCTCTTCCGCTTCTTCCATACCCCTCGTAAATTTAATAGGGGCGTACCATCAAGTAAAGATGCCAAAAGAGAACACCAAAACACACGGTCAATGTAACAGCAAATAAATAAATAAAAAGGTCTCAACTCAAATAGAGGAGAAACCACTCCCTTCCATACTTCCTTTTACTCCACTTTATATACCCATGGGAATCTACATAACCTCACCAAGTCCTTGACCCTTGTTCATGTGCAATGGCTCATAAGAATATGCGGGAGTACCAAATGCAAAGGGAATATCAAATCTGTTTTAATACTGGTCTTGAAATGGAACCAAGTTGTGAAATAATTTTGAAGTAGGTGATATGAAAATTATTTTATGCAAATCTAGGAACTCAAGGTTGCGTAGACATATAAGGTGGAAGGACTCAAGTGTGCAAGTGAGGGTGATGGGCTAGAAATATTATGTGGTAGTGTTTTAGATTTAATATTTCTCAAGGATGATCAATGTTTAGTTTGGGGCATTTTGATGAGTGCAAACTCATCAACTTCATTTGCATATTTTAATCTTTAATTGACAAAAATTTTTTGGCCTTTGGATAATTTTTGCATAAATTTGTCTAGTTTATCTTTTCTTCCTTCTATTTGAGTTTCACTAGTTTTGGCTCACTTTTACAGGGAAATGACCGAATCTACATAGATCCAGTCTCACGAATCGCTTGGTTCAGATCACAAACCACCTGATTCAGATACAAACCGCACAGTTCACACCCAGACTTAGTCAAATCACTGCCGCCAACAACCATTCTAGGGTTTCACCGAACCAATTCACGACGTTAATATAGTCAATTGGTTAAAGAAGGAAATTTGACAAAATCTCTATTTTGGCAAGCAATTAAAGCTCAAAGGACTATGAGTCGAAGGCTTCAAGTCTACCCAGATCCAATCTCATGAACTGTCAGATTTAGATACAAAGCACCTGATTCAGATCACGAATCATCTGATACAGATACAAGTAACCTGGTTCAGATCATGAACCGCCAGGTCCAAATACGAATTTCCCAGTTTATGCCCTGACTCTGTCAAAATCTCGGATAAAGAAGGTCATTATCGCAGTCAAACCTCAGTCAAAGAGGATCCAGCGACGACCACCACCACAAAGACTCATTTGTAGGGTTTTTCCCCTCCTTTCTCCCTATAAAAAGGGGGAGACTCAAAAGATAAAGGCATCACTTGTTTGATCTCGTATTCCCCTATTTCATATTATTCTTTACATTATATCTGAGTAGTTTCATTCTGGGGCATGGGGACTAGCCCCATTGCATATTCTTATTTGATGTAATCAAATCCTTTGATTTAGTAAAAGAATGTCTCCCTTATGTTTCGACTTTGATCATTGGTTGAATTGATATACCCTTGTGGGGCAATGTGATCGCTGACCTCTGCAAGGATGAACCCATAATTCCTTAATTGCAATTGCTATATTTTATCCAATTGGTTTCATAGTAGTAGAATGATTATATTGTCACGGAGATGATGAGATCTGGGTCCAAAAATAACAAAAACATAATCTTTTAACATGATCATGTGATTTAGATTAAGATCCTTCTACCCATTTGAATTATTTTTTATAACCTATAGTGACGCGATCACCTGATCCATAGGTTCCAACATAGGATAGGAAGCATATATTTCTTGATGAGATCTCAGACAATTATATGTTGGACGACTATATGAGGATTCATAAATGCTAAGATTAAGGGGTTTGTGGGAAGTCCAACTCTTGTGACGTTTGTGATCCGGAAGGACACAAATTATTATGACCACATCTGTGCTTAATTGTTAAACTAGGGTTTATCTAAATGATTACATGCTTGATTAAATTAAACACCTTTTAAATTTGATTAATGATAGTAGATCAATTGATATGCTTCAAACCTAACAAGAAACTCTAATTATGATTTCAGTTTGAAGAATTAGGGTTTGAGAAATGTAAACCTTAATTGGCAAAAATTAGGGTTTTGATAGTACATGAATATGGAATTTGATCAGGGTAGAAGTGTGGTAAATAATTTTTCATATTTTCTACGTATTTTTTATTTAATTTAATTTTAGATATGATATGGATAACTCAATCATGCATGCCATTGAAAATTTTTAGAATATTTGGATGATGTTTGAATGTGGTTGTCGGTCAAACTATACTTCGACCGACCATGCTGACAGAGTGCTGTTTAGTAGTGCAATGTTAGATTTTTACTTATTTATTGGTACCTCCTAATGATCTAAAATTCATATTGGATCTCCAAAACTGCATTTCAGACATCATGTTAAATTTTCATAATTTTTGGAGGATGTTTTACCAATGAAATAAAGAATTACAATAACTTTTTTATAACAGAAAAATATGCTAAATTAAGAAAAAAGTATAGTGAAGGGTTAATGTGTAAATTACCCAAGCACCTCAATTTCTCTATATGAGCAAGCTAGCACTCAAGGAGCTCTCATAATTCGTGATTCATTCCAGAGAAATGAAATCCTAGAGAGAGAGAGAGGGAGAGTAAGGGTTTGATAGGGGAAAGTGATGGAGATGTTGACCTAGGGTTTCTCTATCCGAGATATGATGAAATCAAATAAGTTTAGCTTTTTTACATAGAATTTTATGGCGAATTGTGACGTCCCCGGATTTTCTAAAACTTAATCTGATGTGTGACGTCCAAATTGAAACCTTCACCTTAGTGAGAATCCCAATTTAAACATCCCACACTAGGCTAAGAAGAAGAAACTCAAGGGAGTCAGAAGGAACATACATCAGTAGCACATGTACATGAACAATAATAAAACCACAACACTTGTTCACCATTCAACATATAATTACAACATGAATTGTTACAACATTTGATATTACATATTGAACAACAAACCTATACATATACATGTACTACAACTAAACTACAGGATCTTAAGACAACATGTCCACCTGTACATCTGCTCGCCACACAACTCTCACTATCCTGGATCTTCAAGAGCAAAACCACAACCTAAACAAAAGATTACATGCGGTACACGTCAACACAATATTTCATGAATATTGTACTGAGTATGCCTACGTGTCTTTTATTTACCTCTCATCATATCTTGGCAATAAGATAAAACTAATACTTGGCAGTTATAAAGAAATATAAGAAAAGCGCATACTTGCACAAGATATTCATCAACAAAAGAGAACACATATTTTAAGCACATTTTCCATTATATCATCAATGCATTTACTACCTGAGAGTTGAATGCATTAAGGCCTTTATGATCTACTGCCAAAGAGTTGGATCATTTCACAATGTGATCTACTACCAAAGAGTTGGATCACTTCCAAGTACTTTACTACCAAAGAGTTGAAGTACTTATTTCCAGCACTTTACTACCAAAGAGTTGAAGTGCTTAGATATAATGGAACAGATATATTATGTTTCATGTGTTCATAGCAATAAGTATGGAAAATCATGCAACATATCATACAAGAACAATCATTTCAATCAATACCATATTCCAAGTCTTTATTACCATATAACACAAGCATATTGTATAATAAGCCAAGTGAGAGGTAATAGCGTACCTTGATCAAGAGATAAACTTAATCACCACATATTCCTGATATCAACTATATCCTTGGTTAAACCTGATTAAGACAAGATCATATACTATCATCAGGTTCTTATCATCTTACATCTCATCTGAACCCTACTCGTGTTCATTTTAGGGTTTCTCTTATCTCATTATGGTATTCTCATGATTACTTGTATTCTTGTCTTAGAATTATCTCACTGATATCATTTTCCAGATTATGATTCATTATCTGAACATTATCTTCCATATCATTTTTGTGCACATTAATTAACCCTAGGTTACATCATTAACCGAGATTAGGATTTTATAACATGTATTAATATTCATCTCCATATAACATGGATTCTGTTCATCATTATGATCTCATAATTAAAAATGAGGTTTCATATACTAATATGAGCTTAAGCTGTGAATTTCATCATTTATTGATCATTAATGTATTTTCTACATTTTGTTAGGGTTATTAGCCCTAATTAGAAATATTAAGCAAATTACATGATTTCGTGCATCAACATCATGATTACTGACCTTATATGGACTAAAAACATGATTTATGATTTATAATCAAGATCTCATAATTTTAGGTCACTATTTGATATTTATTATACATCAAATAAGCATTAGACATACTACATGATATTACTGATATTCGTTCTTCAAAAGTCTGATATTATGCTTCCATTATATTCTACTCATTTTTCTAAACGTTTTGGTACCTTGTTTGTATTTTTCAGATAAACGAGCTATTTATTATGCATTTTCAAAGATCTGTAAATTATTGAAATTTCTTACCTTTTTCGGCCAATCGGAAGTTGCCACGTGTCCACGCTCTGCTTGCTGGTCGAGCCGGTCTGATTCACTGGTTCAGGTTGATTTGGTTTAACGTTTGGGTCGCTTGGTACGGTGGTCTGGGACAACTATTGGACCCAGACTGCTCTTTCTTCTTTTCACATTCCTTGCCCGACGCAACGCCTGCGGGTGTCCTGCAGCCGCCGCCACGACTGGGGGGTAATTCTCTGCCCAATCTGCCCGACGCCTTCGTGCGTCGTCTCCTGGATAACGGCCGCCACTGTGGGGCCTCTTCCTGGTCGATCTGTCTCCCACGCTATGGCGGAAGCCTGACTGTGCACCCCCCCGTTCGCCGTGTTCTCACGAGCCCGCCTGCTCTTCCTTGCGGGGCATTGCCGCTGGGCTCTTCTCGTTGTGGCTCGCTGCCAAGGTCTTCGCCGTCTCTCTCCCTTGAACAGGTCGCCGGTGCAGGGCATGACCCCGGCAAGCAATCACCTACCCTTCGGTCCTTCTCATCGGCTTCGGACTTCACCTGCTCGGAGCCCGCTGCCCATGGTTCTCTGCTCCTCGCCTACTGAGGTTCAGGTGCCGCCGCCTCCAGGATCTTCTCTGGTTCAGATCGTGAGTCGCGAGTGGCTCCCTTTCTACCTGCAACGCGGTCGCTTCCATGGCCCTATTCGTTGCTATCACTGGCTGCTGCCGCAGCTGCGTCACCTCCCGGACCCATGCCGCCGCCGTGGCGCTATCCCAAGGTGTTCTGGCCTCACCATGGCTCTTCCTTCTCCTACCCGCACTCTCGGCTCCAAGCTGCTTGGTGTAATGGAGGAACTTGGCATGGTATTATGGGAAGGCCTCACTCATGCCTCACTGAGGTCTATACGGCACGTTATGAAGCCTATGAGGATCCCAAACTAACCACCCATCCAAAACACTCTTCAAACCACGATCCCTTAGTGTAAGGGCATGGTGTAACACCACTTACAAAACATCCATAACTGTTAGGTAGAAGATAAAGCAATCCGGGCTGTTGAACCTCATGTGCGGTTGAGATGGACTCTTCATCGTAACTACTCCATGCTTGCTTCCGTGTCAAGGGTCTAAGGCTGTGTAGTCAAGTCTTGGTTATTCAGTTAACCTCATTCTCATCATAACTCAGTTCATAACAACAAAGAATGAGACTTTGTATTGATTTAGAGCTTAGCTTCATTGTCGTTAAAATACAAATATCTCATTGACATCAAAAGCTTATAGTTCCTTGATATTTAGGGGTTCCTAAAGTCCACTTCATCACATCCTACACACCTTAAGAGAAATTCTGTCCTCAGAATTAAGCCAGAAAATCGAGTCTATCACATCATATACATCTTAAAAGAACTTTCGTCCTCGAAAGTAAACCGTACTCATACTTCTAGGGAAAACCTTATCTTACCTTCATCCACATGTAGGTATCATCCTATGTACAACATAGTCAAAAGCTCCAAAATTATATCCCAGCTACTAGGATGTTTTCCAAACATCTAAGGTGATACAAGGGTGAACCACTCATCATATATCATGGTTTAAGAGCTTAGGTTACAACATGACGTATCTCATCTATTAGGGTTGCATTTTTATCTTTAGACATGCATTAATATTCAACATCATATTACCATGTTCCCAAGGAGTTAACTAAGATTAACTCATACATCAAGGTGTCATCAACATTATGTTGAGATGACTTGTTGGAACATGTTCAACATTAACATATGCCTTTTAGGAGGGAGTTAACTATAATTAACCCGCATTATCCTTCTAGATCATAACAAGGTGTAAAAGTCTTTATGTTGTGCTAACGTCAAACTGTATTTTTTTTGTCTTTATTAAGCATTAAGATTAACACCTCACGTAACATGTTTCATTCATATGATCTTATTTCATTTCTCATAATAAGTTATAACATTTACATGTGATTCCATCACAAGATTAACCAACATTTTCACATTATCATCATTATTCATGTATATGTTTAACCATTTATGCATTGATGTCTATTAAACCATCTCTAGGTTTCCATCATCCCATATGCATATTTTAAGATTAGATCACTATCTTACATATATTATATCACGGTTGTGCTAACAAAAGCATACAAGTGGTTCGTGAAACATGTATCAAAACTTTATATAGTCCAATTGAGGTTCTCCTATCCCATATCACGAGGGTAGTGTCATGCTCAGTCTCTCTAAGCTAACTCAACTCTATGAGTATCTCATAACAAAACTTTATCTTCCCTCCCCTGGTCTAGGGTTCTCGGATTACCTCATCGGCACTAGCTAATAGCTTTACAAGCTCTAGCTACATAAGCACAAACCAAAACATGATATGACGTTCTCATCACAAGCCTTCTACCCATGAAACACTATATCTCAAAACTCTCTTAGATGCACCACTAGATTCCTATGTGGGAAACCACCAACATGAGCATGAGGCTTCACAGAAACTAGCATAGCTACCTCCTCCAGGGTCTTGGGATCTCTCCCTCACCCAGATGGAAGGCACTCATATTGATGTTCACATGCACATATAAAGATCCTCTCTCTATCTCTAGGGTTTGGTCCTCCCAAGGACATATAGGGTTCCACAAAACTGTAAGAATCATGCATAAAGAAACTCAACTCATTCACTCAGGAGTAGTCTAGTTTAGGACATATCATATCACATATCTCATATTTCTTATATCGTGGAGTCTAGGTTCTCTGACCTTCTCCTTGTGGGTATCGCTCTCTCTTGAGCTAACCCCAAAACTGGTCCTAACACTAGAGGTCCTCCTTCGTAAAAGAGATTGAGGCCCATGCTGACTCACAACCTTGTCTCAGCCTAGCTTATCTTATCTCATAAAAGCCTATTTTCTTGCATCATCAGAACTCATCTTGCATCCTTAAGATGAACTTAAGTCCTTAAAGACAAAAATAGATCATCACAAACTATCTTATATCATCTATATAAGACTTACATCACATCATCAAAACTTATTTCATCTATTCCAACTATCATAATATACCAAATAAGGCTGTAGACATCTAATCTAGAACTACTCTCTCTTCTAGACTAATGTCATTCACTTTCACTTAGGTTGCATGATCACCTCCTACTCGTACATGTGTGGGGACACATTTTTGTAATACATATACATAATAAAATATTATATAGTTTTTCTCCGATAAAACAAGCGTCAGAGAAAACTATCGAGGTTCGATCCATTTGGAATCAAAAACCAAAACCAGAAACGAGTGTCCCACACATAGTAGAGAGTCCAGTGTCATGAAAACTAGTGAAAAGGGTGAGAACAAGGGGTAGACTAGTGTAGCTACTCTAGACAACGTGCGCAATATGTCTAGGGTTTCTCTTCCCTTGATGCACGTCATTTCCAAATAGTGCAACGTCCCATACCGCTGCACTACAAGGAAAGAACGACATCTAAGGACTTGCTACTCACAAGCGCCAGTCTAGACCGAGTTCTCGGACATCTAGGTGCTAACCTAGAGGCTAGGTCAGATCTAGTCTCTAAAAGACGACTAATCTAACCCTAACAGATTATTAAGGTTCAAGGTTCTTTAGTTTTAAGTTGCATTATGAGCAAATGTCAGGCTTTGCTATTGTTCATGCTCTGATACCACCTGTGACATCCTCGGATTTTCTAAAACTTAATCTGATGTGTGACGTCCAAATTGAAACCCTCACCTTAGTGAGAATCCCAATTTAAACATCCCACACTAGGCTAAGAAGAAGAAACTCAAGGGAGTCAGAAGGAACATACATCAGTAGCACATGTACATGAACAATAATAAAACCACAACACCTGTTCACCATTCAACATATAATTACAACATGAATTGTTACAACATTTGATATTACATATTGAACAACAAACCTATACATATACATGTACTACAACTAAACTACAGGATCTTAAGACAACAGGTCCACCTGTACATCTGCTCGCCACACAACTCTCAATATCCTGGATCTTCAAGAGCAAAACCACAACCTAAACAAAAGATTACATGCGGTACACGTCAGCACAATATTTCATGAATATTGTACTGAGTACGCCTACGTGTCTTTTATTTACCTCTCATCATATCTTGGCAATAAGATAAAACTAATACTTGACAGTTATAAAGAAATATAAGAAAAGCGTATACTTGCACAAGATATTCATCAACAAAAGAGAACACATATTTTAAGAACATTTTCCATTATATCATCCATGCATTTACTCCTTGAGAGTTGAATGCATTAAGGCCTTTATGATCTACTGCCAAAGAGTTGGATCATTTCACAATGTGATCTACTACCAAAGAGTTGGATCACTTCCAAGTACTTTACTACCAAAGAGTTGAAGTACTTATTTCCAGCACTTTACTACCAAAGAGTTGAAGTGCTTAGATATAATGGAACATATATATTATGTTTCATGTGTTCATAGCAATAAGTATGGAAAATCATGCAACATATCATACAAGAACAATCATTTCAATCAATACCATATGCCAAGTCTTTATTACCATATAACAAAAGCATATTGTATAATAAGCCAAGTGAGAGGTAATAGCGTACCTTGATCAAGAGATAAACTTAATCACCACATATTCCTGATATCAATTATATCCTTGGTTAAACCTGATTAAGACAAGATCATATACTATCATCAGGTTCTTATCATCTTACATCTCATCTGAACCCTACTCGTGTTCATTTTAGGGTTTCTCTTATCTCATTATGGTATTCTCATGATTACTTGTATTCTTGTCTTAGAATTATCTCACTGATATCATTTTCCAGATTATGATTCATTATCTGAACATTATCTTCCATAGCATTTTTGTGCACATTAATTAACCCTAGGTTACATCATTAACCGAGATTAGGGTTTTATAACATGTATTAAGATTCATCTCCATATAACATGGATTCTGTTCATCATTATGATCTCATAATTAAAATTGAGGTTTCATATACTGATATGAGCTTAAGCTGTGAATTTCATCATTTATTGATCATTAATGTATTTTCTACATTTTGTTAGGGTTATTAGCCCTAATTAGACATATTAAGCAAATTACATGATTTCGTGCATCAACATCATGATTACTGACCTTATATGGACTAAAAACATGATTTATGATTTATAATCAAGATCTCATAATTTTAGGTCACTATTTGATATTTATTATACATCAAATAAGCATTAGACATATTACATGATATTACTGATATTAGTTCTTCAAAAGTCTGATATTATGCTTCCATTGTATTCTACTCATTTTTCTAAATGTTTTGGTACCTTGTTTGTATTTTTCAGATAAACGAGCTATTTATTATGCATTTTCAAAGATCTGTAAATTATTGAAATTTCTTACCTTTTTCGGCCAATCGGAAGTTGCCACGTGTCCACGCTCTGCTTGCTGGTCGAGCCGGTCTGATTCACTGGTTCAGGTTGATTTGGTTTAATGTTTGGGTCGCTTGGTTTGGTGGTCTGGGACAACTATTGGACCCAGACTGCTCTTTCTTCTTTTCACATTCCTTGCCCGACGCAACGCCTGCGGGTGTCTTGCAGCCGCCGCCACGACTGGGGGGTACTTCTCTGCCCAATCTGCCCGACGCCTTCACGCGTCATCTCCTGGACAACGGCCGCCGCTGTGGGGCCTCTTCCTGGTCGATCTGTCTCCCACGCTATGGCGGAAGCCTGACTGTGCACCCCCCGTTCGCCGTGTTCTCACAAGCCCGCCTGCTCTTCCTTGCGGGGCATTGCCGCTGGGCTCTTCTCGTTGTGGCTCGCTGCCAAGGTCTTCGCCGCCTCTCTCCCTTGAATAGGTCGCCGCTGCAGGGCATGACTCTGGCAAGCAATCACCTACCCTTCGGTCCTTCTCATCGGCTTCGGACTTCACCTGCTCGGAGCCCGCTGGCCATGGTTCTCTGCTCCTCGCCTACAGAGGTTCAGGTGCCGCCGCCTCCAGGATCTTCTCTGGTTTAGATCGTGAGTCGCGAGTGGCTGCCTTTCTACCTGCAACGCGGTCGCTTCCATGGCCCTATTCGTTGCTATCACTGGCTGCTGCCGCAGCTGCGTCACCTCCCGGACCCATGCCGCCGCCATGGCGCTATCCTAAGGTGTTCTGGCCTCACCATGGCTCTTCCTTCTCCTACCCGCGCTCTCGACTCCTAGTTGCTTGGTGTAATGGAGGAACTTGGCGTGGTATTATGGGAAGGCCTCACTCATGCCTAACTGAGGTCTATACGGCACGTTATGAAGCCTACGAGGATCCCAAACTAACCACCCATCCAAAACACTCTTCAAACCACGATCCCTTAGTGTAAGGGCGTGGTGTAACACCACTTACAAAACATCCATAACTGTTAGGTAGAAGATAAAGCAATCCGGGCTGTTGAACCTCATGTGCGGTTGAGATGGACTCTTCATCATAACTACTCCATGCTTGCTTCCGTGTCAAGGGTCTAAGGATGTGTAGTCAAGTCTTGGTTATTCGGTTAACCTCATTCTCATCATAACTCAGTTCATAACAACAAAGAATGAGACTTTGTATTGATTTAGAGCTTAGCTTCATTGTCGTTAAAATACAAATATCTCATTGACATCAAAAGCTTATAGTTCCTTGATATTTAGGGGTTTCTAAAGTCCACTTCATCACATCCTACACACCTTAAGAGAAATTTTCTCCTCAGAATTAAGACAGAAAATCGAGTCTATCACATCATATATATCTTAAAAGAACTTTCGTCCTCGAAAGTAAACCGTACTCATACTTCTAGGGAAAACCTTATCTTACCTTCATCCACATGTAGGCATCATCCTATGTACAACATAGTCAAAAGCTCCAGAATTATATCCCAGCTACTAGGATGTTTTCCAAACATCTAAGGTGATACAAGGGTGAACCACTCATCATATATCATGGTTTAAGAGCTTAGGTTACAGCATGACGTATCTCATCTGTTAGGGTTGCATTTTTATCTTTAGACATGCATTAATATTCAACATCATATTACCATGTTCCCAAGGAGTTAACTAAGATTAACTCATACATCAAGGTGTCATCAACATTATGTTGAGATGACTTGTTGGAACATGTTCAACATTAACATATGCCTTTTAGGAGGGAGTTAACTATAATTAACCCGCATTATCCTTCTAGATCATAACAAGGTGTAAAAGTCTTTATGTTGTGCTAACGTCAAACTGTATTTTTTTTGTCTTTATTAAGCATTAAGATTAACACCTCACGTAACATGTTTCATTCATATGATCTTATTTCATTTCTCATAATAAGTTGTAACATTTACATGTGATTCCATCACAAGATTAACCAACATTTTCACATTATCATCATTATTCATGTATATGGTTAACCATTTATGCATTGATGTCTATTAAACCATCTCTAGGTTTCCATCATCCCATATGCATATTTTAAGATTAGATCACTATCTTACATATATTATATCACGGTTGTGCTAACAAAAGCATACAAGTGGTTCGTGAAACATGTATCAAAACTTTATATAGTCCAATTGAGGTTCTCCTATCCCATATCACGAGGGTAGTGTCATGCTCAGTCTCTCTGAGATAACTCAACTCTATGAGTATCTCATAACAAAACTTTATCTTCCCTGCCCTGGTCTAGGGTTCTTGGATTACCTCATTGGCACTAGCTAATAGCTTTACAAGCTCTAGCTACATAAGCACAAAACTAAAACATGATATGACGTTCTCATCACAGGCCTTCTACCCATGAAACACTATATCTCAAAACTCTCTTATATGCACCACTAGATTCCTATGTGGGAAACCACCAACCCGAGCATGAGGCTTCACAGAAACTAGCATAGCTACCTCCTCCAGGGTCTTGGGCTCTCTCCCTCACCCAGATGGAAGGCACTCATATTGATGTTCACATGCACATATAAAGAGCCTCTCTCTATCTCTAGGGTTTGGTCCTCCCAAGGACATCTAGGGTTCCACAAAACTGTAAGAATCATGCATAAAGAAACTCAACTCATTCACTCAGGAGTAGTCTAGTTTAGGACATATCATATCACATATCTCATATTTCTCATATCGCGGAGTCTAGGTTCTCTGACCTTCTCCTTGTGGGTCTCGCTCTCTCTTGAGCTAACCCCAAAACTGGTCCTAACACTAGAGGTCCTCCTTCGTAAAAGAGATTGAGGCCCATGCGGACTCACAACCTTGTCTCAGCCTAGCTTATCTTATCTCGTAAAAGCCTATTTTCTTGCATCATCAGAACTCATCTTGCATCCTTAAGATGAACTTTAGTCCTTAAAGACAAAAATAGATCATCACAAACTATCTTATATCATCTATATAAGACTTACATCACATCATCAAAACTTATTTCATCTATTCCAACTATCATAATATACCAAACAAGGCTGTAGACATCTAATCTAGAACTACTCTCTCTTCTAGACTGATGTCATTCACTTTCACTTAGGTTGCATGATCACCTCCTACTCGTACATGTGTGGGGACACATTTTTGTAATACATATACATAATAAAATATTATACAGTTTTTCTCCGATAAAACAAGCGTCAGAGAAAACTATCGAGGTTCGATCCATTTGGAATCAAAAACCAAAACCAGAAACGAGTGTCCCACACATAGTAGAGAGTCCAGTGTCATGAAAACTAGTGAAAAGGGTGAGAACAAGGGGTAGAATAGTGTAGCTACTCTAGACAACGTGCGCAATATGTCTAGGGTTTCTCTTCCCTTGATGCACGTCATTTCCAAATAGTGCAACGTCCCATACCGCTGCACTACAAGGAAAGAACGACATCTAAGGACTTGCTACTCACAAGTGCCAGTCTAGACCTAGTTCTCGGACATCTAGGTGCTAACCTAGAGGCTAGGTCAGATCTAGTCTCTAAAAGATGACTAATCTAACCCTAACAGATTATTAAGGTTCAAGGTTCTTTAGTTTTAAGTTGCATAATGAGCAAATGTCAGGCTTTGCTATTGTTCATGCTCTGATACCACCTGTGACGTCCCCAGATTTTCTAAAACTTAATCTGATGTGTGACGTCCAAATTGAAACCCTCACCTCAGTGAGAATCCCAATTTAAACATCCCACACTAGGCTAAGAAGAAGAAACTCAAGGGAGTCAGAAGGAACATACATCAGTAGCACATGTACATGAACAATAATAAAACCACAACACCTGTTCACCATTCAACATATAATTACAACATGAATTGTTACAACATTTGATATTACATATTGAACAACAAACCTATACATATACATGTACTACAACTAAACTACAGGATCTTAAGACAACAGGTCCACCTGTACATCTGCTCGCCACACAACTCTCACTATCCTAGATCTTCAAGAGCAAAACCACAACCTAAACAAAAGATTACATGCGGTACACGTCAGCACAATATTTCATGAATATTGTACTGAGTACGCCTACGTGTCTTTTATTTACCTCTCATCATATCTTGGCAATAAGATAAAACTAATACTTGGCAGTTATAAAGAAATATAAGAAAAGCGTATACTTGTACAAGATATTCATCAACAAAAGAGAACACATATTTTAAGCACATTTTCCATTATATCATCCATGCATTTACTACCTGAGAGTTGAATGCATTAAGGCCTTTATGATCTACTGCCAAAGAGTTGGATCATTTCACAATGTGATCTACTACCAAAGAGTTGGATCACTTCCTAGTACTTTACTACCAAAGAGTTGAAGTACTTATTTCCAGCACTTTACTACCAAAGAGTTGAAGTGCTTAGATATAATGGAACAGATATATTATGTTTCATGTGTTCATAGCAATAAGTATGGAAAATCATGCAACATATCATACAAGAACAATCATTTCAATCAATACCATATGCCAAGTCTTTATTACCATATAACACAAGCATATTGTATAATAAGCCAAGTGAGAGGTAATAGCGTACCTTGATCAAGAGATAAACTTAATCACCACATATTCCTGATATCAACTATATCCTTGGTTAAACCTGATTAAGACAAGATCATATACTATCATCAGGTTCTTATCATCTTACATCTCATCTGAACCCTACTCGTGTTCATTTTAGGGTTTCTCTTATCTCATTATGGTATTCTCATGATTACTTGTATTCTTGTCTTAGAATTATCTCACTGATATTATTTTCCAGATTATGATTCATTATCTGAACATTATCTTCCATAGCATTTTTGTGCACATTAATTAACCCTAGGTTACATCATTAACCGAGATTAGGGTTTTATAACATGTATTAAGATTCATCTCCATATAACATGGATTCTGTTCATCATTATGATCTCATAATTAAAATTGAGGTTTCATATACTGATATGAGCTTAAGCTGTGAATTTCATCATTTATTGATCATTAATGTATTTTCTACATTTTGTTAGGGTTATTAGCCCTAATTAGACATATTAAGCAAATTACATGATTTCGTGCATCAACATCATGATTACTGACCTTATATGGACTAAAAACATGATTTATGATTTATAATCAAGATCTCATAATTTTATGTCACTATTTGATATTTATTATACATCAAATAAGCATTAGACATATTACATGATATTACTGATATTAGTTCTTCAAAAGTCTGATATTATGCTTCCATTGTATTCTACTCATTTTTTTAAACGTTTTGGTACCTTGTTTGTATTTTTCAGATAAACGAGCTATTTATTATGCATTTTCAAAGATATGTAAATTATTGAAATTTCTTACCTTTTTCGGCCAATCGGAAGTTGCCACGTGTCCACGCTCTGCTTGCTGGTCGAGTCGGTCTGATTCACTGGTTCAGGTTGATTTGGTTTAATGTTTGGGTCGCTTGGTTCGGTGGTCTGGGACAACTATTGGACCCAGACTGCTCTTTCTTCTTTTCACATTCCTTGCCCGACGCAACGCCTGCGGGTGTCTTGCAGCCGCCGCCACGACTGGGGGGTACTTCTCTGCCCAATCTGCCCGACGCCTTCACGCGTCGTCTCCTGGACAACGGCCGCCGCGGTGGGGCCTCTTCCTGGTCGATCTGTCTCCCACGCTACGGCGGAAGCCTGACTGTGCACCCCCGTTCGCCATGTTCTCACGAGCCCGCCTGCTCTTCCTTGCGGGGCATTGCCGCTGGGCTCTTCTCGTTGTGGCTCGCTGCCAAGGTCTTTGCCGTCTCTCTCCCTTGAACAGGTCGCCGCTGCAGGGCATGACTCCAGCAAGCAATCACCTACCCTTCGGTCCTTCTCATCGGCTTCGGACTTCACCTGCTCGGAGCCCGCTGCCCATGGTTCTCTGCTCCTCGCCTACTGAGGTTCAGGTGCCGCCGCCTCCAGGATCTTCTCTGGTTCAGATCGTGAGTCGCGAGCGGCTCCCTTTCTACCTGCAATGCGGTCGCTTCCATGGCCCTATTCATTGCTATCACTGGCTGCTGCCGCAGCTGCATCACCTCCCGGACCCATGCCGCCGCCGTGGCGCTATCCCAAGGTGTTCTGGCCTCACCATGGCTCTTCCTTCTCCTACCCGCGCTCTCGGCTCCAAGCTGCTTGGTGTAATGGAGGAACTTGGCGTGGTATTATGGGAAGGCCTCACTCATGCCTCACTGAGGTCTATACGGCATGTTATGAAGCCTACGAGGATCCCAAACTAACCACCCATCCAAAACACTCTTCAAACCACAATCCCTTAGTGTAAGGGCATGGTGTAGCACCACTTACAAAACATCCATAACTGTTAGGTAGAAGATAAAGCAATCCGGGATGTTGAACCTCATGTGTGGTTGAGATGGACTCTTCATCGTAACTACTCCATGCTTGCTTCTGTGTCAAGGGTCTAAGGCTGTGTAGTCAAGTCTTGGTTATTCGGTTAACCTCATTCTCATCATAACTCAGTTCATAACAACAAAGAATGAGACTTTGTATTGATTTAGAGCTTAGCTTCATTGTCGTTAAAATACAAATATCTCATTGACATCAAAAGCTTATAGTTCCTTGATATTTAGGGGTTCCTAAAGTCCACTTCATCACATCCTACACACCTTAAGAGAAATTCTGTCCTCAGAATTAAGCCAGAAAATCGAGTCTATCACACGAATCTTCTCTGACATGTCAAGATTCCGTCCCTCCTATGATTTGATCCAAAATGATGTCAAATCTCTCCTTTTTCTCACTCTTTCTTTGTAATCCCCCATTTCTAGGGTTTTCGAGTTGAAAGGAGGAAGAATCTGGTGATTTACTAGGGTTTGGATATGAGTTCGAGATTTCTAAAGATGGGCTGAGTTTTAAAGGTGTTTTCACACCTTACTATATGTGATATATACATAAAATCTATAAATAGAAAGTAATATACAGGAATGATTGAAAAAAAAAATTCCCTGGAGAAATTGCACAAAAATGAGTTAAATCATCAATAATCTTCAATTGCTTAGTACGCGAGTACAACCCTAAATTGCCTTTTTGATCTAGCTTTTGCCAAATAATATGAAATGGATTCTTCCTCTATTTTGATGAATTTAAGAGATAAAATCATACTATAAATGGATCCAATCCATATTAACGAGAATTCCCTAAGTTTTGCATAGGTTATAAGAATAAACTGAAATTTAGGATTTTTGACTATGACCGAAATTGTTGTATAATTAGATAGAGAAATTTGTCTATCTGAATCTCATTAATTATGAATGATTGTTTATCTAAATGCATAGTACATATATGTCAGATACTATCTTGGATTTCATGTGATGTGAATAGTATTTGCTTGATATCTCAATAAAGAGGGTGAAACTCTAGATGAGTGGAAACTTGGAAATTTGTGAATAGATATTGTGAAATGCATTTGAAGTGCTTTTCTTGACATCATATATTATTCTTGATTCAAAATATGTAATTGAATGGCATGGAAACCCTAATTTATCTCAATTCCAAGATTTCACACATATGTTGATTGTATATGACTTGTTGAAAGCAATCTTTATTCAGTGAATGTTTATGACACATAAAATCCTTATGCGAGTCATGTGATAAGTGAATGAGGTAAATAAAACCCTAAGGATAGGGTGTTCAGTGAATCAAGTATTGTGATATCAATATTTCTCAGTATGAGATGTGGTTATGCTTAACAGTTCAATTATGGTAAATGTTATCAGATGGTTTATGAAATAAACGATGTACATAGCTAAACTAAGATATGTTGATGTGACATTGAATTGTGAATTTAAAGAGTGAATTAGACACTTAGATGCCCTGAACACCGTAGAATCCTCACAGGATGAGGCTTGCGCTGTGGGGAGGAAAATATTTTCTTACTGGAGGTAGTCCATATCGAGGTAAGTCAGAGCGCACTAGTAGGGTGCGGGGGTTTTGACTAGTAGGGCAGACTCCTTATAGTTGTGTGGTACCCAACACCAACTGGGGATACTGGTGGTACATGTGTTACATGTTTTAGTGATCAGTGGTCAGTAGGTCCATTGATGCATAATAAGCCTGAGGGATTTGACTCACCGCCTGAGTACCCATGTTGAGAGGTGGAGTCTGAGATATTCAGACGCTCCCATTAGACACTGAGAGATAGACATGCCGAGGTCCACTAAAGACATGGTCTTACTCGAGAGACAGGCTTAGGAACCCGAACATGCTTCTAAGCCTTGTACAGTGAGATCATAGCTTGCTGTGATTCTTTCACATGTTGTGGTACACCTCATGTGGGTTTAGGGCATAGTAAGATGAATGAGAGATTAAACAAGTGTGCACAGTTATTGAATTATTCTTTGTATATTTCTATATCATTAGTTCTCTTTATGATTAATCAAGCATGTTTATATATTTATTCACTCTTGTAGATATTTATAGTATCTTGACATATTTATGTTTGCGAATGATTAATCTCTTTAAAGCTTACTACTGTTATGATTGATATCAGTTGCTCAACATTATATCTATAATTATATCAGTGATTTAGACTATTTCTTTGAAGTACTCATTCACTGAGCGAGTAGGCTCACCCCTCTACTCATAATTTTTAGGAATAACTCATGGACTAAAGATTTCTTGCATCAACATAGATCTCCCATAGGAGTTAAGTATGAGATTAGTTAAGTTAAGTTGGTCCCTGTAACTCTAGGTCCTTGTGTAGAGTTGAGAGAAAGTTCTAAATGATGATTTGTATCTTTGTTTAAATAATAATAGAGTATATATCTGGTTATCATGTTGTGTGTACATGGAAGTGTGAGGAACATAATGAATGTCTGGATGTGTATCATTAATGTTGAGATCATATTATACTAATCAAGATTTAATTCTCTTGGCCAATGAAGTGGCACCCCAGTGGTAAAAGTGATGATGTAAGACCGAGAGGTCATGAGTTCAAACCCAGGAAACGAGATGAATGAATCACCAGTTAAAAAAAAAGATTTAATTCTCTTGTAAAGTTTATTGATGTAATTGAATACAAGAAAACAAAGATTTTGAAATAAAATAAAAAGTTGAGAGTGAAATTTGTATGAATTATAATCCTCAAACTATGCCCTAATCTCATGATTAGCGGTAATTGTGGGATGTGGGTGTAACAACTTGGTATTAGAGCTTAGGCTGAGTCGTCAGGGACCATTAGGATAGAAATCCATAGTTAATAAGTGTGGTAGATAGGAGTTGATGTGTGAATAGCTCTGGGAAGTCTGGGTATTTGGATACCCTGGCCCGGTATCTGGATACCTAGGTTGACCAGTATCAAGCTACTTTGTCTATTCTTCTCTGAATGCCCTAGCCAGGCATGCAGTGGGAGGATGGGCTAGAGAGAAACCCTAGAAATATTAGGGTTAGAAGACTAGAAAGAAATGAATGAATTGAGCATAAGAATAGAATGTGATGTAACTCTTGTTTTATGTTGTTGCTTTGATTAGATATCAATGGAAATGATCTTATATATGAATTCAAATATTCAATTCTTAGAAACATATGTGGTCCTTTACGATTCTTGTACACTATGAAGTTAATTAAATTATTGTTTTCATTCTTTGTATCAACTAGACCAGAAATTATCTTTAAATGAGTTTACCCTGAGTGGGTATTCTTTCTGTATGTTTGAGATATATATAAGTCGGTTAATCTTGAGTAGCTTTTGGCTTCAGGACTGTAGGTTCAGCCTGGCCCAGCTGGAAGGATGTGACTAGGATCTAATGAGTCATATTAATTAATCTAATAAGCATAATTAAACTATAGGGATGCAAACACAAAATGTAATGAGTATGTGCATACACTAGATATTGAAACATATGGGAAAGATTGGAATAACTAAGAATCAATTGGAACTGAATCTGAGATCCAACTTTGGGGCTTCAGATAAGAAACCCTAAATTGGGAATGAAGGAAGAGGGATATAGATACAAGACATACATTAGTATGTAACATACAAAATGAATAAGAAAGGATGGATAAAGAGAACTAAACTATATAACTAATTGTGGCACTTTATCCAATCTAAAATCAAGGAAAGATAAAAGAAAACTACATGGAAAGACAAGATAGAATCAATCAATTAGAATGAATGGATCATATAATTGAGTAAAATGTACTTATGTACTCTACAACAAAAGAGGAAATAGAAGAAAGGAGTTATGTATACGATAAGTACATAGAAATGAAGAGTATTCAAAAGAGTTAAAGTAAAGAGAATAAGATGGACATGTAAATCATAAGTCTAGGATAAGAAACTTAGTTGAAACAAAGAGAAATGATGGAAATGCTGAGTTTGATTTAGAAAGAAGGGTTACATGATATAACGAGGAGCATGGAATGTGTACTTTTATCGCAAGTTTAAAGTATTAATCCTTACTAGATTTTAATTCAAACTCTCTATTTAATAGCAACCCAGTTGACATAAAGTGTGTTCAATAGGTTCCTAGTGATGAAATGGAGCTAGTTCTTAAAAGAAGAACAAAGGTGCAGCTAAATAAATGAACCAACTCATATAAAGGTAAAATGTATTTAGAATATAAAGGCTTGATTGAAAAGGAAAACTATGGTTAACCCCTATATGAGCCGTTTGATTCAAAATGAAGGACATGTAATGTATTATGCATAAGATGAAGCTAGTAGGGAGAATATTGATTTAGAATTTCAACTAGATAAAAGTAAAAGGATGATAAAAAGGTTTATATGACATGGAATATGGAATCATACACAAGAGTGAGAAACATGATCATAAGAGATAAGTAAAAGTAAATAATGACATAGGGAAGAATAGCAAATAGGTGGCCGACGATACAAAATAAAGAAGGGGCTAAAACATGAAGGAGTAATATAGATGATAAAAGAGAGAGATTGTGAGATGTGAGGAAATGCAAAATAGTCTAGTCTCCTTGATGACGACTAATACGAGAATTGTGCTAAGTGAATACTTGAAGATTATAATTCTATGTCTCAAAATTAGCATCTATTATGTATCCTCCTTACTGAGTGTAACATGGGATGAAGTGATAAGGAAATGAATCATAAATGACACACAACCATCATGAGAGATGCATCTAGAGAATATACTAATGACACATAATATGATGATGAAACCCTAGCAAGGTAGAATAAGGAAGTAATCTATCAAAATTGTCAAGTAAGAGAAAGAAAAATTAAAGTGGTAAAGACAAGGAAGAATTTAGTAAACCCCAAGAGAGCTAAGGTTTGCATATCGAAATAAGGGAGTAAAATCATGTCACAATAGCATCATGTTATTGATAAGGATCAAACCCTAGATAGTTTAGGGTTGTAACAGTCAAAGGGATGTCAATAGTGATTTGACCTTGAGCATGAACATCTCTATAAAATAAAATCATGAGATCATCTATATGAGAAGAAAATAGCAGTTATAATATGCATGGGTTTAAAGGTTGCAAATGTGAAAGATAGATAAACATTATGGAAATGAGTATGAACGAATGATAAGAAGTAGATTTGAAATATAAGAAGTTTGATTTGAATAAAAGGAGAAGTGAAACATGAGCAAAGTGTAATCTAAAATAATTTCTTACAGTGATAGAAAGAATTATGAATAGTCTATTCTTACCTTGAATGTTTCAATTTTAGGGATGTTTATTCTATATGATCAAATGAGAAGGATAAGTAATAAGAAGTTGTAATGAATAAGAAGAGAAATAAGACAAAACAAATGGCTTTTAGCAATATGTGAATTTGTTTTAAAGAAGTATATTTTGTTGAAGGCATATCAATTGATGAGGATTTGTGTTACAAATGATTTCAGTTGTACATTTGCAAGCAATATATTAAATTAAAAATGGTGCTATGGTTGTAGTCATTCTACTAGTAATCTGGCTCAGTACTATACAATTGTTCTTAAATCTAGTCTTGTATCTTATGAGTATTTTCTATTTGAGTAGCACAATAGTAAAATTCAAAATACACAGTGAACTCTCTAGTATGGAACAAAACAAAAAATATAATTTGAATCATATGAATTGAGATAGTCCGATTAGAGCAACAGTGATGAGGTAATACCTCAAGAGAGTATGATAGGATTGCAAATGGTTGTTTCTCTTTCTCTTTCCTGTTATTGATTATGACATAGAAAATTCTCTTGATGTCATTGAGAAGCCTTGTTTTAAATATGTTATGATTAGACGAGAAACCAAGGACTGAATGTTAAAAACAATAATCAAATATGAAATACAAGAGTATAGTGACATATAAGGTTTTAGAAGTTTAAAAGAATCCTTGAATGTACTTTTCCAGCGTATTTATGTTTTGAGGATGACACTTTTTAAGGAAGGAGAATTGTTATGACCACATTTGTGCTTAATTGGTGAACTAGGGTTTACCTAAATGATTACATGCTTGATTAGATTGAACATCATTTAGGCTTGATTAATGATAGTAGATTAATTGAGATGTTTCAAACCTAAGAAGAAACTCTAATTATGATTTTAGTTTGAAGAATTAGGGTTTGAGAAATGTAAACCCTAATCGTCAAAAATTGGGGTTCTGATAGTACATGAATATGAAATTTGATCAGGATAGCAACGTGGTAAATAATTTTTCATATTTTATACATTTTTTATAATTGAATTTTGGGTATGATATCGATAAATCAACCATGCATGAAATAGAAAAATTTCAAAATATTTGGATGATATTTGAATGTGGTTCTCGATCAAACTATACTTTGACCGACCATGCTGACAGAGTGTTGTTCATTTGTGTAGTGTTTGATTTTAATTATTTATTGGCAGATCCAAATGATGTGAAATTTATACTGGAGCTTAGAAACTACATTTCAGACATCACACTAGATTTTTGTAATTTCTGGATGATGTTTGACCTCTAAAATAAATGAATTAGAGTAACTTTTTTATAATAGAAAAATATGCTGAAATAAGAAAAATATAGTGAGGGGTTAATGTGTAAATTACCCAAGCACCTCAATTTCTCGATATGAGAAAGTTAGAACCCATATAGCTCTCATAATTCATGATTAATTCCAGAAAAACAAAATCCTAGAGAGAGAGTGATAGTTAGGGTTTGAGAGGAGAAAGTGGTCGAGATGCTCACCTAGGGCTTCTCTATGCAAGATATGATGAAATCAAGTAAGTTTAGCTTCTTTGCATAGCCTTTTATGGTGAATCTTCTCTCACATGTCAATATTCCATCCCTCTCTGATTTGTTTCGAAATGATATCAAATCTCTCCTTTTTCTTACTCTTTCTTCATAATTTTCCATTTCCAGGGTTTCCGAGTTGAAAGGAAGAAGAATCTGATGATTTGCTAGGGTTTTGACGTGAGTTCGAGATTTTCAGAGATGGTATGCATTTTAAAGGTGTTTTCACACCTTAGGGTGAGTGGTTACTTCCTTTAAACAATAGATTGCATGAAAATGAGTTAAATCATCAATGTTCTGTAATTGCTTAGTATACAAGTACAACCCTAAATTGCCTTTTTAATTTAGCTTTTGCAAAATGATATGAAATAGATTATTACTCTATTTTGATGAAATTAAGATAATAAAATTATATTATAAATGGTTACAATCCATCTTAATGAGAATTCCCTAAGTATTTACAGAGGTTATAAGAGTAACTAAAATTTAGGATTTTCGGCTATGACTGAAATTGTTGTATAATTAGATAGAGAAATTTGTCTATCTGAATCTCATTGATTATGAATGATTGTTTATCTAAATTCTTAGTACATATATGTCAAATACTATCTTGGATTTCATGTGATGTGAATAGTGTTTTCTTGATATCTCAGTAAAGAGGGTGAAACCCTAGATGAGTGGAAACTTGGAAATTTGCAAATAGATATCGTGAAATGCATTTGAAGTGCTTTTCTTGACATCATAGACTTTTTTTATTCAATATTATTCTTGATTCATGAAATCTAAATGAATGGCATGGAAACCCTAATTTATCTCAATTCTAAGATTTCATACATATGTTGATTGTATATGACTTGATGAAAGCAATCTTTATTTAGTGAATATTTATGACACATAAAATCCTTATGTGAGTCATGTGATAAGTGAATGAGGTAAATGAAACCCTAAGTATAGGGTGTTTAGTGAATCAAGTATTTTGATATCAATGTTTCTCAGTATGAGATGTGGTTATGCTTAATAGTTCAGTTGTGGTAAATGTTATCAGATGGTTTATGAAATGAACAGTTTACAAAGCTAAACTAAGATATGTTGATGTGATGATTGAATTGTGAATTTACAGAGTGATACCATGAACACTGTAGAATCCTCACAGGACGAGGCTTGCGCTGTGGGGAAGAAACAATTTCCTGACTAGAGGTAGTCTAGATCGAGGTAAGGCGCGCACACTAGTAGGGTGCAAGAGTCTTAACCAGTAGGGTAAACTCCTTACAGTTGTATGGTACCCAACACCAACTGGTAATGCCAGTGGTACATGTGTTACATGTTGTAGTGATTAGTGGTAAGTAGGTCCACTGATGCACAATAGGCCTGATGACTTTGACTCACCGCTTGAGTACCCAGGTTCAGAGGTGGAGTCTGAGATATCTAGCCACTCCCATTAGTTGCCGAGAGGAAGACATACTGAGGCCCGCTGCAGATGGGGTCTTACTCGAGAAATAGGCTTAGGAACCTGGGCATGATTCTAAGACTTGTACAATGAGATTGTAGCTTGCAACAAATCTTTCACATGTTGTGGTACACCTCATGTGGGTTCAAGGCATAATAAGAGGAATGAGAGGTTAAACAAGTGTGCATAGTTATTCAATTATTCTTTGTATGTTTTTGAATTATTAGTTCTTTTTATGATTACTCAAGCATGTTCATATATTTATTCACTCTTGTAGATTTCTACAATATCTTGGCATATTTATGTTTGCAAATGATTAGTCTCTTTAAAACTTACTGCTGTTATAATTTATATCACTTGCTCAACATTATATTTGTAATTATATCAGTGCTTTAGAATGTTTCTTTGAAGTACTCATTCACTGAGTGAGTAGGCTCACCCTCTACTCACAATTTTTAGGGATAACTCATGGACCGAATATGTCTTGCATCAACATAGATCTGCCATAGGAGTTAAGTATGAGATTAGTTAAGTTCATTCGGTCCCTGTCACTCTAGGTCCTTGTATAGAGTTGAGAGAAAGTTCTAAATGATGATTTGTATCTTTGTTTCCTTAATAATAGAGTATATATTTGGTTGTCATGTTGTATGTACATGGAAGTGTGAGGAACATAATGAATAACTGGATGTGTATCATTAATGTTAAGATCATATTATAGTAATCAAGGCTTAATTCTCTTGTAAAGTTTGTTTATGTGATTGAATGCAAGAAAACAAAGAGTTTGAAATAAAAGAAAAAGTTGAGAGTGGTCTTTGTATTAAGTATAATGTTCAAACTTATGCCCTAATCTCATGATTAGTGGTAATCATGGGATGTGGGTGTAACACAAATCCACTTGGCCCTGATTTGATTACTAAATCCTAGGAGTTGATTCATTGAGTAAAAGCATGACTATTGGTGGTGATCTCCTAGATCCCTGATTTCTTTTATCATTTGATCTTAATTAGTTTATTTATGCACTTTTACTTTTTATTCTTAGCATAATCAAATCTCACAAACCAATTTTTGTTTCTTGTTCTCACAATTGGGTTTGGATTTCAACCATTTTCTTTCAGCCATCCCTTGGATCTCCTTACTACCAAAAGGTTGACTAGTCGCTTACAATGAGTTGACTGCCTATTTAAAAGGTTAAACTCTAAGAGTTTTCCTAGTAATTTGGTGTGCGTTCTTCACACATCAGATAGCTAGGACGATCTGGGTTAGATCTGAGTTTATGTTAGAGGGGAATTTATTCTCAAGAGGTTCTCCCATATCTACATGCCTTAGGATGATCTGGAGTCTCACATCACAACATACTTGGTTAGGAATGTTGAGAGATTTTGTACCTCTTATACTGTTCTAGTGTGTATGGGTAGCTAGATGTTCGAGTAGATATGACATTACCATGATGTCTATTAAAGATTTATGGAGGATGATATGTTTCTATTATAGGCTGAGTTTTATTGGCTTAGTTTCAAGTGAGGTTGGGGCTCATCAGTGTACTACAATGGGTTGGGAGAGGCATGAGTTCTTCAAGATATCCATACTAAAATCTATATATGGAAAGAGGTACAATGGGCTAAACCCCCACAACATAGTTTTAAACTTAATATCGGGGGAGTGATTTGGAGGAGTAATCAGGGTAACCATGTGTGGTTGGACTATGCATAAGTGGGAGTGATCATGGATTACCAAGGGAAAATCATGATGGATTTCATGGGACCTTCCTCATACTCTGATAACATGGGTTGTTGCATAAGGGCATTGGAATTGGGCTTGGAATTGTTCATTAGTATGAGGCTCATAGGGGTTGGATTGAATGTGATAACCAAACATTAACTCAGATTATGAGTGGGTCTTCTAGGATTCCCTATAGATTTAAACTTCATCTAGAATCATCAATTTTATTGATTGCTAATTTTAGATGGAGGAGTTGTTTGATTCACAAATAAGTGAATAGATTGGCTCTCAAATTTGCTGAATATGGAGCGGGGCTAGCTGAACCATATAGTTTTTTTTTCTCTTTATCCAGGATGCCGCCATCAGTTAGAGGAGTCTATAGGATGGAGGGATTGGGTATCTCTTATTTGACTTGGGAGTTAAGTGGCTATGGCAACCCTTTTTGTAGTTAATACACTTAGTTCCCTTTTTGCATAATTACACATCTTTACTATGGAGATCCAATGCAATTTTTTTTGATGTTTTTTCTTAATCATAGGGAATAGGCTCATCTACCGTTACAACTAGCCTATTCATTTTTTGAGATGTTGGAGTAGTATTTGTATCTCCCTTTTATCCTTGCCCATGGGGGAACGAGATCAATAAAGACCCCCACTTTAATAAAAAATGACAATCTTTTGTTCCATGTGGATCTATTTTTGTAATAAGAAGACATCAAACTATTATAACTATATTTTTAATAAAAATACTTATTTTCTAGGCACACCATCAATTTATGATTTTATTTTCTAAAAACAACAAGTACTTTTGTATTCCTTTTTTCTATCCTAAATTCCACCATAGGATTGGGAGGTAGATGGGTGGCATCCTATCAACTATAAGTTAGGAACTGATCTGATTTTGAAGAAAACTTCCTTTATATATGTCCTAAACCTTTTGTGTTCATGGATTTATATTCATAATCCCTAGTTTGTTTTTGTCATTTTGCATCATCCAAGTAGGTGCCAAGTTGCCTATATGTTGTTTTTGACATTTAGCTCCTTTCCTTTGTTAGCTCAGCTATTAGAAATAGAACATATCCTTGGTAACAACTCCATTAATTGATGAAATATGTATCAACTAGATTTAATAGACACCTTGTTTTGGAAACCAAGATTGCTTGTAAGCTAAAGTAAAATAAAAAGTTGATTGGAAATGAGTTGACTCAGTTGAAGTTTTGGATCAAAAAACTAGTATTAACCAATTGTCACCAAATACCATTGCCAAATTGATGTTTTTCTAATTATTATTTTTAACTAATATTATTTTAACTCCCTTAGTAATGAAAACAATGAGTGATCATTTTTTTTTAAAAGAGATGTTTATACTTAGAAAATAATGATTGCATATTTTAAGAGGTGTATTTTGCCTTTTATTTTTTAGGATTTGAGCATGCAATAAAAGTTTGCATAAAAGCTATTGAGTAAAGTTACGTGTAGTAACACATGAGTATCATGGGTTTATTGATTTCTTTGAAAGCAAAATCGTAATTCCATTCACAAACTAGAATGACCCCCTTGTTGCATTAATATTAAGTTATTTTTGCATTGTGATCCTTCTCTTTCTAATTATTTTTTTTCATTATGTTGAGACATCCAACTTAATCAATAGCTTCATTAAATGAGCATAACAATATGATTATATACTACTTTTTATATTCACCTTCTAATCTATTAGTAATTTCCTCATTTTTGTGTAGACTCTACATGTAACATACTCGAATCTAAGTATATATACTAAGCCTTCCTACTTCTAGGCCCCTGCCATAATAGGAAGGTATTATTAGTAGTATATTCTTCCCAATTAAATTAGGATATCTAGGGTTATCCAATTAATCTCAAAATTGGCAACCAAGCTAGTTGGGACCCAAGGAACACAAATTTTCTATTGGATTTGGTTTTTGAGTTTTCTTTTATGAGTTATAGCACAAATATTTTTGGCTATTCATCCTCATATATACTATTTTATATTCTCTTTTTCATCATTAATCATAAATTCGAGTCCTATTAACTTCATATTACTATAAACATATATATAATTTAGACTTCTAAGGAAACCAATGTGGTTTAGTGGCAACATTAACTTATATAATATCATGTTAGTGTTATCCTTTTTGCATTAAAGGCCCAATTATTACTCCACTTCATATATTAAGCATAAATTACCTCTATTTAGTCAGTATGTGTATTTAGTCCCATCTGATTACTCATTGATCACATTGTAGCCATTATATATGCATTAATGAACCATGAAGCCTATATGACACAACTAACCAATATCAGTTACATATCAAACATCACATAGCTTATTCAATTAATTTTAGGATTATGAAAGAATCTTAGGTTCTTGAGATAACTAATGACGCTCATGCATCACATGAAGTACCAAGCGCATGTAGATATGGTTGGTTAACAATAATATACTAGTGTTTAGGTCAAATACAACATCTTACACCTATATTCTAAGCTTAGGGCTAGTTCACATATCCATCCATCATCATATTATGGTTTATTTCTCTAGCGTATGACTAGGGTTACATATGACCCTAGTTATGGTTTATACACGAGTTACATCATCACATGTGTATTTAATGTTCTAGTGTGTCAGGGTTTATATGTATCCTTGTTCGTCCAAGGCTAGAATTCAGGCATGCAAGCATCCTATCCAAGGGTTTAGGGTTACTGGAGTCTAGATTCTAGATTTTAGTATGTTACAACCCCCCCCCCCCAACAAATGGATTCTTCCCTAGAATCCAACCAACCTTACACTACCAACTAACTAGTCTCCACCCCTTAAAATATTTAACCTAAAAAGTTAGAATAAACAACTCCCAAAGGTATTAAGGTTCTGATTAAACATAGGGGTGTGTTTATAGTATTCATAGGCCATGTCCCCAACTACATGATCTTGTCCACCTAGGATTGAATTTTGGGTCCTTGTGCTCTATCTGAACAACCCTATAGACATCTAAGAAGTCACAAGGGACAAACTTCACAACCTAATGGGGTAATAATAGGTGGATCAACTAAACCTTTGATACAAATTACATCCTTGTAGTCATCACTCCAAATCAAAAGTAGGGTTTGATATTCTTATTCTATCTAGTTCTAAGGTTTCATATCAAAAATTCCATACATCTCTCTATTATGACTTATTTCAAGAAAGCATCGATAAAATCAGAGAATTTTTTTGTACATATAGTAGTATAATGGAAAACAACTCTTTCTTATGTACAAATAGTAGTATAATGGAAGATAAGTTTTTCTTTGACATTTCATGCGACCTGAATCAAAGATGAGTTAAAAATAAATGCAAGAACCAAGCCATATTTTTTCATATTCAATATAAGATCTCCTTGTAAACTACTTTAAAATACTCATTACCTAACTCCATCCTAAGACAAAAGTCAAAACTTCCAAAGAGATATATCACAACTAACCAAGAGTATCACATAAGATCACCTAAATTCTCATCACATTAAGGTTTATAGATCAAGATTGTTAGTGTATCTAATATGAATTTAAATTATCCTTTCTTTCAACTCATGAACAACTTAGGCAAATTCTAGGGTAAACATCTCACTTTAGATGGTGACTATGCAAGGCAAGGGTGCTAATTAGGTAGACAAAATTGAAATAGTCATAATCCAACAACTATCACTCTGATACCATCTCGTAAGAAGTGGGACCTCAGAGGGGATCCACTCCTTACTAAAATTGAGGAGTCATCCCATCTAACCAAAACACATTAATAAACATGTTGGTAGGCATATTTTTTCATTTATAAAAAGAAAGGTATACAATAATAATAACAAAAATAAATGTAATCACTATATTTCAATGTTGGGAGATTCATAACAATCTCCCACTTGTGGTTTACATGAAAGAAACAAATTCTTCACTATGTAGAGGGATGTCTAACCTCTCTATCTCCCAAGAGTTAGGTCTACCAAGCCAGGTCCATGTCATCATGTCAAATCTTAATATCCTTTCACCTAAGGGGTTGGAAGCATACCCCATAAGAGAAGACAAAATAAAATTTGTCAGTATAAAATGTCAACTAGACCTATAAACGGTTCAAATACGAAGTAGACACATATATATCAAATATACAAATCCAAAAACAAATTTAATATGATATATGATCTGATATCTGATGGATATAATATTATAACATCCAAATCTTTAGAACAGATAATATCTGAATCCGATAGATATTCGATCCGAACCAAAAATCATACATTTAATGTCAATGAGTATATTATATACATGAAATATTGATATTACATTAAATATATGTGATACAATATCTATATTTCTTTTTTTATACATAAATAATATATATTGAATAATATATGTATATATTTAGCAAATTTAATTTTGGTTAGTGGATATTGCAATATCTGACATCCTATCCAAAATCCGATCTGAAACAGGAAGATGTAGATTTTTTTTAGAAATTTGAACTCTAACCACGATTGAACGTGTGGTTTCTAATATCCATTTACAGGTCTAGGTATGAGCATATAAATAGGGATTGAGAAATAGTAGGGAAAAATACATCAATAATATGAAGGCTTCCCAAACTTAGTGGAGAAAGAATGTACATATGGATATGAAAGAGAACATTTATAGAAAATAAACAGTAAACGATTTCTTTACTTTTTTCAACATGATAGTCGTAAACAATTTCATGGTGAGTGATAAGAATACTAGCATATATTATAAGTAGGGTAGGAACCCATATATTCCATAGCAAGGGGCAGGAGGACTAAAACCTTAGTGCCAATAAATACAAATTTTATTGGAGGACTAGAACCTCAGTGCATTGGTAGGAGGACTAAAACCTCAATATTCGGAAGGAGGACTAAAACCTCAATGTCCATAATATCAAATATTATGGGAGGACTAAAACCCCAATGCATTGGTAGGAGGACTAAAACCTCCAGTTCCTAAAACAAATATGGTGCCACTACTTTTATCCATGACTAGACAGTCACACATGTAATTAGGATAGGAAAGATAAAGTATAGCTATTCCCAAATAAGGGATGAGAACATCTAGCTAATAACAAATGGGGTCATAGGACCCATAAACAAATATCCAACCATATCCACATATAATATGCATCATAAGATCATACAAAGTCACCACTTGAAAGTTAGTATTTCATTTAGTTCAATTACTCAAATTAGGGTTAGCACATGGAATAATATGATCAAGATACAATTATCATCCAAAAAACATATCCATCAAAATATAAAGATCACAAGGTCTATTCAGTAAAATAGATCCAATTGACCAATCAAAACATGAAAGAGGAATTTTGTTATCCTAAAATGTCATAGAGATTCTAGATAGGAAAAGAAGAGTGTAATTTCTCAATATGACTCAAGGTGGAATGCAACATACATCAAAAGAGAGAACATTAGATTGATTTCTCAATATGGAAAAGGAGATGCAATATACATCAAGAAGGCAAATATATATGTTTGCTCAATATAACTCATTGGAGATGTAAGATACCTTGGATTGAGTCTAGATGAATCCAGGGTCAATCCTAGATCCATGTCAAGGCCATAAGCAACCTATTAAGCACATATGTCAAATAATGGTGAATATATCATTAATTTCTTGAACCCTAAAATTTTCCTTTTATGATTAATGAATTAGGTTATTCAACCATATCATCTTGTGCATTACATTTTCGTGTTCACAACATATCTTACTTTATTTTTCTGACTTGTACATTATTGGATATAAAATTTATAAAATTTCACCAATTAGGAAAATCCATAAAAATCATATTTATTATATTGGAATTAAGTGAGAAAAATTAATAACCAGATGGTGAATAATTTACCGATTTCAAAGCATTTTTTATTTTAATTTTTTGATCTATAGATAGCATGTTTACCATTTTTTGTTCTGAAACCAAATCATTATCAAAGGACGAATATGACCCAAAATTAGGTTTCCAAGAATATTGTCTGACATAGGTAAAAGGGTCAAATACTTTAATCGAGAATTTAGGTGAATAAAAGTAAAACTAGGTGGAAAAGACCCTAGTGCCCTTTGTGCATGTGACACATGAAAAATGAATCTACGTGCAAATTCAAACGAGAGAACTCCTTTGTCTTGGATATGATTGCAAGCACAAATCTGATTTAGACTGATGATCTCAATAAAACAACCTCAAAGTGGTACTCTCCAGGTACCAAGGAACTCATCAGTTCCCTACTTGGATTGTGAGCCTGTTAGAGGAGAAAACACTACCTCCCACCATGAGAGCAGGTGCAAAGTAGGGCGGGGGACAAAAATCGGTCACTGTCAGGATTGATTCAAGATGAAGAACATAAACACAAAAAAAGACAACCGCATGAAAATAACAAAGAACCCGACAAGACCTAGGGTGGAAAACCACAGAGAAACCCATTGGAAAAACATGAATACTAAAAGATCATAGGGGAAGGGTGTAAGTCAAGTATAACATATAATCAGGGAGGTATGACAATTAAAAGGTAGCAAGGGATCTCACCAGAGCCCACCATGATAAATTTGTGTGATGTAGAGGTCAGAGGACCACCATCAGTGAGGTTTGGTGGCAAGGAAATCATCTTCCTTGTTATCAGAAAGTCACGTCGAACCTGGAGAAGAATCTATCATGGTTGAGGGGTCACCGGGTGCAAGAGAGGGTCAGAATTAATTCTCAGAGATGTTCCATATATCTTGGAAGCTTTAGAGAAAATTACAAAGACTTGGAATGGTTGCGGGTTTTGAGACTATGTACCTGGAAAAGATGTCATAGATCGATAACATGGATTCCTAGGATTTCAACACTACACTCGAGATACTAGTATATATATGGATGGGTGATCTAGGGTCAGTGACTTGTAATGGTATATGGTTTGGGAAAGTATGACAAGGATGAGGGATAAGAAACAAGAAGGAGAGAGAAAGGAGATGAGAAAGAATAAGCTGAAGAAATCAGGGTCTGCACAAGGAAGCTTCATCAGAGATAAAAGGTAGGAGGAAAGATAATGGTCATGCAATCAAAATCTATCAGTTCAAATCAAATATGGGTTTTTATAAAGTTAAATTGAAACTAGCATGGCACATAAATTAAATGTGTGACATTTAATTGAATTAAAAACCATAGTTGGGCCATAATGGGAAGGTGTTATTATTGGTATCTTCTTTTCCAATTAAATTAGGTTAGATAGGGTTATCTGATTAGTCTCAAACTTGGCACAAGAACTAACTGGGACCCAAGGAACACTATTTTTTCTGTTGCATTTCCGTTTTAAAATTTCCATTTATGAGCTATAACATAATTATAGTTTAGGCTATTAATCCTCATATATACTATATATTCTCTTTTTTGTGAATAATCATTAATTCGACTCGTATTAACTTCATATTTTTGTGAACATATATATTTCACACCTTTAGGTACAAATTAGTGAAGTTTACTCAATTACTCAACAAGTTCATTAATACCAACATTAACTTATATAATATCATGTTATTCTTATTCTTTTTTCATTAAAGCCCCAATTATTATTCCACTTCATTTATTAAGCATGAATTACCTTTATTTAGTCACTATGTGTATTTAATCCCATTTGACTACTCGTTGATCACATTTTAACCATTATATATGCATCAATGAACCATAAAGCATGTTTGACATAATTAATTGATATCACTTACAAATCAGGCATCAAACATGTTATTAAATTCATTTTAGGATTATCAAAGCATCTTATGCTATTATGACATCCAATGATTGTAATGCATCACTTGAGGTACCAAGCATCTGTAGATTAGGTCGGTTAATAGTAATGTACAAGGGTTTAGGGAAACTAGAGAATCTCACACAAAATCACTATACTCTGAGCTTAGTGTTGGTTCACATACCCATTTAATCATCATATGATGGTTTATATATCTAGGGTATGGCTAGGAACACATGTGACATTTGTTAAGATTTATACATGAGTTACATTATTCACATGTGCATATAATGTTATAGTACATTAGGGTTTATATGTATCCTTGTTTGGACAAAGCTAGAGTTTAGGCATGCAAGCATCCTATCCATGAGGTTAGGGTTACTAGAGTTGAGATTCTAGATTTCAGTATGTTACACACCACCCGTTCTTCCTTCCCTAGCCTCTCCCCCTCTGTCACCCCTTATCCTTAACTACTATAAAGAATAAGAACTAATCGGGTATCCACTCACTTACTCGAGAAAAATCAGAATCCATCAAATGCCAAACATCATAATGAATTTTCCCCAAAGGATGGTATATTAAAATTCAACTATGCAGTGTATCAAATACCAAAATAATAATATCAAAAGATAAAATGGATGACTATCACAATATATATTTTGTAACATCGTTCTTCACCAGGGCATGGTGTACATGAGGGAAAAAAACTATAGGAATCAAATTTTAGCAATTTGGTTTTAGAGGGCAATCCAACAATTTTTCTATCTCCCAAGAAATATCAACAACACTTATATATGTATTGGTCAACTTTGTCAACTACTTTTGTCCCTCACCTATGGGGTTGGAAGAATACCCCACAAAAGAAGACATAGTGGATGTTTTCAACATAAAAGTTGGTATGTGAATGCAAACAGAGATTGAGAAATATTATAGAAAAAGGGAAACAATAAACATTGACAAGGATACCAAATGAGGGAAGTATAATATCTAAGTGTATATAAAAGAGAATAATTTAAAATATACAAAAATACACTTGCCATTTACCAAAATACCAACACATGCCACATAAGAACAAAAAATAATTTTGGAAACACAATCCATCCAATTAATCAACAGTTTAGCATTTACGCGAGATAAATGTAAGACTAGTAAATATAAATAAACAATGATGGTTAGGACACATAACGCTAAAACCTGATAGAAAATGGAAGATATCCAAATTCCCAAATATATAAAGGTCCTAAAAATAGAACATGAGCACATAACCAAAAAATCCGAAGTATCTATATAGATTTAGTACTAATAAATCGACAAGCATGCAATAATGTAGATTAAAGTGAAATCTTAGTCATAAAAGAAGTTTCCACACCAAATTAGAACATATAATACATCCACTACAAAAGTGGACAACATAGGGTTCTGTTTCACAAAAAGGAACAATATAAATCAAATAACAATTTAGGGTTACATTATGAAATAGGATGAACAACATACATCTCTAGAGTCTAATAAACACATCCAACTATTCAATAAGATCAAGGGATTAATTTAAAAATATAACCATCACATGAACCGGCATATCATAAGTGAAAGAGAAAGTTTATATGGTGGTATGTCTCAAAGGACCTAGAGAGATAATACATAGGTGATTTCCAAATATAATGAAGATGGATGCAACATACATAACGTGAGAGAAATTAGATCAATTGCTCAATATTACTAATGAGTGCAACATACCTCAAACTCGAGTATCACCTGTCATAGGAAACACCATTGTTCCAAGAAGGGTACTTCTTCACCTATTATACACTAAATGTAAATAGTTAACTAATGCATACATTATAAACCCTAAAAGCATTACCTATTTTCCATAGTGAAATTAGGTTATGAGACTTTTACTAGACATAGAGTTTATTTTTCCAATTTTAGAACATATTTTACAATTATTTTCTAATGAGTATAAAGAAATGATTACTGGTATATAAACTAAAAAACAAGGCAAAAGACCAGTAAGCTTGTGCATCATGCATTGTTGTCTTGAAGCGTGTCATTCATACTTGTAGAAGTGTTGACTGGAAATAACTCACAACATAAACATAGAAATGAAATTAAAAGATCAAAGTAACCATGATGGGTGTGACACTAATAAAAATAAAGCAAGGGTGTATTTGTAAAAAAACGGTCAATCATGTTCCTCACTTATTCTATGACATGAGGAAAAAAGGACCTTCACATCCACCAATTCTAGGAAAATATATCTTGATATCAGTGCAAAGCAGGGCTGTCGGTGATAACCATCATCTTCCCCAAACTCTTTCAGACTCAGAAACCTCACATAAAGTTGCGAGACGAGCTGAATATCATCCGAAAACTATTGTCATGGTAGAGTATAAGAGAAGGATTGAGGATACCACACAACAAAACCATGTTAACTTAAGGTGCCCACAATATTCATGAGATCTGAATGGAGATAGAGACTTAGAATCCATGTCAAATCGAGACCAAAAACACAATATACGAACCTAAATTGCTAACATAAACAAAGTATGGAAAACAAAAGAGCCAAATGTAATAATAATGTAGTGGAGCAAAAATGGCAGTTTAAGGAGAATCATATGACTCAAGTCAAAGTCTATGAATGCTTTTCTATCCTTGAGGTACTTTGAACCTCATCTACTATCCACAAGTTTTGATGTTATGGAGATAAGGTGCGGGGATCATACTCCAAGGTCCATGGTAAATATTTCATTGGTAGAAAAGGTCACATGTGGCCTAAGGATGCATAGAGGTGATTATAAATAGGTCCCAAGTCCCAGCCAAGCAAGGAAACCCAATGGGGTCAGAAACATGGGAGCAAAAGGAACTTTGTTGTCAATTGGGATATTGGGGTGGCGAAGGCCAACTGAGTCTGGATTGTTGAGTTGGAAACATGAAAGAAACACATAGTAAAGGAGACTGTGGGGTGACATCTAGGTGAGAGAGAGAATATGAGAGGAGAGGAGGAACATATTGTGGTGACTATGCTGAGTCTAGGGAGATGAGGACTCAAGGAAGAGCAGAGGATACAAACCGTGTGATGCTAATCTAGTAGATCAATAGAGAACGTTGATCAACTAAGAGTGACATGGTGACTTCATGAAAGTTGAGGAATAAGATGTGTGACAATAAAATCGGGGATATTAACTGATAAACCTAAGTCTGGTTACATTGCCATTGTATAATTCAAGATTATCTTCTCTTATCAAATTTTAGAATAGAAAACATTATCCAATTGAGTGAAAACTTGTACCCAAGATAAATCAACTATTTAGATTATGAATTTGGAGTAAGATTTCACTTTTAGTACTATCTTACATGAGTTCTAATACATGTAAGGTTTAAATCATTATCTCAATATTTATTGCTATATTTAACATTTCTTCATCTTACAAAAGTTCATATCAATCATATCCGGCTTCCTGTGGTGTGGTTCTAATCATGCCATCTCTTGGTCGCTGGTTAAACATCCTAAACAAGGTGGTGGGTTGGGCATCTCAAACCATGCTGACATTTCCTAGATGACTACAGCCAGAAGGATACACATCTTCCTCACCAAACTTGAGAATTTGTGGGCGACGTGGATGCGTAGCAGATATTGCGATTCTATTGATATACCATACACAAGTGGTGCATCAAGAGCATGGAGGAAGATGAATGCGGTTTGGCCTGAGCTAAAGGAGAGATACAACATATCAGGTGCTGCTTGGTCCTCCTCTCTCCTTTAGCCGTGGGTTATCCAGGAAAGCTTGGTACAATTTCTTTGGGACTCGACCATTTGGAACAAAGGTTAGTGCCCAAAATGGAGCATGTGGTCCTATAGGGCCATTTTGTGCAGACTCCCTATGAAGGATCATCTCTCTAACTGGGGCTTTCAGATTGATACCACATGCCCACTCTGCAACATAGAACCTAAATCCCACTCACATATATTCTTTGAGTGTAACTTCTCTCTTTACCTCTGGAGTAGATGTTCCCTCAAGTGAGGGTGGGGAGGCTGAACCCCCAAGGGCATGGACGAGGCTCTACTTTAGCTCTTCAACAACACTAGGAGCAATTACGGTTGGAGGTGTTTCATGGGGCTCACCTTCACCTGTCTCATCTTCACCCGTGGAGTGAAATAAACAACATAGTGCATGGTAAACATCTATGTGAATATTTGTGTCTTTGAAAAGATTGTAAATAGCTTACTTTTGTTTTCTAAAGGAAATCCAAGCATCCTTAAAGGTGTTAGACCTGAGATTTTGATGATGTGGGGTCTTGTGTAGACCATATACAATATACATGGATTTTGTTTGTGCCCCTATACACCCTTTTGATCGTAGTAATATCTTACCTTTTCCAAAAAAAAACATTTGTTGTCCACATCTATAATTAGAGTCTTAATATACTTCTATCATTGTAAAAAGGGGTTATTTTTATTGTGTTGCACAAATTTTCATATTCTACTTACTTAACCTATTAGTCCATTAATTCAATATTAACTTATATGATTCCAAATTAGTTATTTCCACTTGCATCAAGCATTAAATTATTATCACATTATATGCATTAGTCATGTTATTTTCCACATTGATGATTCATTTACACTATATTACTAATTAAGCACAGTTATTGTAACATCCCTGACCCGGGTTATGCTTTAACCCTAGGTGTTTTAATAAATAAATATGATTATATGCTTAATCTTATCTTGTTAAAAGTAATTAGGGCTCATGAGGAACTTATGTTTCAATTTTGGTCCTGTTTGAACAATGTTGAAGCAATGTTTGCTTATTTTGGACTAAAGTGCAAATTACCCAAGTTAAGGGGCCAACTTACAAATGTTACATAATAATATGTTCCTCTGATTTTGAGACATCATAAGAATGAATATGATGTAGTGGTATGGTTTCCACAAGCCTGGACACCAAGATAGAGCTTGTTGGACAATATTTGTGCTTTAAAACCTAGTTTTGGTGTAAAGTGCAATTTACGCAAAACCTAAGGTTCAATATGTAAATTACCACTTCAATAAGGTCCCTAATGCTTCTTGACATCATTTATAGCAAATAAAATGAGAGGGGCGCCTCATTTGAATTAATTTGGAGGAAAGAGAATCTTGATATTAAAATAATCAAGATTTAATCCTAATTGAAACCCTAATTCAATTTAGGGAAAAAAAATAAATGTATTAATTAAAGGGCCTTCAACCAAAATTAATATGGTTAGATTCAGATGTGTGTGGACATACTTAAGCCTTGTAAAGGCACGAGCATATCCTAAGGAGGTGAAATTCCACTCACCATTATTATAAGAAAAAGAATTTCCACTAAAAAATGGATATTCTTATTATAAGGGTTAATGTGGTTAATTTCCTTTCCCTTTATTCTTGGATAATGGAAGGGAGCTCTGTGGGGATAGATATGACTTTGCATACAAGAAACCAAGGGGGAGAGGGTGGCAACAATTTTGGAATTAAAATACTTTTATAAAACATTTCTCTCTCATCAATTTTCTTATAAAAGTACCCTTTCCAAGCCCAAACAAAGGCTTTTTCGACCCCACTTCTTCTCCTTGCTTGGAAACCGACCAAGGGAGCTAGGGAGGACCAGGAGGACGACCTACAACCTGTTGGTAAGGTTCTTGACCCTTTTTACCTTGGTTCCATGGTGGAAATCGAAAATAAATCATTGATTTCTTCTTATTTCGATCTCCTCTTCAACCCTAGCTAGTCTTTTCAACCAAAAGCTTGAAGACGAGCCTAGGGGGAGTTGCAAAAGCTTCATCCACCATTGTTTCCGTGAGAATTGGAGCTCAATTGGAGGTGGATTTTATAACTTGAACCCTTAATATTGTTATTTCAATCAATTCCTTATCACTTGGTGATCCTTTTTACATTCATGATGATTAATTTGGTTGATGGAAGCAATTACCATGGAAACCACAACATGTTTCGTGAGTTTAGAGATTGAAGATGATAAGCACACACCTCTACAAAATATCCAAGGCAAATGGTTTACTTTTGTTTCTCAAACGGTTTCCCAAACCGTTTGGGAGCAAACAATTTCAAACCGTTTAGAAGCAAACAGTTTCACCAAACCGCATGAGACCAAACAGTTTCAGACCGTTTGGTGGTGTTGACCAGGGTTGACCATTTGGAGATCTGTTGAAAATTATCTAGGTTAATGACCCATCAATTATGATTGATTAGTTCCAATTGGTTCATGAGTTGAAGGTCCATCAATCACCAAAACCCCAATCGGGTTAAGTGCTGATTTGTAATTTGATTAAGTTGGAAACTTGGGTTGATTCACTCAAACAGTTTCAAAACCATTTGGGGATCACCCAAACGGTCTCAAGACCATTTGGTGATCACCCAAGACCGTTTGGAGGTCTAGGGTTGAGTATGGTTAAGTGTTTGAAGATCCAAAGATATGGTATGAACCCTAATCGGCTAAGTGCTGATTTTGCAAGTGATTGAGATGATGTTTTGGGTTGATTGACCCAAACGGTTTTAAAACCGTTTGGGGATGACCCAAACGGTCTCAAGCCCGTTTGGTGATAACCCAAGACCGTCTGGAGGTCTAGGTTTAAGTATGGTTGAGCAATTGAAGGTCCAAAGATATTAAGTTGATGTACAATCAACTGCTGATTTGGTGACCAATCCTAGGATCCAAACCTTAATTGAATGACATGGTTAATGATGATGTGATGAGAAAACGGTCTCAAGACCATTTGGGAACGTTTGGTGATCACCCAAGACCATTTTGAGGTCTAGGGTTAAGTATGGTTGAGCAATTGAAGGTCCAAAGATATTGAGTTGATGTACAATCAATTGCTGATTTGATGACCAATCCTAGGATCCAAACCTTAATTGAATGACATGGTTAATGATGATGTGATGAGAAAACGGTCTCAAGACCATTTTGAGGTCATCCAAACAATCCCAAGACCGTTTGGGGGTCACCCAAGACCGTTTGGAGGTCTAGGGCTGACTATGGTTAGGTGTTTGAAGATCTAAAGGCACTAAGTTGAAGTGCAATCAAATGCTGGTTTGGTGATCAATCCAATGATCCAAACCTTAATTGGATGACTTGGATTTGAGTGATAATATGGGAAAACGGTCTCAAGACCATTTGGAGGTCATCCAAACGACCTCAAGACCGTTTGGGGTCAGGTCATGTTCAATTTGGATGATGGTCCAATAGTTTTAAAGTAACTAGTTACTCATTGATTAATGTTGAAGGATCATCGATTCCAAACCCTAATCCAATTGATTCAAACCCTAATTGATGACTAATTGAGGGTCAATTGAGAGTCAAATCAGTTGAAGGATGACCTACTTAACTCAATCAAAGTATGGTGATAGGTCCAATTGATGATTAGTTACATGAATACAATGGTTGATGGAATCAACATTGAGAACCCTAAACCGATTGGAGTAGTTGAGACCATCTTTGGTCCATGTGGTTTTGAGGAGGTTTGGACCAAACGATCTCAAGACCGTTTGAGTCCAAATGGTATCAAGACCGTTTGGGACCAAACGATCCCAAACCGGTTGAGTTCATGCGGTTTCAAAAAGGTACTTTAGCAAACGATCTTGAAGGTCACCTTTACCAAACAGTTTCAAACCGTTTGAACTTTGAAAGACCAAGACCGTTTGGGGCCCAAGTAATCAAAATTGTTTGAGGATCAATATGGTTAATCCTTTTGGATACCTAATGTAATTGAGGACTCAATTGGTTAATCCACTTGGATACCTATTGTAATAGAAGATCCAATTGGTCAATTCATTTGGATACCTTATGTAATGGAAGTCCAATGTGATTGAATCTCTTGAGAATTAAGATGATGAATGATACATTGATCCAATGATGATTATTAAGGCAAGGTACAAAGGTTGAAACCCTAAAGTACCTAGATGATCAATACCTTTAGATTAATTAACCCTAAAAGGTTATGAGAGTAATGTCTTAGTACACTATGTTAACCATAGTTGTATGTACTTGATTGAAGGGTTGATGTGACCTAATCAAGTTGGGAGGAAGATAGAGAGGAATTCATATATGAGTATTGATCATGTGATGATTAGGTTATGATCCTTAATAAAGAGAACATGAAACCCTAATCCAGAAGGTTAATGAACCCTAACCCTAGTTCAGGGTAACATAATGTAAAACCCCAATTATGGGAATAAAGAGTGAAACCCTAATTGGGATGAGTATCTCCAATTGATAGGAAAGGAGAAACCCTAATTGAGGGTGATGCTATGAGAAACCCTAATTAAGGGTGATGCCATGAGAAACCCTAATTACGGGTGATGCCATGAGAAACCCTAATTGAGGGTGATGCTATGAGAAACCCTAATTAAGGGTGATGCCATGAGAAACCCTAATTAAGGGTGATGCCATGAGAAACCCTAATTGAGGGTGATGCTATGAGAAACCCTAATTAAGGGTGATGCCATGAGGAACCCTAATTGAGGGTGATGCTATGAGAAACCCTAATTGAGGGTGATGTCATGAGAAACCCTAATCGAGGGTGATGTCATGAGAAACCCTAGTTGGGATGAATAATAAATGAAACCCCAAAGACCTAATAAAGGGTAAAGGTAGTTGAAATTCTAAATGGAGTTATAATATTTAAAGCCCTAATCTTGTGCAATATGATGACAAACGAGAACCCTGATAATAAAGTAGTGGGTGAAACCTTATAAAGGTGAAATACTTTAAATGATTGAGTATAGGCAACCTTATTGTAGGCAATGCCTTAACCTGAAATGAGTCCATACCATTAAAGGTAGTTGTACCATTCTTGTGTGTGACCTATGCACTTCATGATGAGAGTGATAGGTTAATGGATGAAAGTATTAAGATGGGAAGTACCTGAATACAAGATAAGCTGATAACTCAAGGAAGTTAAAGGTGATGAGGAAAGTGTTATAACTTGATGCGTTTCAAATCCAATCTATTTGGGTAAGAGACATATGAAGTGTGTTATGTAATTGTTACAATAAAATGTAATGAGTTTGATATACCTTGACAAGCATAGGCTAATATACCTTGATAATAAGGGTAAGCCAAACTAATGAGTATGATGTAATCATACCATGATAAGGATGAGAAATGAACTAATACCTGGTACGGAGAATAATTTAATGATAAAGGTTAAGAGTAATGAACATGACTGAATTTTAAAGATATATAATGGCTTTATGAGCCATATGGTGAAATGTTGACTAGTGAAAGGTGACAAGGTGTTTTATGGGCCTTATGAGCTATGAGGATGGTTGTTGCCTAGTGAGATGTAACAAAATGTTTTAAAGGTTATACAGGATTGGCTAAATTCCAATACCTGGAAAAATGTCACAGGATTGACTTAGTTCAATACCTGGAATTATAACACAGGATTGGTTAAATCCCAATACCTAGAATAATAACACAGGATTGGCTAAATTCCAATACCTGGAATAATGTCACATGATTGACTTAGTTCAATACCTGGAATGATAACACAGGATTGGTTAAATTCCAATACCTGGAATAATAACACAGGATTGGCTAAATTCCAATACCTGGAATAATGTCACAGGATTGACTTAGTTCAATACCTGGAATGATAACACATGATTGGTTAAATCCCAATACCTGGAATAATAACACATGATTGGCTAAATTCCAATACCTGGAATAATGTCACAGGATTGACTTAGTTCAATACCTAGAATGATAACACATGATTGGTTAAATCCCAATACCTGAAATAATAACACAGGATTGGCTAAATTCCAATACCTGGAATAATGTCACAGGATTGACTTAGTTTAATACCTGGAATGATAACACAGGATTGGTTAAATCCCAATACCTGGAATAATAACACATGATTGGTATAACCCAATACCTGGAATAGTTGCACAGGATTGGCATAGGTCAATACCTGGAATAGTTACATAAGATTGGCATAGATCAATACCTGGAATAGTTACACATGATTGACATAGATCAATACCTGGAATAGTTACACAGGATTGGCATAGATCAATACCTAGAATAGTTGCACATGATTGGCATAGGTCAATACCTAGAATAGTTGCACAAGATTGGCATAGTTCAATACTTGGAATGGTTATCCAGAATTGACATAGTTCAATACTTGGAATGGATACACAAGAATAATACAACTCTAATGCTTGTATTAGTTACACATGATTGGTGTAACCCAATTCCTATAATATTTATATAGGATTGGTATAGACCCAATGCCTGAATAAGACATGATGAAGTACACTCTCATGTTCAATATAACCAAAATCTGTTTAGCAGATTGGATAAGGCCAATAATTTGAAACAAGAATGTCTCATGGGTGATATATCAAAATGATGAGTGTGATAAGAGAAGTTTGACATGATGGTATGATATGAAGGATAAATGATATACATGTTCTTCCTATTCCTTATTAAGAGAATAGTTGATCTATTATTTCCATCATAAATAGTTACAATGCTTTAAGATAAGAATGCTTTAAAGTGCATATCCTCTGTCCAGTTTTATACATTTAACTGCAATAATAATGTTTTGGCGGGGAGTTATATCTCCCGCTGGGACAATTTACAATTGTCTCACCCCCGTGGGATACAATGTTTTTAGGTGGACGTGGAGAAGGAGGCAGGAAAACTTTAGCAGAGAAAGAACATCAGCAACATCGAGGACAGCAGTAATATCTCAGGTGGAGATACTGCATGTCTAGTCTTATAGTTAGAAAGTCCTATGTGTCATGTCTATACTCTCAGGTCCTCGGAGTCAGTAGTCAGTGTTTTTATTTAATCGATCTGAGATTTTGTCTTGATGCCTCGAGGTTTTTATACTGTCTGTATATAATGTTGAATAAGACAGCTGATGTTGTAATCCTCGAGAAGAGATAGTACAGGTTGTGTACTTATGGAACAGAATGTAAATATTATACTTTGGTTCTTGATGAAAAATATTTCCTATGTGTGGATCTCTTTGCAAAAAGTTTTAATTTTTAGTGATTTTTAGCAATCCGCTGCAAATGATTTGCTTCCGCTTAAGTAAATTTCATTTTTATAAGTTGTATGCCACAATTTAGTGGTATCAGAGATCTAGATTCACTGAGTCTACAGAGACATAGGACTAAGGTATCGAGTCTATTCTAAGTGTACTTCAGTGTATCTTATAGTGTCTTCTGCTTATGCAGAAGAAGATATAGAACTTAAAGATGTCTGAAGGACATGAAGAATACGTTGCTGAGAGCAATATTGCTGCACCAGTGGGAGGTGCAAGGGATCAGGCAAGGGAGGAACCAGTGCCTGAAAATCCTCATGTTGATGAAATTATGAGAGGAAACTCATATGTTCATAATCTTTTTGGGCAACTCATGACTACAATGAGGTATATAGCAGACCGGATGCCAACACCAGCACCTTGGGCACCAGTTCCCAATGAGGGATATGGGTCTGGTAAGACCTTTGAACGACTATGTTGTGTAGGAGCCATAGAATATGCTGGAACATCTGACCCAACAGATGCTGATCTCTGGCTCACTGAGTTAGAAAAAACCTTTAAGATCCTTAGTATCCCAGAGGCTGACAAAATTAAACACGCGGTGTACCTTTTGAAAGGTAGTGCTGGACACTGGAGGGCTATAGAAGAAATAAAAAGGAATGATGAAGAGGTTGGATGGGAGGAATTCCGTCGAGAATTTCTCAATAAGTATTTTCAAAAGACTTATTTAGATGAAAAGATCTCACAGTTTGAGAAAATACGACAGGGAGCCATGTCAATAAGTGAATATGAGGTTAAGTTCATGGAACTTTTATGATTTTGCCCCCAGATGGCTGCCACTGAGGAGGAAAAGATTTGATGTTTTGAGAAAGGATTGAATGCTGAGATATCCATTCCGCCATCTGCCCTAGAAAGTAGGGGGACGTTTGCCACATTTGTGGACTTTATACGGAGGATAGAAAGATCTACGATAAAGAAACATGAGACAAACCTCAAGAGAAAGTCTACACAGTCACATGGACTAATGAGTAGTGGCAGCAAACAACCAAAATCTTCACCAGTCCAACCACAAAATAGTACACCTATACATGGGTCATCAAGTTGGGGTCGAGCTTGTCATAAATGTGGACATATAGGACATTTTAGACAACAATGTCCAAGGAGAAACAATGAGATGACCCAACAGTCAAGGCATGATATGCAAAACCCACAAGGACCTCAGTCCAGTGGAGCAGATGGTGGAGGACGAAGACAAGTGTCACAGTTTGGTCCATCTACTTCTGGTAGTATAGGACAAAGGCTATAATAAATAACAACTAAGTTCATGTTTTGGGTCAGATAAGATGCTAGTTATCTTGTTAAAGGTAGACTTGTCAAGATAAAACTTTCTATTTTGAGCTACCTTATGCTTCCTACTATAAGAAAAGTAGTTGTTGTTTAGATCATCTATATAATCCTTTAAGGATATGAGGAAGAGATAAGAAGGATGAAAACTTATGTTCAGTTTAATATTCTCTTATATGTGTGAAAATTTCTCTTTACATGCAGAAAGGGAAAAGATGTAAAACTGAGATACCTAGTAATGTAAATTAAAGAGATGATTAAGAATATGAAACATAATATAAAACAAATACATACTACCTAATTTTAGTTCTTGAATACCCTGGCCATGTATTCATTTATTGAAGGCAAGGTAAGTATGACATATCTAGATTGCTATCTTTTTGACTACCCTGATCAAGTAGTCATTCTGAAACAATCTCCAGAGTTTAAAGAAGAAGGAGATGTGGCATGGATATTTCTACCACATTCTAATTGATATATGAAGGAATTTGATTTACTCATAAATCAATTATAAAGGAAAATGAAGATGTAATGTGTTACCAATACATGTGTAAATACCAAGGGAAGGAATTCTGGTATCTGAGATATATCAAGCTATTTTATGATGGTTGTCTGAAAGGGTTAACAGTGAAATCAGTCCAGTTACCTAATGTAGTATGAACATCACATGTTAGGGGTTTATGCTTTGCATAAACATAACAATTGAAGATATCTTTGAGATAAGTTCTTGGTTGATAAGTAACCCTTATTTATGGTAAGAAAATGCACAACTAATGAGATAGTTAGTGCATGTAATAAGGAAAGCTTGTGCTGTGTCATCAGGTAAGGTGACAGAATTAAAGCATACAAAGACTTATAGTCCCAAATGGATGGCAGAATATAATGGTGAATCTTGTATGAGAAAGGCTGAATTAATTAAGGAACATGGGAGTATATGTTCCATGTGAATCATTCCATGATAAAATTGTATGGAATAACTTTGTATTGATCAAAACTCTATGGTGTCTCCATAATAATGAGGTGTTATGAGAGTACATGATGATATGATGCATGAATAATAACTGTTTTCCTTTATCTGGGATTTCGGGGACGAAATCCTTATAAGGGGTGGATAATTTGTAACATCCCTAACCTGGGTTATGCTTTAACCCTAGGTGTTTTAATAAATAAATATGATTATATGCTTAATATTATCTTATGAAAAGTAATTAGGGCTCATGAGGAACTTATGTTTCAATTTTGGTCCTATTTGAACAATGTTGAAGCAATGTTTGCTTATTTTGGACTAAAGTGCAAATTACCCAAGTTAAGGGGCTAACTTACAAATGTTACATAATAATATGTTCCTATGATGTTGATACATCATAAGAATGAATATGATGTAGTGGTATGCTTTCCACAAGCCTGGAGACCAAGATAGAGCTTGTTGGACAATGTTTGTGCATTAAAACCTAGTTTTGGTGTAAAGTGCAATTTACCCAAAACCTAAGGTTCAATATGAAAATTACCACTTAAATAAGGTCCCTAATGTTTCTTTACATCATTTAGAGCAAATAAAATGAGAGGGGCGCCTCATTTGAATTAAGTTGGAGGAGAGAGAATCTTGATATTAAAATAATCACGATTTAATCCTAATTGAAACCCTAATTCAATTTAGGAAAAAAAATAAATGTATTAATTAAAGGGCCTTCAACCAAAATTATTATGGTTGGATTCAGATGTGTGTGGACATCCTTAAGACTTGTAAATGCATGAGCATATCCTAAGGAGGTGAAATTCCACTCACCATTATTATAAGAAAAAGAATTTCCACTAAAAAATGGATATTCTTATTATAAGGGTTAAGGTGCTTAATTTCCTTTCCCTTTATTCTTGGATAATGGAAGGGAGCTCGGTGGGGATAGAGATGACTTTGCATACAAGAAACCAAGGGGGAGAGGGTGACAACAATTTTGGAATTAAAATACTTTTATAAAACATTTTCTCTCTCATAAATTTTCTTATAAAAGTACCCTTTCCAAGCCCAAACAAAGGCTTTTTCGACCCCACTTCTTCTCCTTGCTTGGAAACCGACCAAGGGAGCTAGGGAGGACCAAGAGGACGACCTACAACCTGTTGGTAAGGTTATTGACCCTTTTTACCTTGGTTCCATGGTGGAAATCGAAAATAAATCATTGATTTCTTCTTATTTCGATCTCCTCTTCAACCCTAACTAATCTTTTCAACCAAAATCTTGAGGATGAGCCTAGGGGGAGTTGCAAAAGCTTCATACACCATTGTTGCCGTGATCATTGGAGCTTTGGATCTCAATTGGAGGCGGGTTTTATAACTTGAACCCTTAATATTGTTATTTCAATCAATTCCTTATCACTTGGTGATCCTTTTTATATTCATGATGATTAATTTGGTTGATGGAAGCAATTACCATGGAAACCACAGCAGGTTTAGTGAGTTTAGAGCTTGAAGATGATAAGAAAACACCTCTCCAAAATATCTAAGGCAAACGGTTTACTTTTGTTTCTCAAACGGTTTCCCAAACCGTTTGGGAGAAAACCGTTTCAAACCGTTTAGAAGCAAACAGTTTCACCAAACCGCATGAGACCAAACGGTTTCAGACCGTTTGGTGGTGTTGACCAGGGTTGATCATTTGGAGATCTGTTGAAAATGATCTAGGTTAATGGCCCATCAATTATGATTGATTAGTTCCAATTGGTTCATGAGTTGAAGGTCCATCAATCACCAAAACCCTAATCGGGTTAAGTGCTGATTTGTAATTTAATTAAGTTGGAAACTTGGGTTGATTGACCCAAATGGTTTCAAAACATTTGGGGATCACCCAAACGGTCTCAATACCATTAGGTGATCACCCAAGACCGTTTGGAGATCTATGGTTGAGTATGGTTAAGTGTTTGAAGATCCAAAGATATGGTATGAACCCTAATCGGCTAAGTGCTGATTTTGCAAGTGATTGAGATGATGTTTTGGGTTGATTGACCCAAACGGTTTCAAAACCATTTGGGGATCACCCAAACGGTCTCAAGACCGTTTTATGATCACCCAAGACCGTTTGGAGGTCTAGGGTTAAGTATGTTTGAGCAATTGAAGGTCCAAAGATATTAAGTTGATGTACAATCAATTGCTGATTTGGTGACCAATCCTAGGATCCAAACCTTAATTGAATGACATGGTTAATGATGATGTGATGAGAAAACGGTCTCAAGATCGTTTGGAGGTCATCCAAACAATCCCAAGACCGTTTGGGGGTCACCCAAGATCGTTTGGAGGTCTAGGGTTGACTATGGTTAGGTGTTTGAAGATCTAAAGGCACTAAGTTGAAGTGCAATCAAATGCTGGTTTGATGATCAATCCAATGATCCAAACCTTAATTGGATGACTTGGATTTGAGTGATGAGATGGGAAAACGGTCTAAAAAACCATTTGGATGTCATCTAAACGACCTCAAGACCGTTTGGGGTCAGGTCATGTTCAATTTGGATGATGGTCCAATAGTTTTAAAGTAACTAGTTACTCATTGATTAATGTTGAAGGATCATTTATTCCAAACCCTAATCCAATTGATTCAAACCCTAATTGATGACTAATTGAGGGTCAATTGAGAGTCAAATCAGTTGAAGGATGACCTACTTAACTCAATCAAAGTATGGTGATAGTTCCAATTGATGAGTAGTTACATGAATACAATGGTTGATGGAATCAACATTGAGAACCCTAAACTGATTGGAGTAGTTGAGACCATCTTTGGTCCATGCGGTTTTGAGGAGGTTTGGACCAAACAGCCTCAAGACCGTTTGAGTCCAAATGGTCTCAAGACCGTTTGGGACCAAATGATCCCAAACCAGTTGAGTTCATGCAGTTTCAAAAAGGTACTTTAACAAACGATCTTGAAGGTCACCTTTACCAAACAGTTTCAAACTGTTTGAACTTTGAAAGACCAAGACCGTTTGGGGCCCAAGTAATCAAAATTTTTTGAGGATCAATATGGTTAATCCTTTTGGATACCTAATGTAATTGAGGACTCAATTGGTTAATCCACTTGGATACCTATTGTAATAGAAGATCCAATTGGTCAATTCATTTGGATACCTTATGTAATGGAAGTCCAATGTGATTGAATCTCTTGAGAATTAAGATGATGAATGATTCATTGATCCAATGATGATTATTAAGGCAAGGTAAAAAGGTTGAAACCCTAAAGTACCTAGATGATCAATACCTTTAAATTAATTAACCCTAAAAGGTTATGAGAGTAATGTCTTAGTATACTATGTTAACCATAGTTGTATGTACTTGATTGAAGGGTTGATGTGACCTAATCAAGTTGGGAGGAAGATAGAGAGGAATTCATATATGAGTATTGATCATGTGATGATTAGGTTATGATCCTTAATAAAGAGATCATGAAACCCTAATCCAGAAGGTTAATGAACCCTAACCCTAGTTCAGGGTAACATAATGTAAAACCCCAATTATGGGAATAAAGAGTGAAACCCTAATTGGGATGAGTATCTCCAATTGATAGGAAAGGAGAAACCCTAATTGAGGGTGATGCTATGAGAAACCCTAATTAAGGGTGATGCCATGAGACACCCTAATTAAGGGTGATGCCATGAGAAACCCAAATTGAGGGTGATACTATGAGAAACCCTAATTAAGGGTGATGCCATGAGAAACCCTAATTGAGGGTGATGCAATGTGAAACACTAATTAAGGGCGATGCTATGAGAAACCCTAATTAAGGGTGATGCCATGAGAAACCCTAATTGAGGGTGATTCTATGAGAAACCCTAATTGAGGGTGATGTCATGAGAAACCCTAATTGAGGGTGATGCCATGAGAAACCCTAGTTGGGATGAATAATAAATGAAACCCCAAAGTCCTAATAAAGGGTAAAGGTAGGTGAAATTCTAGATGGAGATATAATATTTAAAGCCCTAATCTTGCGCAATATGATGACAAACCAGAACCTGATAATAAAGTAGTGGGTGAAACCTTATAAAGGTGAAATACCTTAAATGATTGAGTATAGGCAACCTTATTGTAGGCAATGCCTTAACCTGAAATGAGTCCATACCATTAAAGGTAGTTGGACCATTCTTGTGTGTGACCTATGCACTTCATGATGAGAGTGATATGTTAATGGATGAAAGTATTAAGATGGGAAGTACCTAAATACAAGATAATTTGATAACTCAAGGAAGTTAAGGTGATGAGGAAAGTGTTATACCTTGATGCATTTCAAATCCAATCTATTTGGGTAAGAAACATATGAAGTGTGTTATGTAATTGTTACAATAAAATGTAATGAGTTTGATATACCTTGACAAGCATAGGCTAATATACCTTGAGAATAAGGGTAAGCCAAACTAATGAGTATGATGTAATCATACCATGATAAGGATGAGAAATGAACTAATACCTGGTACGAAGAATCATTTAATGATAAAGGTTAAGAGTAATGAACATGACTGAATTTTAAAGATATATAATGGCCTTATGAGCCATATGGTTAAATGTTGACTAGTGAAAGGTGACAAGGTGTTTTATGAGCCTTATAAGCTATGAGGATGGTTGTTGACTAGTGAGAGGTAACAAAATGTTTTAAAGGTTATACAAGATTGGCTAAATTCCAATACTTGGAATAATGTCACAGGATTGACTTAGTTCAATACCTGGAATGATAACACAGGATTGGTTAAATCCCAATACCTGGAATAATAACACAGGATTGGCTAAATTCCAATACCTGGAATAATGTCACAGGATTGACTTAGTTCAATACCTGGAATGATAACACAAGATTGGTTAAATCCCAATACCTGGAATAATAACACAGGATTGGCTAAATTCCAATACCTGGAATAATGTCACAGGATTGACTTAGTTCAATACCTGGAATGATAACACATGATTGGTTAAATCCCAATACCTGGAATAATAACACAAGATTGGATAAATTACAATACCTGGAATAATGTCACAGGATTGACTTAGTTCAATACCTGGAATGATAACACATGATTGGTTAAATCCCAATACCTGGAATAATAACACAGGATTGGCTAAATTCCAATACCTGGAATAATGTCACAGGATTGACTTAGTTCAATACCTGGAATGATAACACATGATTGGTTAAATCCCAATACCTGGAATAATAACACATGATTGGTATAACCCAATACCTGGAATAGTTGCACAAGATTGGCATAGGTCAATACCTAGAAAAGTTACACATGATTGGCATAGATGAATACCTGGAATAGTTACACAGGATTAACATAGATCAATACTTGGAATAGTTACACAAGATTGGCATAGATCAATATCTGGAATAGTTGCACATGATTGGCATAGGTCAATACCTGGAATAGTTGCACATGATTGGCATAGTTCAATACTTGGAATGGTTATACAAAATTGACATAGTTCAATACTTGGAATGGATACACAAGAATAATATAAGTCTAATGCTTGTATTAGTTGCACATGATTGGTGTAACCCAATGCCTGTAATATTTATATAGGATTGGTATAGACCAATGCCTGAATAAGACATGATGAAGTACACTCTCATGTTCAATATAACCAATTTTTTAGCAGATTGGCTAAGGCCAATAAGTTGAAACAAGAATGTCTCATGGGTGATATATCAAAATGATGAGTGTCACAAGAGAAGTTTGACATGATGGTATGATATGAAGGATAAATGATATAAATGTTCTTCCTATTCCTTATTAAGAGAATAGTTGATCTATTATTTCCATCATAAATAGTTACAATGCTTTAAGATAAGAATGCTTTAAACTGCATATCCTATGTCCAGTTTTATACATTTAACTACAATAATAATGTTTTGGCATAGAGTTATATCTCCCGCTGGGACAATTTACAATTGTCTCACCCCCGTGGGATCCAATGTTTTTAGGTGGATGTGGACAAGGAGGCAGGAAAACTTTAGCAGAGAAAGAACAACAGCAGCATTGAGGACAACAGTAATATCTCAGGTGGAGATACTGCCTGTCTAGTCTTATAGTTAGAAAGTCCTATGTGTCGTCTCTGTACTCTCAGGTCCTCGGCGTCAGTAGTCAGTGTTTTTATTTAATTGATCTGAGATTTTGGCTTGATGCCTCGAGGTTTTTATGCTGTCTGTATATAATGTTGAATAGGACAACTGATGTTGTAATCCTCAAGAAGAGATAGTACAGGTTGTATACTTATGGAACATAATGTAAATATTATACTTAGGTTCTTAATGAAAAAGATTTCCTATGTGTGGATCTCTTTGCAAAAAGTTTTAATTTTTAGTGATTTTTAGCAATCCGTTGCAAATGATATGCTTCCGCTTAAGTAAATTTCATTTTTATAAGTTGGATGCCACAGTTACGTCAATACATATGTAGTTAATGAACAAGGTGACACATGTTACGTATTTATGAGCTCACTTACATATTGGATCATAGTCATGTTATTAGCTCCATATTATGTTTATTTAGATATACTATGTGATTAAATACCTAAAGTTACGAATGTATCAAATGTGGCATAAAAATATATAGGCTAGGGCTATATGATTACAACTTAGGTGTAGGTCTACATGATCACTATACATCACCTGAGTCTAGGGTTAGGTTCCATATATATAACTTGAGGTCATTTTAGGATTTATGGATCCAGAGCATGGGTAGGATAATTGGTAAACATATATTAAGGTTTATATTTGAGTTACTCATTTTTTTGTATTAAACGTTCATTAGGGTACAAGTATATGTACTAGGGTATATGTCTAACATTTTCTAGCCAATTCTAACGATCCAGGCATAACATCATTCTGTTCATATGATTAGTGTTTCCACAGCCAGGATAAGTAGATTTTGGTATGTTACATGACTCCACCTCTTAAAGAGGGTTCATCCTCAAAATCAACAGATCAATCTACTAACAACCTATCATAATCCACTCTTTAAAATGTCTTAACCTAATAAGTCAAACAATACTAAATGGACAAAGATGAACTTTCCAAACCTCATGTAGTGTCATCCACTTCACCACTTACTCTTTATCAAGAAACATGGAAAAGAAAGGAGCCATAACTATATAGTTAGGCTATCTTAAAAGAATAAGAGTTACCTTAAACATGATTTTCCTCATAGACCTCTTGGACATATAACGAAAAGGCACATCCTACATGCTTATCAACTGGTCTTCCTCCATTGTTATTATGTCCATTGATCTGTGGAGGTTCTTGTTGTGGTTGTTGTTGTTGTTGAGCTGGTGTATTCCATATTGAATCGAAGGGCATCTAGGACAAATATGTCCATGATCCCTACAATGATGGCACATGACTTAGAACTTTGATTGTGGAGTAGTTGGATTCCCAACATAAGGACACTCTCTAAGAGGATGATGCACATGACACTAAGCACACTTGTCCCTCTTTCAATCATCTCCTAGAAACTTCCTCTTCTTGTTCTGGTCTTGGGATTGATAACCTAGGTAAGCTTCAACTTTTGTAGCTTTGTCCACCAATGTTTGAAATATCAGTGGAATTTGGTGCACTATAGCATGTCTGATGTTGTAGTTGAGTCCTTCAAGGAACATATTGGCACACCTCTCCTCATCAAGCCCTTTACATACCTTTCTAACATGGGGAAATTATGTAAATACTCCACTACAAACATGAAGTGATTCTTTAGGTTACAATACTAAGATTCCTTATTCTAAAGTGTTGTATATGAGATATACCTCTCCTGGAAGATCACCAAAAATTTCATCCAATACATATAGGAATTGTCTCGGGTCCTTGTGACACTAGTACATCGATGAAGAGAAGGTCCATTGAGTACGTAGGTGGAAAAAGTAAAATTCTTATTCTCAGGGCATGCAATTACCCTAAAAAGTAGGCTCCATGGTGAGCACCCAGCTATCATCCTTCTCCACTATATTGAACTCGCTCTTGCCCTTGAACTATCGGTTTCATTTTCATGAACTCTATAAGGGAGTACTCATTGGGTTTTGTTGGAGCAGAAACCTAGTTGAATTTCCCTACCAGGGTTGAGGAAGAAATTGTCATAGAAAAGACAACTCTTGCTCAACAAAGATACCAAAGCTCATGGCATTTAACATTGGTGTCAAGGTAGACGATACCACTAAGGGTTGACTCTCATATTTTGAGGGATCCTTAGACACCCGAGAGGTAAAAGGAGGATCCATTCTCGACATTATATACTTTGTGTTATGTGCTATCTCAAAGAAACTACATTATTGATAGTTGAGTTGTCTCTAGTCATATCAAGGTGTCTTCCCAAGGCAATGATACAAGGCATAAGCAACTAATGGATGAGGTAAACAACCTAATATTATTGAAATAGTCATATGATCTAAATATCACTCTGATACCATACTTTTAAAGAGCGAGACCCAATAGGGGAGCCACTCCATTACTCAAGGAAAAATTAGAATACATCTAATGTCAAATGTCACAGTGAAACTTTCCAAAAGGATGGTAGACTAAACTTCAAGTATGCATTGTATCAAATACTAAAATTTAGCAACATAAGATTAAATATATGATTATTTTCAATATTTTTTCCCTAGCATAGTTCATCACCACACAGGGTGTACATAAAAGGCAAATTACATAAACCAAATGTTAGCAATAAGGAAGATGATGGTAATGCAACAACTTCAATTATACCTCCCAATAAATATCAACTACACTTGTATATGTCTTGATCAACTTTGGTCAACTACCTTTTATCCCTCACCTAAGTGGTTGCAAGAATACCCCACAAAAGAAAATATAGTGAATGTTGTCAAGATGGAAGTTCATATGTGCATGCAAATAATGATTGAGTAACAATATAAAATGTACATCAATAAACATTATAAGCTTTTAACAAATAGGGAAGTAGAACATACAAGTGAATATTAAAGAAAACAATTTATATTATGCAAAGATACACTTTCCATTTATCTAAATACCAACATGTTCCACATAAGCACAAAAAATAATTTTTTCCATCCATTGAATAGACCGTTTAGTATGCAAGGGAGATAAAGACAAACCAATGAAATAAATAAACCACAACAGTTAGGGAACATAACTCTAAAACCTAGTTGAGAGTGAAACATAACCAAAATCCCAAATATACAAAGGTGGGAACATAACTCAGACATGTGTCACATAACCTCCATCCGAAATAACATGGGCACATAACCAAAAAATCCAAAATACGTATTTAAATATAGTACTACTAAATCAAAAAGCATGCCATAATGTAGGGCAAAGTGAAAGTTTAGTCATAAAAAGCGTGGCTCCCCTATACAATTGAGATGGGATGAAACATACATCAAAAGAGACAGAAATTAGATCAATTTATCAATATGATTAAGGAGTGAAACATACCAAAAATTTGAGTATTAATAGTTAGGGGGGAACACTAGTTCCATTTAGGGTACTTCTTCACCTATTGTTACACTAAATGTACATCATTACTTAATTAGTACATTATAAACCCTAAAACCATCAAATCTTTATCATAATGAAACTAGGTTATGGGACTTATACTAGACTATAGAGTTCATTTTTCTTATTTCACAACATATTTTACATATTTATCTGATGATTGAATAATTAATGATGAATTATATAAGATGAAATGATTTATTAATATTTAAACTAGAAAATCTAGGCAAAGTATAGTAATCCCCTGCATCACTCATCATTATCTTGATGTGTGAAAGGTCGTACTTGTAAAAGTTCTTATTAAAAACAAACCTCGACATAGCATAAAATAAAAAGAGCAGAGTAACCATGATGGTTGTGACACTAATTAAGATTAAGCAAGGGAAAAATTGTAACCATGAGCAATCATCTTCCTTGTTTGTTCTCTGAGACGAGGACACTGTTACAACCCCAATATTTGGGTTCATTTGGTGAGAAATGTAATTTCTCATATTAAAGATATTTGAACAAATAATGATATAATTTGTTTTGAAGACATGGATTTCATTTAAAATAGCCTTGATGATTGTTTTGAGGGCTTTATTGGCTATTGGGCCCAAATAATAAGAAAATTCAATTAGCGAATGAATAATTGAATATTTGAGAAAAGAAAAATGTGGAAACCTCTAGAAGGCAAATCCAAAGAGGGATTTCGTGCCTCTTGGGTTCCTTGGGTTTCAAGGAGTCCAAAGTTGCAAAGAAAAGGAAATAAGAAAAGAAAAGATTAATTAAGTATTTCTTTATTAAGAAAGAAATTGAAACCAATGGTAAAATGTGGAAAACAAGTGAAAAAAGGTATAATTGGGTTATCCTTTGTGGATTTTCGTATCTCAAGGATTCATAATGTTAAAAGGAATACCAATGAGGAAAATAAAAGAGAAATAAAGAGAAAAACTTAAAAAGAGTTATTTTAATAAGAAATAAACAATATAATGAGAAATAATGCATTTAGATGCATCTAGAAGGATAATAAGTATCCTTAAAAAGTAATTTCGAAATCTTGGAGTTTCTTGGGGTCCAAGGAGCCCCAATGAAGAGAGAGGAAAGAGAAAATACCAATAATGTCAAAAAAAAAGAAGATAATGTGAATATACAATTAATGAATGTTGTGGTATTGTTAAAGAAGTGGTATTTTCTACTTAAGGAAAACTTAATTTCGTGGCTAATAAGTTAAAAGCCAAGAATAAAGAGAATAAGTGAGAGGAATTTTGAATTCCTAATATACACATAACAAAATATGTTTAAAGGAATAATGATGAGAGAGAAGCTTGCTTTTTCATGAAGGAATCAGATTCCTAGTAGGAAAGACCTTATTGCTTTGTGAGCAAGCATCATAGGGCGTTGTTACCCTCATCTATAAAAGGAGAGAGCCCTAGACCGAGTCCAGGAGAGAAATCCCACGCAAATCTTTCTTTCTCTACTTTGTTTCCATCCAAAACCCTAACCAAGAGCGTAGAACGACCTTGGAGAAACCAAGGGACCGTGGAGTTGTCATGTTGGAGACAGGAAGCTCCCACGAGAACCCTAAGATGATTGACTATCAACCCAATGCCTTGGCTTCCACACAACTCCAGCCGTAGGCCTGCAAAAGTGCAGTCGGCACAACAACAAACATGGGTTAGTCACGCTTGGGAGCAGCGATCCTGGCCGCACCCTAGGGGTGCCCCATACGCGCTAAAGTGCGGAAGAGCTAGGGCCCCGCCTTGCGGAGGTCCTCGAGCCTCCAGGAAGATGAGGCAGGCCGCGGGAGAGCAGCTGCCGGCGGCTAGGGCAGTTGGCACGAGGTAGGAGATGAAGGAGGAGGCGTTGAACCGTTCTGCCCTCCGCGAGCTGAAGAGTTGATCTACTTAACCAAGGGTATAAGCAACATTTCGAAATGTTTCCAAAGTCGATCGCTTTGCATGGCAAGGGTGACGTGGCGGCCTACTATTGGCTCAAGTAAGTGAGTTCTTACAAAAATCATATCTAATGAACTGTAGCTCGGATAAATACGAATAGTATATGTATTTTGATCAAAAGAACGAGAGGAATCCAATAAAAACGATATTAAAGATTGATTCCTTTACTAATTGCAAAAGTACAATAAGTTGATGAAAAGTGCATTAAAGTTAGGTTAAAAACCCTATTTGTGATTAAAGGTTGAATTTAGTATGCTTAATGGGTTAATTTAAGTATTAATAACCTGTTGAATGATAATGTTAGATTAGAACCTGATCTAGATGTGAAATTGCATGATTTAGGGTTTTTACCCCATATGAGAATGATTAAGCATTTAGAAACCCTAATTTAGGGTAAAAGAGGAAAAGATCATATATAATTTGAAAAATGTGAAAATACATTGTTAAATGATGGTTCTAAGATATTTGAATACAAAAGTCCTTAATTGTGGATAAATACCCTAAATGTAGTAATTAGGGTTTTCTCATGAATAAAAGGTAGAATTATGGCAAATCGAGTTCATATGTGATTAGACTATAATGAACTTTGAATTGATGATAAATGCGTATAATGATCTTGTCATGGATTAAAAGGATAAAAATAGTAGATTTAATGTAAAAGAGGCTTAATGAACTTAACTAATGGTTAATGGTGCCTTCAATCCAAAAATAGGCTTATATGTTGTCAAGATAACCTTAATATTGAAGAATAGATGAGATAATTAGGGTTTATGAGTAATGGTATAAAATTAGGGTTTAGAATAATAAAAGATGAAGTGAAACCCTAATTGTAAAGGAAACCCTAAAATGGATACAGAAACCTTAGGAAGCAATTTCAAGTTGAACAGAAAGAATCTTGATAAAGTGTGTAGTAAATAGAGTACATGTGTTTTTCAGGATTCTTGATTGTGTGGTTGAACTACTTGCTTGGATGGATTTCTTAATTGGAATTGATATTAGCTTGAGAAATCTACTGAACAGGTATGTGGTTACTCTTATGAATATCCCAAGCTAGTTTTCTGAGGATTTTTGAGGTTTTATCGGTTGCTTGAAATTAACTGTTGGATGCTTTGATTTCATGCAACTATAAAGTGACTACGATTATCACCATGAATATATATATATATATATATATATATATATATATATATATATATATATATATATATATATATAACTGGCTTAGATCTGAATCCACCTCTGTGGCTTGTAAAGGCTAAAAAGGGGTAACCTAGAGTAAGGTCTAGGTTATCATGGGTTAGAAATTGGGCTACCAAGTGTAGTGCCATGAGACCCTTTAGCATGCCATGAGTTAAGGAGTGGGCTACTTATGGGTAGTGCCATGTGACTCAACCCTAGAAACTGGTTCACCTATAGGAGGGACCATGAAGGGTTTAATGGGGATCTACTAAAGGGAAAGTAGCATCCATGTCCACTGCAGGGACATCACAGAGGATAGGGAATACATGGATCACGTAGTTATATTTAAAACATAAAATTGTTTGTTAAGTGGTAATTGGCTGCAATACATTGTTATGAATAATTGTATGATTATTGTTTCCCCCACATACCAGCTTCGGCTAATCGACGTTTTGTTTGTCGGCATTTTAGGTACAAGCCAAAAGGACAAACAATAAATCGTCATATTGTGAAATACATGAAGTAAAATACAAGGAGGATTAGTTAGAGTAGAATTCATACATGGATAGAAGTTTAGAAATCCAAAATTTCAAAAGGTATGCACAGTTTATTTTCTTACAGCTTTCTAGTTTAGTCTGTTAAAGTTTAATAATTGTTCTTTGTTAATTGCCAAACCTTTGATTCGGAAATTATGTGTGCAGCTTTGACCTCTCGGTCTCCCTTAATTGGGGGTTACCGGAAGGTGGGGTCGTAACATTTGGTATCAGAGCATAGGTTCCTCACTCAAACCATTAATAATTATTAAAATTTTCAAACTTCATAGAACCCAAGGGAGTTATTAGAGGATTATCCGAAAGACGGAGGTGTCTAGAAAAGGATCATGACTGGGGGCTGGCAATATTTTCCTCCGCACCTCTAGTCGGAATATGAGGACTCCTGAATCTGTGTGACTGCCTGGCCAAAGTCTTAGGGTATGAATCAAAATAAGAAACCTTAAGGACTTTCTCATCTTATTCATCCCTTCTCATCACAAATTCTGTTAAGGACCTTAAGGATTATGGTTTTCTCTCTTATCCTCACCCTCTTGAGGTATGGGTAAGGTTAATAAGGTCTAAGGAATCCTCCACCAAATTAATGAAAAAGTATGTAAATAAGATGTCATGGACATAAGCTTAATAGATTAAGCACAAACTAAAGAATAGATACATGCTTAGGTCGTATGACATAAGTTGTCATGCCCTCAGAAGAGACCTGAGGCTAGACCTTCTTGTCAGGAGGATAAATAAAGAGAGTTAGTCTTGGAGATAGAGATCTCCATTACAAGTAGAGACCTGACACATCCTCTGAGGATGATGTTAACCCTAACCCTAAGTGAAGGTTAGAGAGAGATGGCATGATGAGTTAGACCAGGTGTTTGGATGGACATGCCTTGGATGACCTAGTACCTCTGGCGACCCAACCCTAGGAAGGGTCGTGCATGTTAGAGTGAAGGATAGATCCTTCATTGATGAGGTTAGAGAAGAACCTATGGAAACTCCCTGAGCTTATATGGGCATAATAGGCACCTAGAATGTATCAGTAGTGCGAGAAATAGGTTGAAACCCTGACTAGGAGAGTTTGATGGATAGATTATGTGATAAGCATAAGGGCTATGAATAACCTTGAGCAAACATAAGTTGAACATAGGCTTCATACAGGTAGGGGCATGCTTTTGAGGTTGATCCTTTATGAAGAGAGGACCTCTAATGGTGAGGTTGGTTGTAGGGTTAGCTCTAGCGAGAGAGCATGAAACCAAGCAAGAAGGTTGGAATCCTAGATTCTGAGATATGAGGAAAAGTAGGGAATTAAGGATGATGCGACCTAAGTGGATGATAGTGGTCGCCACATGCTTGATCCCTAGAGGTTGATGATGTCTTGGTTTCCATGAGAGGAACCAAACCCTAGAGAGAGGATGAATCTGCTGATACCTCTATGCTTTTGGTATAGGAGTTTCCCTCCTGTGATAGGGAGAAGAGTTCCTTAGATATGGAGAGGCTTAGTAACAGGTTGTGAGGCCTTGTACCTTGTTGGTTGTCCTTAAGGAGGACTCGACTCTGAAGTGTTGCTCGAGTAGAAGGATGACAGGAAGTGTGTATCATATCTTATACATGCCTGATTCGTGGTTAAGAGATTGAGCATGCAGTTGGTCATCAAAAATTGAACCTAGGATTTCTAGGCCTAAGAGGGGAAGTGGTGTACCTAATGCTCATGACGAGAATTAAGTTGCTATATTTTCAAGCATGGTACTCCTCATGTATATAGGAAAAAGGAAACCCCTTAAGTTTAAAGTATGTATGACGAACCCCTCACAGCTAAGTTGATGACATGGGAAGGTATGATCTTGATCTAATGTTGAGGAATGAGAACCCGTATGACCTAGCCTAGTTTAATAGTTTGTCTACTTGTGCCTTAATATCTTGCTAGGGTTAATCATGCTCATGTGGATGTAAACCCTAGACATAAGGATGTTTGTGACCTTTGTTATCAAGAGATGAAGTTTCCTCCCATCCTGGGAGAGGGACCCTTTGGTAGGGTGTATATCTGTTTTGTTGGTTTAAGTTAATCTAAAGAGGTCTCATAGGATCTTGAGAAGCTAAGTGAAAAGTACATGGTATGAGAATGAACCTTTAGACCCATATATATCGATCTCTAAGTGCATGAGGATGTGTTACCATGGAGGTAACCGGTATGGGGCCTGACCAAGGTAGGAAGGTCACCATGACCCCTATGAAAGGATGAATGTCAACCCATGTATACAAGGAGAGATGATGAAGGCTTGGGTAAGGTTCTAAGTTGGACATGTACTATGAATGGAATCCTAAGTCTATCCTAGGGTCAGGTGGGGATAAGACCGATGAAAGTGGAAGTTGCCTAATTCCCTAGTTGCACATGACCATAGGGTCGAGAGGTAACAACTATCATTGTCTGAGGGCCATGGGTTAGGAGATTGATCACCTTCATGAACTCATGGGACCCAAAGGGTAGATGAATAGGGCACTCTCTGGATGCATAAGGGAAGAGGGATGACCCCAAAAGTGTCAGAACTCCCATGGACCTAGAGGAGATGACCAAGGGATGTGTATAGGTTCGAGACCAGTTTATCATAAAAGTAACTTAGATATCAAGATGATTGTGATGTAAAGACATAAGTTGCACGTTTCAACTTAGATTTGAAGGTGTACTGGCAATGTGGGATGTACCAACTCTACTCGTGGAACAGGAAGAACTTTGTATTTGGACGGCCGCCAAATGCTTATTTCCTCTTGTTATGGGAGTGAGAGATAGGACAGTACGCATGCCATACACCAAGGATAAAAGATGATGTGAGTTGGAACGTTGCTATGAGGTATGAGGACAGAGATGATAACATACCCTTGTGGAGTGAATAATACATGGACGGTTTACAAACAATAAGAGTATTAAGGTAATCATCTTGTGAGGATGTTTTGAACACGAGCAATGTGGAATTTGCAAGTGATACAAGGTTGAATTAAAAAAACAACCAAGAGGATGAGCTCAGAGTTTTCTCGATGAAGATAGACTTAGAGCTGAGATGAGATAATAAGTGTAATACATGGAGGTGTATGTCATCAATATTACCTAATACCTAACGATGTGAAGTGGTAATGGATGCTCTGATTGAGATATATCTGACAAGTTTGGCTAGAAGTTAGAAGAGGTTGCTAGGCTAACCCTAAGATCGAGAAAGAAGATATGTTTGGCTAACACGTCGATGTAACAAGATATGTTGAATAAGTTAGTGGTTGTTTGGTTAGTCAGCCTAGTGTATTGATATAATGAAAGGATGGTGATAGAACTTCAGATACACCTCTTTGGATAGGAAGGTGATGAAACCCTGATTAGAGTGGTTTAGGGTTTTTGAGGTATCAATGCTGGAGGAATCATGAAAATACAGGAAATCATGATTGAAGATCACCATACACCATGATACTTCAAAGATAGTAAACGACAATAGCACTTTGGATGCTTAAGATAAAGTTGCATGTGGTATATGGCCATGCAAGTCGAGGGAGAAGGACGAACACCAGTAACCCAGTGCATTGATATAAAGGATAAAGAATCCCCAAAGGAGAAAGGGAGTTCATCACTATGGATGTTGTAAGTCTTCCCTAGACCAAGGAAGGTCTAGATGCAATATGGGTTATAGTAGATCGCCTTACCTAGATGACATGAGAAAGAAAGAGTTCTGTCAAGGGACAGATTTGGTTAAACTACCCATGAGAGAGATGGTTCAATGACACCATGATGCGAGTTCAAAGGTTCTTGAGTTTGACCTAAAGGTTCACTTCCGTAAGGAGGAAGTAGGTACATGAAGGACTCGATGTTAGTATAGTTCATCACCCCTAACTAAGGGTTAGTATGATACAGACTAAGAGGTCTGATGAGAGCATGTGTGCTCATTTAGGGTGATGCATGGAGATAGTTCTTGTCTTCTGTAAGTTGTGATGATAACCACCATAGCCAGTATCGGGATTTAAAGAAGCTATGTAAGGGAGGTTGTGTCGGTCACCACTTCAGTAAGATGATGTTGGTGAAAGGACCACATGATGGTTAGAAAAGGACCATAGTGCGTGTAGATGAAGTCGCTTTGATCGTGCAATGGCTGAAAGGAGCCTAGAGACGACGAGAGTCATGAGCAGATGCAAAGTAGACTGACATGCAGTTCACTGTGGGGGAATATGTGACATGAAAATCCGACCCCTCTGAGATATAGCTAAGAAAGCTGAGTCCCCAATACATGGGTCCATTGAGATGGATTGGTGGAGAAGGTTAACCTTACCCCTCAAGATAAAGAAATGTGTGATGAGTTCCAGGTGTCCAATTTAGAGCACTATGTGAGGTACCCCGACCATGTGCTGAGCAATGAACCTAGTGAGCCCCAAGGGAGGCTGAAATGGCCTGAGTCCCCTGTGCAGTTTATATACGCCAGGATGAAAGAACTCAAAGAAAAAAATATGTGATGATAAAGGTTCTTTGGAAGCGCCATGGGTAAGGTAAAGCCACATATGGTCCAATGATGGACATGGAGTAGTCTTATCCTGAATTGTTTGTTTGCTTGATTTAATTTTGAGGACAAAATTCTGATAAGAGGGGAAGGATGTTACAACCCCAATTTTTGGATTCATTTGGTGAGAAATGTAATTTCTCATATTAAAGATATTTGAACAAATAATGATATAATTTGTTTTGAAGAAATGGATTTCATTTACAATAGCCTTGATGATTGTTTTGAGGGATTTATTGACTATTGGGCCCAAATAATAAGAAAATTCAATTAGTGAATGAATAATTGAATATTTGAGAAAAGAAAAATGTGGAAACCTCTAGAAGGCAAATCCAAAGAGGGATTTCGTGCCTCTTGGGTTCCTTGGGTTTCAAGGAGTCCAAAGTTACAAAGAAAAGGAAAAAAGAAAAGAAAAGATTAATTAAGTATTTCTTTATTAAGAAAGAAATTGAAACCAATGGTAAAATGTGGAAAACAAGTGAAAAAAGGTATAATTGGGCGATCCTTTGTGGATTTTCGTTTCTCAAGGATTCCTAATGTTAAAAGGAATGCCAATGAGGAAAATAAAAGAGAAATAAAGAGAAAACCTCAAAAAGAGTTATTTTAATAAGAAATAAACAAGATTATGACAAATAATGCATTTAGATGCATCTAGAAGGATAATAAGTATCCTTAAAAAGTAATTTCGAAATCTTAGAGTTTCTTAGGGTCCAAGGAGCCCCAATGAAGAGAGAGGAAAGAAAAAATACCAATAATGTCAAAAAAAAGAAGATAATGTAAATATACAATTAATGAATGTTGTGGTATTGTTAAAGAAGTGGTATTTTCTACTTAAGGAAAACTTAATTTCGTGGGTAATAAGTTAAAATCCAAGAATAAAGAGAATAGGTGAGAGGAATTTCAAATTCCAAATATCCAAACAACAAAATATGTTTAAAGGAATAATGATGAGAGAGAAGCTTGCTTTTTCAGGAAGGAATCAGATTCCTAGTAGGAAAGACCTTATTGCTTCGTGAGCAAGCATCATAGGGCGTTGTTACCCTCATCTATAAAAGGAGAGAGCCCTGAACCGAGTCCAAGAGAGAAATCCCACACAACTCTTTCTTTCTCTACATTGTTTCCGTCCAAAACCCTAACCAAGAGCGTAGAATGACCTTGGAGCAACCATGGGGCGGTGGAGTTGTCATGTTGGAGACAGGAAGCTCCCACGACAACCCTAAGATGATCGGCTATCAACCCAACGCCTTGGCTTCCGCACAGCTCCGGCCGTAGGCCTGCAAAAGTGCAGCCGACACAACAGAAAACATGGGTTGGTCACGCTTGGGAGCAGCCATCCTGGCCGCACCCTGGGGGTGCCCCACGCACGCCAAAGTGCGGTGAAGCTAGGGCCCCGCCTTACAGAGGTCCTCGAGCCTCCAGGAAGATGAGGTAGGCCGTGGGAGAGCAGTTGCCGGCGGCTAGGGCAGTTGGCGTGAGGTAGGAGATGAAGGAGGAGGCGTTGGACCGTTCTGCCCTCCACGAGCTGAAGAGTTGATGTACTTAACCAAGGGTATAAGTGACATTTTGAAATGTTTCCAAAGTTGATCGTTTTGCATGGCAAGGGTGACATGGCGGCCTACTATTGGCTCAAGTAAGTGAGTTCTTACAAAAATCATATCTAATAAACTGTAGCTCGGATAAATACAAATAATATATGTATTTTGATCAAGAGAACGAGAGGAATCCAATAAAAATGATATGAAAGATTGATTCCGTTTCTAATTGAAAAATTATAATAATTTGATGAAAAGTGCATTAAAGTTAGGTTAAAAACCCTATATGTGATTAAAGGTTGAATCTAGTATGCTTAATGGGTTAATTTAAGTATTAATAACTTGTTGAATGATAATGTTAGATTCAAACCTGATCTAGATGTGAAATTGCATGATTTAGGGTTTTTACCCCATATGAGAATGATTAAGCATTTAGAAACCCTAATTTAGGGTAAAAGAGGATAAGATCATATATAATTTGAAAAATGTGAAAATACGTTGTTAAATGATGGTTATGAGATATTTGAATACAAAAGTTCTTAATTCTAGATAAATACCCTAAATGTAGTAATTAGGGTTTTCTCATGAATAAAAGGTAGAATTATGGCAAATCGAGTTCATATGTGATTAGACTATAATGAACTTTGAATTGATGATAAATACGTATAATGTTCTTGTCATGGATTAAAAGGATAAAAATAGTAGCTTTAATGTAAAAGAGGCTTAATGAACTTAATTAATGGTTAATGGTGCCTTTAATCCAAAAATAGGGTTATATGTTGTTAAGATAACCTTAATATTGAAGAATAGATGAGATAATTAGGGTTTATGAGTAATGGTATAAAATTAGGGTTTAGAATAATAAAAGATGAAGTGAAACCCTAATTGCAAAGGAAACCCTAAAATGGATACAGAAACCTTAGGAAGCAATTTCAAGTTGAATAGAAAGATTCTTGATAAAGTGTGTAGTAAATAGAGTACATGTGTTTTTTAGGATTCTTGATTGTGTGGTTGAACTACTTGCTTGGATGGCTTTCTTAATTGTAATTGATATTAGCTTGAGAAATCTATTGAACAGGTATGTGGTTACGCTTATGAATATCCCGATCTAGTTTTCTGAGGATTTTCGAGGTTTTATTAGTTGCTTGAAATTAACTGTTGGATGCTTTGATTTCATGAAACTATAAAGTGACTACGATTATCACCATGAATATATATATATATATATATATATATATATATATATATATATATATATATATATAACTGGCTTAGATCTGAATCCACCTCTGTGGCTTGTAAAGGCTAAAAAGGGGCAACCTAGAGTAAGGTCTAGGTTATCGTGGGTTAGAAACTGGGCTACCAAGTGCAGTGCCATGAGACCCTTTAGCATGCCATGAGTTAAGGAGTGGGCTACTTACGGGTAGTTCCATGTGACTCAACCTTAGAAACTGGTTCACCTATAGGTGGGACCATGAGGGGTTTAATGGGGATCTACAAAAGGGAAAGTAGCATCCAAGTCCACTGCAGGGACATCACAGAGGATAGGGAATACATGGATCGCACAGTTATATTTAAAATGTAAAATTTTTTGTTAAGTGGTAATTGGCTGCAATATATTGTTATGAATAATTGCATGATTATTGTTTCCCCCACATACCATCTTCGGCTGACCGACGTTTTGTTTGTCGGCATTTTAGGTACAAGCCAAAAGGACAAATAATAAATCGTCATATTGCGAAATACATGAAGTAAAATACAAGGAGGATTAGTTAGAGTAGAATTCATACATGGATAGAAGTTTAGAAATCCAAAATTTCAAAAGGTATGCAAAGTTTATTTTCTTACAACTTTCCAGTTTAGTCTGTTAAAATTCAATAATTGTTCTTGGTTAATTGCCGAACCTTTGATCCAGGAATTATGTGTGCGACATTGACCTCTCAGTCTCCCTTAATTGGGGGTTACCGGAAGGTGGGGTCGTAATAGAAACACATGGCTTCACCTGCATTAATTGAAGCAAATAGAACTTGGATATCAATGCAACATAGGTCCTCTAGAGATAACCATCATATTCCCTAAACTCTACATGACTCCAAATGCTCACACAAAGGTTGTGAGACAAGTGGAATCTCATCCTACAACTTCCACCATGGTAGAGCATAAGAGAAGAATTAGGGACACCACATATCAGAAACCATATTAACTTAATGTGTTCTTGGTATTCATGAGATTATAACAGAAATAGAGACAAAGAATCCAAGTCAAACTATGATCAAAACAAAATATACAAACCGAAATAGCAAAAAACAATGAAGCAAGTAAAACAACATAGGGAAGCGGAAGCAATACCACTAAAGAGAAACAATTACGGTTTAAGGAGCTTTGTATGACTCAATTCAAAGTCTATGAATGATTTTCTGGCCCCAGGTTACTCTAAACCTTGTATCCAAGCCATAGGTCTCGTGGTTGTGGAGAAGGGGTGGGACTATGCTCCAAGGTCCATGGAAGATATTTGGTTGGTGGAAAATATTGTAGGTGGTTTGGTTTGGTATAGAGGCAATCATAAATAGGTCTGAAGTCCCATTTAAGCTAGGAAACCCAATGGGGCCAAAATTAGGGGAGAGGAAGGAACTTCATTGTCGACTAGGATATCAGGGAGATAAAATCCAATGGAGTTTATGATTGCCGAGTTTGAAAATGTGAAAGGAGAACAGAGGGAAGGAGACTATGTGGTGACATCAAGATGAGAGAGAAGTAGGCAAGAGGGGAGGAGGAACAAGTTGTAGCAACTATGCTGAGTTTAGGGAGATGAGGACTTGAAGAAGAAAAATTTGCAGACCGTGTTATGTAGATTATGTGGATCAGATAGAGCTTGGGCATAGACTAAGCATGAAATGATGACTTTATGAAAGCCGAGAAATAAGATGTGAAATAGAAAATTGGAGGAAATTAACAAATAAGCATAAGGATGATTACATTAGACCTATATAATTGAATATTATCATCTCTTATTAAATTAAAATAGCAAACGTTAACCAATTGAGTTGAAACTTAGTGCCCAAGCTAATTCAACCATGCAGATTACAATTTTGGAGTTCAATTTCACTTTTAGGATCATCTTATATGAGTTCTACTACAATTATGATTTAATTCATTATCTCAATATTTAATATTATATAACAACATTTATCATTTTAAATTTAATACCTAAAGTCCTAATACCATTATATTATTGGCAGAAGGGTTATGGTGTATTGTATTGCACTTTCATATTCTGCTTATTTAACCCATTAGGCCCTTTAATTCAATATTAATTTTGATTATGCCACTTTATTTATTTCCAGTCACATCAAGTCTCCAATTATTATCACATGATATACATTGGTCACATTATTTTCCTCACTAATCATTCCCTCACACTATTCTACTAATTAAGCACATTTCAATCATTGGGTTGTAATTATTGAACAAGGTGACATATGTTACATATTTATGAGCTCAACTTGAATATTGGATTTTATTCAGGTTATTAGGTCTGTATTATGTTTATTGAGATATGGTATGCAATTAAACACCTAATGTTACTAATGTATCAAGTGTGGCATCAAACATATATAGGTCAAGGTTATATGATTACAACTTAGGGTTAATGCCAACATGGTCACTGTATATCACATACACCTCACCAACAAACATGAAGTGCATGGTTGGGTTCCATACATCTAACTTATGGTCATATTAGGATTTATGGTTTCTGAATATTGTTAGGGTAATTTGTAAACATAAATTAGGCTTTGTACTTTAGCTACTCATATTATGTGTATTAAATATCCATTTGGGTACAAATATGTGTACTATTGTATATATCTAACATTGTTTGCACATTTTAACGATCTAGGCATACCACCATCCGATTCACCAGATTAGGGTTTCTAGAGCCAGTAGAACCAATAGTCTGTGTCATTGCACTGGGTGATGCTTTCCCACCCCTTTCAGGTGACAAGATTCATGGTTCTCCAACACTTGACAATTCAATTCATGTGACTTTCAGTCTTATCTACCCAGATTGGAAACGAATACCACTACTATGTGGCCACCATGAGCACAATAAGATAGGAGATGTAGAAGGTAGAGTGGCTGCATGATGCAAAGCTAAAACTTTATATGAGAATGTATGATAAATTTACATTCAATTTGTATTTGTAATTTCTTTCCATTTATCTATATAATTCACAACAAATATGAGCATGTGTGCTGATCATAGTATCTAATAAGAACCCTACAATTCCTCCTCTAGTTCCTCCTCCAGACCTTCTATAACCTTCTTGGATTGTAAATGACTTATTCGATAGATCCTAAGTGTAGGGGGTTGGCACTATGGTTACACAATATAGAAGAAGGGTTGTCTATGATGGTCCATATCTAGGAGGATGATGTAGGTAAATCTCACAAAAGTAGTGTATTCTTGACACATATTATTGAGTTGTTTAGTTATGATTGGTTGAATACAATTGTTACAAAACTTTAATTATGATTGCTAGATACGTCATTCTATATATGTGAAATATATATTGATGTGTTTTTCTTATATATTAATCCATACATATATATTTTGAAACTACTAATATACACTATTTGGACAATACTCATTACCCAATGTGGATTTCTAGTCCCAACATTGGTTAAATGTGTACTTAGAGACCAAAGTTCTATAAGTGATTAATTCTCTATCACATTTAAATATTTTGATCACACAGGAAAGAATGTGACTATAGCTCCTTTTAATGTTAAGTAGGTTTTGGGGGCCTTTCATATATTTTTGACTTATGAATTAGATTCCATGATGGAATTTGAGTTTTCTTTTGTTTGCCTTCTTTTCATTCAGTAATAAGAATTGGGAGTTGTTGGTAGTTGTCCCTAAGATGCTATATGTGTATTATGTTGATCCTCTGGGTAGCAAAATAGGGAGTGAGGGACACACAATGAAATGACAATTATGGTGCATATATTGATGTCTAAATCATTACATGACTATTTAATAATTTTACTAAATGTTCTACTTTAACTTATAGGGGTATAAAAACATTCAAAAAGGGTGGAGGAAAGGTATACAATAAAAAGAAAATTTAACTTGGAATAACGTTACAATAGTTTTCTGACTCCAATGCATATATATGCCAACTATGCTTACTTTTATTTATTAGTGTTTCACATAACTGTATATGTATAGTGCCATACACAAGATAACAGATGGGCATGTGGATACTACATGATGCCATATATGGGCATTGTTATCAAACAAGCGGTATAGACGTATATTATTTATCAAAGGTAATCTATATAATATTGAATCATGTGTAAACAATCTCATTTGATAACATTAAAAAATCAAATCAAACTTGAATTATGTCATTCTCATTGCAGTTGTTTGACATGACAAAATTCTATACACAAGAAGAGTTGGATGAGATATGAGAAGAGTGGGCAAAGTCATTAATTCAGGATGTCAACTTTGCATTTCATTGAGATAAAATATGACGTTTTCTAAACTTAAATGTCAATATATATATATATATATATATATATATATATATATATATATGTGTGTGTGTGTGTGTGTGTGTGTGTGTGTGTGTGTGTGTGCATGTGTGTGTGTGTGTGTGATTCTTATGACTTTGTACAACTTCAAATTTGATGCATGTGAATTATTGGTGCATATGTGAATGATGTGTATGTTAAGTGTTTCTAATATTGGAAATGCAAGTGTGTGAGTGAATTGCGTGCATGTGGAATATTTGTATATGTTTATTGTTGTAGGTTTTGCAGGTAACTGGCCTATTGTAATGTTGAACATAGGATGGAACTTGCAATTCTAATGAATTGTAGGTTATGCATCCTACTGAATAGCCATACATAATGTCTGTAGGCCTACTATAGAAAAACATACACGTGACAATGACTGCAATAAAAAACACACAATGTCAAATTTTTTTTGTTGGGTTTGCAAATAAACTGATAACAAATCTATCCTTATCAGTTAAAATTTTAACTGATAAGGAAGTACAATGTCAGTTCAATTAAAACAAACCAGTGACATAGATAGCTAATATTGATCTGCTTCCTCAATTTGACTAAAACAAACCGATGAGACAAATAAAATGACCCCCAATCCAAGTCATCCAGCACGGCCATACTACCTAGCATGACCGTGCTACATAGTCCCCAACACGGTCATGCTACCCACTAAGGCTGTGCTATCAAACCTTAATATCACTCTACTTTGTCGGTTATACTAAAACAAACTGACAACATGAATATTTATCATTGATTAATTTTTGTGAACCAATTGACTATAATCTATAACAATCTTATAATAGTGATGAAATCACTCTATGTATTCGATTTTGGTTTTGATAGAAATCTTGGTTTTTATCTTCTACTGCTACATTATTGGTATATAATTTATTTACGTGAAATGCATTTTATCATATTTTGTCAAATATTATTATCAAATTTGGCATTGGATGGTTTCTATTATTCCCTTGGGTCCCACTCCTTACAAGTATGGTATTGGAGCCATGATAGTCAATTAACCTGACTATTCCAATCTTATCTCCCTTAGGTTTTACATCGCTCATAACTTCCTTACATGAGGCTTAGATTATGTGGAAACACATCAACTGAAATACCTACCCTAGTATCTACCTATTATAAGATGATAGAAGGATGCAAAATCTGATGAAGTAGTATGAAAATGTTAAGTATGTTAGCCCTTATGTGTTAAGAAACAATATGCTCTCCCTAGAATAGGAGTGAGGTACCCTTGTATCCATTTTGTGGTTGTGAGATATGACATAGGATTAAACTTGTGTGGTGAGGGTGATAAATTGGTAAAACATGAAGTTGTTGAATATTATGACTTAGTTCCGTTTTGGTTTTGGGCCCCATATTCAGTTTTGCATTGAAAAGTTCCCATCAGGAAAAATATTTTCCTTATAAGACATGTACAAATTTCTTTGGATATATCATTGAATTCTTGAACTAAGTCCCAATAAGTGAAGTATGAAGTTTTGACAGAACCCCTAATAGGAGAACTCCATGACTGGGTAGATAAAACCTTGAAAACTAGGTTTTGATTGATGGTGACGTAATTGAGAAAGTGGAGTATCATATAGTTAACTGATGTAACTTATACACCTCTTTAGTTTGTTGGTTGAGGAAAGTCCTTCTAAGGGGTGGAGGGCCATATGTTTTATACCATGTATATGTTGATTTCGGAGATGAAATCTTCTTTAAGGGGTGGAACCTATAACATACCAAAATTTGGATATGGTTTATGGTGATGTTTATGAGAAAGTGGGGTATCATATAATTTATTTGGTGTAACTTTATGCCTCCTGAGTTTGTGGGTTAAGGAAAATTCTTTTAAGGGGTGGGGTAGTATGTGTTAGACCATGAATATGTTGGTTTTGGGGATGAAGTCATCTACAAGGGGTGGAGTCCTGTAACATATCAATATTTGGCTATCCTGCCTCCGGAAAACCTAATCCTATGATTAGGAAGTTGGCATGCTTGGGTATCTAGAATTGACTAAACAAGGTTAGAGATATATCCTAATAAACTTTGTTGAACGCTAATGAACATTTAATTCACATAAAAGGGACCCATTTACCTAACTAAGATCCAATATGTAGTTGAAGCTCATGAATATGTAACACATGCCATATTGTTCATTGATATGCAAAAAATGGTTTAAATAAGATTAATTAGTAATGCAATGCGAATAAATGTAAAATAATAATCCATGTGGAATATAATGTCTAGTATATATATTAGAATTCTAATTGGAAATTTAAGATAAGTGAAGATGGTTAACACACTTTGAGAGGTAAATATTGAGTTAATGGAAATAATAATATATCTAAGTAAATGACGTTTTTGCAAAGTAATATACTATAAGTTTTTCAATAATAAGGTGAGGACAATAGGACTCATCCCCTTAGAATCCCAACCACACTAGACTCCAATCTTCCCCCTATTTCCACCATCGACTTTGTTTATATCTACCATGGACCTACTAGTCTATATATATAACAACCTGAAACATATCGTAAAATCCACAAAAAATCTATTATAGGTTGTGTTTGGTTTCCAATCGCTCTAAAATTATTCCCACCAACTCCAAATCTCGCAGAGGCTTCTTGGACCTCCTCATCATACTGGAAGGCACCAAAGTCCATGTAGATTGATTGAAACACTTCAAAAGTTCACTTGGACGTGAATCCATATTTGATTCTGGCTATCTCACAGTAAACATCATTTCTCACTTTTTTGTTCTTTCATCTTAGGAGTCTTAAACTGGCATGAAATCAATGCTCTAGTCAATGTATTTACTTTTTGACCCCTTTGATCCTAATTGAGTACTATACATTCTGTAGTCTTATCTCTCTCTATATGGTTTTAGTTGGTGCTTTAGGGATCGTCTGAATAGAGCTGCCATGGCGGGAATCCTTATGAGATTAGGTGACGCCCTAGTGACTCGTACCATGTCTTATTAAAACTATTGGAGTGAGTCAAGGAACAACGATCAACACCTTAGTTCTGATGTTTGATATGGTGTAGGTATAATCTTTGAGATGGAAGTCTGATGTCTCTAAGTTTTCAGCACGTGTCTGAGCCATTGAAGAAGATGAGTGCATTTTGCATTACCTGCTTACCCAGGTTTAATTTTTGTCATGTGTTACATTTACATGGGATTGTTGATATTTTATACTCTTATTCCAATTTAATCGTGCATTGTTTTGATCATTGGTAAATGACCTCCAATGCCCTATCACACATGGATGTTATGATGCGTGATGAAGGGGTATGGTGGTCTTATACTTTTATATATTTTAAGAGAATTTCTTTGAACAACTAAATTTAAATAATTCATATCTAATGGTAGGAATGTCAAAAGATACAAATAAATACCCATTGAGTTCAGAAAATTGTTCTCTACCTAACTATATCCAATTCAAAACCTAAATTTAATTACTATATGAGTTGATAATTTAGGATTTGAATGTATTAATGGGAATGGATACCCTTTTGGACTTAGGATTTGAGTTTGACCAATTGAAACACAAGTTGAGGTATGTTGCTCTCATTTTTTAATCATATTGAACAATGGCGTGTACTTTGTCTCTCTCTCTCTTTGACTTTATTGTGACATATTATTTTGAATGTCAAATGTTTATATCTAATTGATTCACTTTGGTCCAACCTCTTGAAACTAGTCTTGTGGACCATTATAATTGCAAATTGAAACCTATACTTGTATCTTATTGTTGTTTCATTCAACTTGCATTCTAGTGAATTTAATGAACCATATTCGATGGAAACCTTTTGTCATATGTTGGCCATGATTGCATTTTTTATCATAAGTATAAATATTTTTGGATACCACATTGTGATCTGACTAAATTGATGCTTACCTATCTATTAAAAATTCATGTTTGATTTAGATAACTTGTACAATGTACACACTAGGTGGCATATTCCTATTGTGTATACTACTTATAGATTGATTAGATGGTGATTCTTATCCCTAGGTTATAGTCTTGTGATGCCATTACTCCCCCAAAAATTGTGGTGATGATCTCATAATAGGTGGATATGGTGATGATACCACATACCATGAATTTGATTATACTTGTTGTTATCCTGATTACATGCTTGCATATTTCTTATTATTTTATTGTTTTCCTCTAACTTGAAAGGCAATATTCAATAACTGCATCTTTTGTATCTTCATATAATCTCTTTGTCTTACAATATGCAGATTTCTTTTGATATACATTTGGATGTTCTCACTCTCTTTTACTTGAGAAGCCTCGAAATATTACTTGTTCTCCTATTTTTCTAATATTTTATAGTCTCAACTGATATGCACATAATGACTCTTATCCTGACAAATTTAACTTTGTCTTCTCTTATGGGGGTATACTTCCAATCACTTAGGTGGAGAAGATCATGCCATAGATGACCTCAAGCTGCAACCTACACAATAGTATTTTGCTTGGAGATATATTAGAGTATTAGGTTTCCCTCTGTGGTCTCTTAGTTGTAGTTTAGTTTGTTTTAGTTTTTGTATTCACCTTGCATGGCGATGAAACTACGATAAAAGTGAGAACTGTAATAGTTATACTTTTATCTTTTGTTGCTACATTACATGAATTTTAGTTTATCATCCTTCCAGTAGTACAAAAATGGTCTATAGCATCGGTTTTTTTAAGCCTATAGCGTCACTTGTTAGCCAACGCCTAAGTGGCCATCGCTACAGAAATTGTTCTATAGGGTCGATTTTTTTGACCAAAAAAACCCGACCTTGTATAGTAAAACTCGACCCTATAGGCTCTCAAAAACTAAACCCAAATGATAAATGAAACTGTACCTGAACCCTATAACGTCGATTTTTTTACTGAATAACCAACTCTAGAGATTCTTTCTAAGGACGGTTATATGAGGAAAACTGACTCAATAGAGTCTTGGAATATGATAGAATGGCCGTGCCACCTAGCACGACCGTGTTGGTCTATATTAGCACGGCCGTGCTACCCGACACGACCGTTCTACTATATCTCAATACGGCCGTTCTACGCGGCACGACCGTTCTATCTCATCCCAACACGTCCATTCTATGCAGCACGATTGCTCTACGATGCAACACGACCGGTCTATGCGGCACAGACCAGATACCTATAAGGTCGATTTTTTAAGAAAACCGACGCTATATGGTACAATTTTTTTTAAATTTCTGTAGAAACTGAACAGAACAAAACAGAAGAACAAGAATAAGATATGGGAGAGGGGAGCATTGATGCTCAACCGTCACCACTCCAAACCACACATTCATAACAAAAATGATTCATATATTGAGTTGAGTACACATAGTCACATCATAATTTACAAAATTATAGATTGCAAGTCTGAGATGATATTAAATGTCAGATACAAAAGTAAATATAAAAGAGTACTGAAACCACACACATAAATGGAACGTAACTGACATATTTATTCCAATGCTATATTGACTTCATTTAGAAAAGCATCTGACCACTCTTCTCGGAATTCATTTAAGTCCTCACGTGTGTAAGGCTGAGTTGTAAAGATCTGTAATAGAAAATGCACATGCTAATATTTTATAAAATGACTACAACTCACTTGTAAATTTATGATGTTATTCTTTATTACCTGATCTATAGTCTGAATGTCATTTGATGCTTGTTTGACAATAGCTTGCATATATTTCATTACATAGTAGCCACAAGCCCAGTCATTATTTTGTATAGGACACTACGACTCCAATTGGTTTGGTGTAAGTCATAAGTTACGTGGAACTCATTTTTCGGGAACTCAAATTCAATTTTTGGAACTTAAGTTCAGTTTTATGTGATTGGTTTGTTGTAAGTGTAAACATATTTTGTAGTGGCATAGCTTGTTGCCCGCTTGTCTTCTAGTTCAATGCAAATCTATTTTTATAAAAATATTTTTATTGTGTAATATATAATAAGTAAAGGTACATACATAAAAAAGATCATATCCGTAAATATCTACAGTAATTTTTACACAATAACGACAAGAAGTGGTTACGGTATGAATGTTATTCCTTTAAAAATTATTTTAATGTTGCATGATTACAATTTTAATAAAAATATTATAGTTGAAATCACATCACGTAATTTTAGTTTACTTTGTATGTACAAAAGATCATAATAATATCTACATATTACATGTTTATAGATATAAGTTTTCGTTCATCATTATTTAACAATATACAATATTAATTTTCGTGATTCTAGTTAATTATCACTTTTTACATCATATTTTTTAAACATGAAGAACAAAAATATGTTAGATTAATCATATTTTTTATTACATGATGCGTTGTGATTATTTTATAGTGAATATATATTTTTTACTTTATACACCACACTGATAAGGGTGGTTATAGTGTAAACTATTTTACATAGTGCGATTATAGTATATTGTCATATTATGATATGGTTTTGACAGTAAACCATGTTGACATCGCCAACATTTCTAGTAAAAATATTTTACATATCTCATCTATGAAGAATGAAAAATATAATTGTAAAAGAAATATTATTAGTTATTCTGGAACTCATTTTCCGCTCTTTTTAAGAGGGATCTCGGGAACTGTATTTTGTGTGTAAGTCTTTAACTCACCGGAAGTCACGTAACTTAAGTTCCAACACTTACTTCAAACCAATCATGAAAGACTACTTACGAAACTCCACTTCATAAGTTTTCCGGACCAGTTACGGCAAACCAGTTGGAGCCTACAAATAGTGAATTATGCTTAATGTTAGTAAACTAGCTACTATAAATAGAAGACTATAAGAGTTGAAAATTAATACATATAAGAATAAGCAGTTGTCAAAGTAGCTACCTTGACATTTTTCAAAGTCAATGTCTTTAATTTTGTGGGTATTTGTCCTCCGCCTTCACGAAAAGATTTTATATCCCTATCAATTAAGCGATAGTTGGTAAAATAGAAATTCTAAATAGAAATATCATGTTGAAGCATTGACTATATTTATGCTTACGCCATAGCTGGCAATTTCAGTTTGTGACCCCTTGTTGTTTTTCCCATTGGGTCAAGATAATAAAGAGTCATCAATTTTGGAATCACCGCTAATTCCGAATGTCTAGATCTGAGTAAGAATAAAATAAACATTAAAATAAATACATTTGTTCATTATTAAAATTATATTGAATAATAATACTTACTAGACGTTAAAAGGAATTAGGATAATTTCCTTTCTCACACTAGCAAAATATTTGAATGCATCAGAGAAGTACTCACTCACTTCCTCAATATGTGTCTCCACCTGACTAGTAACCGAAGGAACTAAGAACCCAACATTATTTATATTAAAGTTTGTGGCCTCGGTATATAAATGGCTGTTAAACATTTGTAATTATTTTCATATGTAGAAATAAGCTAAAAATGTGTATTGAAATTTTCTATATTGATAGATCCTTACCTTATCCATACTTCTAATATCGAAGTATTCGACCAATCATAATGGAACAACTCTATAATATCATCAAGAAAAATATAATTGTCAAAGTCCCTCCCAGTTGCAACTTCTATTAAATTGATCAACATTTGTAGTCCAAAGCTTTGGTTGGCTAAGTATCGACACAAACATTTACATTTACTTCCCAACTCGTCGAATGTGGATTCTGGAATAATAGATGGCTTGGGCATACGAGGATGACTAGTAGAATTTTTACTTTTTGGTTTACAAACCTATAAATTAAATTACATACTTCTATTACACGAGTTCATATATACAGTCAAATATGAAAAACATGGCAGAATTCAAGTATACCTTGTCATTGATAACCAAGTGTCTAGGCCAACCCACCATATCACCCTCTGCTTATTCAACTGTACTATATTCAGGATTAGGTATGGGTAGTGGTTTGTCCCCCATTCTTTCATACACAAGATGGATGGACACATGACAAATGTCATCAGTAATTTGTTGGCAATGCAATGTACCACCAAGGTTGTACACCTTGCCCACTGCCACAACATTATATTCTAGAACCTCCACTGCAAGTTTACAGTTCATATCAACCTAGATTGAAATAATATAAGTTATATAAGAAGCAGTAGAATAGATACCTGTTATAACTATATATATTATCATATATATTATCATATATATATCATACTAATAACACAACATATACAACAAAACTTACTACAGATTGTTGTGGTGGGTTATTGGGAGTGCTCCCATGACCTTCTACAACTGTAGCATGGGCTTGTACCTCATCACTTGAGAGACACACAGTATGAATAGGTTGAGAAGGTTGAGTAGGCTGAAATGAAGACATTATTTCTTTTACTTTCTGCGCTACTAATGCTTCAACCTCCTCTTGTGTATGACCTCCTACATGACCTCTTTTAGATTGCGAAGGGCCAAAATAAGACTTGAATCCTATGCTAGCTCCTAATCCCCTAACACGGCCAGGATGCTCGTTCGTACCAAGAGCAACTGATAGTTCATTCATGTGGCCAGTTGGGATGAACTTTCCTTCCTTCCTTTGCTCGTGGAGATCAATCTATATATTCATAGTTAATAAAAAAAGTAAATCACAATATCAATTAGATATAAATAAATCTAAGTTTGTGGGAGTTACTCTTTACTTAGTTGGGATAAACCTACCATCTTTTGTGCCACCTCCTTAGTTGCAGGGTTGACAATTTCACCTACTCAATTCTTTCTAGCATCAATCCATGTCAAGTGTCGGGGTGGACGCTCAACTTGAGTTGTACTAGATTCTTCTCCAAAAGAGGATTGCTTCTCTTGTAGTTGGCGGCAGAAGGCATAACCACCGGGCCCCAAGCGATGGTCATGCACATTTTTGGCCCGTCTTTCCTTTTGAGTCTGGTGGATAGCCTGATCATTTAAAATGAGGTATTGCAATTTAGAATTGGAAAACATGTATAAAAAGATTCACCTCCTTAATTGTATAAAATTAAAGATTCATACAATACATCACAATCTTTATTAGCTAAAACTCTTCTGATCTCCTAGCTGCAACAAATCTTTCCCACACCTCAGGATCTATAAAAATATATACATCTGTTGCTTTCTTCTTTTGTTTAGGATTATCTATAAATTCCCATGCGAGATATGTCTTAAAACCCCTCCATCGTACACCACAATGTTGTAGCACTCTTTTCTTGTGATCTTTTTCATTTAGATGAAAAACACCCTATACATACAAAAGAAGCAATTAATAATGTTGTTTTGAAAAGGAATTAATTCCAAACAAACTAAATTAGAATCAATAGATAAAACTTATTAAAATAATATCACTTCCACTCACAGATATATCTTTCCATATGAGATCTTTTTTGGCATTAGGAACATCATGCCAATTTTCTATATCTATTGCCACCTTACTGTGCGTGGTCGCCCCTAAGTAATGCTTGAAAGCACTAGCATGTTCCCCAACAGGTGCTCCTGTGATATCAAACTGGACTGGAAATTTGTCCCCTTTAGCCCTGAGCTCCTGCAGCCTACACATCAGTGTGAGACCTCTACTTTTCTTAGCATCACCACTACCATCCTCATGGTGCTCATGCTCAGAATGTTCATCTTCACTCGCCATTTTAGAACCTGCAAGTATACATGATAAAAAAAAGTGATAATAAAAGCACAAGTGATGAGGTATACATGATATATGATGTATATTTAAAAGATTATTTTCTTGAATGATAATAAAATAAACAATTCAAAGAATACATGCCTCTAGTATTGGTTGAGTTGTTAGTCAAGTAAAATTCCTTCAGCATGGTCTTGACATTTATAATATTCATCGGTGTTATCTTCAACATTTACACTTGGCAAACCAACTGAGAATGGACTGGAATCATCATACTTTTCATAGTATTCTTCTTCATTTATAGGATCTACAGTAAACTATCTTTTTCCATGAAGAACGACATACCAATTTTTATTTGCCAGGTCATCAATATAGAATACTTGTTTTGCTTGGTCTGCCATGATGAATGGCTCATATTTCTCACCAATCTTTTTAAAATTCACCAATTTGAAACCCAACTCATCCACTAAAACTCCTTTGTTGTTGTCAACCCAATTACACCTAAAGATAGGAACTCTGGAATTTGTATAGTCCAATTCCCATATGTCCTCAATGACGTCTTAATATGACATCTCAGCTTCGCATGGTCTTTTATCTTTGGCAGTAGCAAAATACAACGAACAAGCTTGAACAGTGACCCCACTATTTTGGACCACACTACTTTCATCTTGACGCTTTGTGTAGTATGAAAATCCATTTATGTCATAACCTTCATATGACATGACATCCATTTTTGGCTTAAAGGTGAGCCATTTTATGTTCTCAGCAACATTATTCGGTGATTCAGATAGTTGATTAAATACTTTCTCTTCAAACCACCTAATAAATGTTCGATTATGCTCTCTTGCAATCCACATTGAACTGGATCGCGGATGATTTCTCTTGATAAGATCATTGTGTTCTGTGATGTAGCTACTAACTTCATCGATGTTGTGTAAAATATACAAATGTGCTTGTTCCCACAACTCACGACTGATTCCTTTCACTCGTCTACCCAAAGTTCCTTTTCCACAATAAGATTCAGTGTGATGGGAATTTTTTAGATCGCTAGAAGTTTCATTGCAATTCAAAAAATCATTATAAAAGTCCATCACCTCCCTAGCCACGTAACCCTCAACAATACTCCCTTCAGGACGATAACGATTCTGAACATCACCTTTAAAAACACTCATGTAGCGTTCAAAGGGATACATCCAGTGTAACAAAATTGGACCCAACATCTTCACCTCCCTTGTAATATGTACTACAAGATGAACCATGATATCAAAAAATGAAGGAGGAAAGTACATTTCAAGCTGACACATGGTAAGAATGACATCTTTTTGTAATTTATCGAGAGTATCATGATGTATCACTTTGTTGCATATTTCATTGAAGAAGAAACAGAGCCTTGTGATTGTAAACCTTACATGCTTCGACAATATAGATCAAATAGCCATAGGTAAAATTTGTTGCATTAAGGTGTGACAATCATGAGATTTAAGACCTATCAACTTCAGATCCTTCATTAATACCAATCTACGAATATTAGAAGAGTATCTTTATGGAACCTTAATATTATACAAGCACTCACAGAAAGTCTTTTTCTCCTTCTTTGACAAAGTGTAACAAGCTGGTGGTAAATATGTGCGGCGACCCCTGATCTCCACTGATAATTCTTTTCTTATACCCATTAATTCTAAATATTTTCTAGATTTGATGCCATCTTTAGTCTTTCCTGGTATGTTCAATAGTGTACCAATGATGCTATCACAAATATTTTTTTTCAACATGCATGACGTCAATGCAGTGTCTAATTGCCAAAGATCTCCAATAAGGAAGATCCCAAAATATTGACCTCTTCTTGTATAGATATTTATCACATGCGAGTGTATGACTACTTGAACTCTTTCCAAATTCAATAACAATATGTTTCACCCTATCATATACAACATTTCTTGGTATAGGTTTAGGAGCACTTCATTCCTCAGTTGACCCATTAAAGGTTTTGTGTTGCCTTCGATAAGGATGCACTGGTGGGAGAAATCTCCGATGACTAAGATATACGATTTTACCACCATGTTTTAGTCTGATTGAATCAGTATTTTCCTCACAAACAGGACATGCTTTTTATCCTTTTATGCTATATCCAGACAAATTTCCATAAGCTGGAAAGTCATTAATCATGTAAAACAACATAGCACACAAACTAAAGATCTCTTTACGTGAAGCATCATATGTCATAATACCTTCTTCCCATAGTTTCATTAGGTCATCTATTAGAGGTTGAAGGTAAACATCAATATCATTTCCAGGATGCTTGGGCCCTGATATCAATATTGACAACATGACATACTTATTTTTCATACACAACCAAGGAGGAAGATTGTATATAACAATCATAACAGGCCACATGCTATATTGGCTGCTTAATGTACCATAGGGATTCATTCCATCTGTACAGAGTCCAAGTCTTAAGTTTCTTGGTTCTTTACCAAATTGAGGGTATAATAAATCAATTTTCTTCCATTGTGGTGAATCAGCTGCATGTCATAGGATGCCGTCATCATTGGCCTTTAACTCCCCATGCCAAGACAAATCTTGCGCATCTTCTGTATTAGCAAATAAGCATTGAAATCGTTGTATTATTGGTAGATACCACATCACCTTGACAGGAGAGCCATTTTTAGCCTTAGCTGAGTTTGTGGTCTTATACCTTGACGCACCACATTTTGGACAATTTATTAAATTACTATAGTCCTTCTGAAATAACACACAATCATTTGGACATGCATGAATCTTCTTAGCCTCCATTCCCATTGGGCACATTATTTTCTTTGCTTGATATGTTGAAATTGGAAGCTCATTGCCTTCAGGAAGAATTTCCTTTAACAAAGACAACAGTGAAGTGAAACTCTTATTGCTCCACTGGTTTTGAGCTTTAAGAGTATATAATCGCATCACAACACTCAACCTCGTGAACTTAGTACAACCCTTATATAAAGGGTTTTCAACATCATGGACAATGTTTGCAAATAAAGAAGGTGGATCAATGACATTGTCCTGACAACTACGTAGCATCTCATCAACCATGTCATCCTGAATCGGTTCATCATTGAAATTATCATCATTATCTATATCTTCCATGCCACAACTATTAGTATCAACATTTTCTGATCCATTATTAATTTTCTCTCCATGCCAATACCATTCATTATAACCTTGTATGATCTCATTGCATATGACGATTCTTAATTTCCTCAGCAGTATCAACTTTCAAATTGTTACCACAATTTCTACATGGACAATAGAACCTATATGTAGGTAGTTTCCTATGTTCCTCAACAAATCTGATAAATTCATCAACACCTTTGGCAAACTCTGGACTACAACGGTTCTTGATAGACATCCAACTTCGATCCATTTTCTATATCACATAAAAAATTAATTATAAAACTAAGCATTTAATATTGATACTATAAGCTGTAAGTTTTTATTGATAGAAATTTAATTAATTTTATACTAAAGTGTACCACCTATCTCATTTTTGAATATTTAATCTCACTAGTAACTTTATATTGTATGTTCAGTTTTGAAGAAAATTTCAGCAGCATTTCCCCTAAGTTCTCCAAGTACACCGATGTAAATGGTAAATAACCACTCACATATGTACCCAGAGAAAAAAATGAGGAAATACTACTAAAATTTTCTTCAAAACTAAACATACATTATACAGTTACATCCTAAGTGAGATTAAATATCCAAAAACAGTCCCAAACTGGGGACTATCCAAAATTTACTCCTATGAGTAAATTTTGAACGAGTTTCTAAGTTGATACATGCATAAATGTATTATTGTCATATTTATATATTAAGTTAAACATCATGCATCGATGATCTCATATATAAACCCTAAAGTGTCAATCTGAGACTAAACAATGTCTACCCTCATATTTCTGGAATGTATATATAATGATTACATATGTGATTGATAACAAAATGTAGATATGAATGAATACATATTTTTATTATTGGTTGATTTACTAGTCAAATAAAATGGCACATTGGGAGAGTGAGAATATTATACCTCACTTGTAAGCTGAAGAAGAAATATATGCAAGTCAACAACAAGTCAATAGCACTTGCAACAACACAAATGCACGATTCAATTATGTTATAATGTATTAATTAGGGGTCAGTATATATCAATTTTATAAGAGCAGTACCAAATTCAAAATTGACAAATTGTGATGATTCTGCAACTCAGCCGACACGGCTGTGCTGCTCAGCACAGCCGTGCAAACAACACGGCCATGCTGCCCAGCACGACCGTGCTACCTGGTCAGTTGCTTGAAAGTAAAACGTAAACAGAGGAGTGAGGCTGCAGAGACAATACCTTGAGAAGAACCGGTCGGTGAGGGAGCTTGTTGTTACGACCCCACCTCCCGATAACCCCAAATTAAGGGAAACCGAGAGGTTGAGCCGTACCCATTAATCCTGGATCAAAGGTTCGACATATAACCATAAACAATTATTAAATTCTAACAGACTATACTGAAAAATGGTAATAAAATTTTTCTTTACATACCTTTTGAAAACTTGGAATTCTAAGCTTTTATCCACACCGATACTAATCTATTTAATCCTCCTTTGTACTTTAATTCTCTTTTAGTATCACATGTGCCACTTTATGTTTGTTCTTTTTATTGCACCTAAAACGCCGACAAACAAAACGTCGGTCAGCCGTAGCTAGTATGTGGGGGAAACCAATAATCATTCAATTATCTATAACAATGTATCGCATTCAATTATCATTTAACAAACAAGTTTACGTTTTAAGTATAACTACGCGATCCATGTGTACCCTATCCCCTACGCTGTCCCTGCAGTGGACCTGGATACTACCTCCCATGTGGTAGATTCCCATTTTACCCCTCATGACTTCACCTCATAGATGAATCAATTTCTAGGGCTGAGTCACATGGCACTACCCGTAGGTAGCCCACTCCTTAACTCATGGTATGCTAAGAGTCTCATGGCACTACTCATGTGTAGCCCAGTTTCTAACTCATGATACCCTAGACCTTGCTCTAGGTTATCCTTAGCCTTTGCATAGCCACAGGGGTGGACTCGGATCTAGCTAGTTATACATGTATACTCATAGTGATAGCCATAGTCACTTTATAATTGCATGAAATAAATAGACATCCAACAGTTAATTCATGCATTGAGGGAAACATCGATAAAATCTTCGGGAAACTATTCGGTATAGTCATAAGCGTAACCACATACCTGATTTGATGAGTCATGCAGATTATTCAACATTTACTTCATGTATATGCAATCAACCCAATCAACAGATCCAAGCAAGTAATTAAATCATCACATAATTCCTGAAAAGAATATGTACTCTATTTATTACACACTTTATCAGGAATCTATTTTATTGACTTGGATTCACTTTCTAGGGTTTCTAATCCGCATTAAGTATTCATTAATACTCATTAGGGTTTCTTAGATCAATCTCTCGAACTTTATCCCTTTTTAGGTTAACAAACTCTAAAATACTCTTTTCCATTTATGTAAACCCTAATTGCTCAAACTATTCATTTAATAGTCTCTTATACCCAAAATTGACTTAGGATCATCATATCCCTATTTATTTACATATTTGAACAATTAAAACATTTAAAACTCATATTCACCTAAATTAGGGTTTTCAAACTCATTAATGCATATTCATGCACGAAACCCTAAATTAAGCCAATTATATAAAAAGATTATCTTTTTGGATCTTATTTTCACTTTTATGAACAATAGGCTTAAATTATCAAATCTAAGAGTTTTTCATTAATTAAATCATTAAAATGATAGCTTTTATGCACTTTTCATATTGCAAGCATATTTAGGCACATAATCTCTAAATTAACCTACTTACGTGCAAAGATCATCATTTTTTTATCTTAAAGTACCTTTTTGCATTTAACAGGTTAGTATCAACTCTAATGATCCATTAAACCCTATTAATAACTTTAATATTATCAAAGTAGGGTTTCTTTAATCATCATTATGTTAAAGTTGATAAATTACACTACTTTTCAAATTGCAAAAGGAATCAAGCATAAATTATATTTTTAATGGATTCCTCTCGTTCTGAGGATCATTTTTCATATATTGTGTGTGCTAATCTGAGCTATGAATCATTAGTTATGAATTAAACAAAATAACTTACTAAGGGCCAATGAGGGGCTGCCACGTAGGCGCCTTCCATGTAGCGCAGCCCGCTTGCCTTCTTTGGAAACATTTCGAATAGACGATTTTACCCCCGGGTTAGTGAGTCCTTCTTCAACCCGCTGGGGGGCATACTCGTCCAATCGACAGCTGGTCCATCTTCTTCCTTGGGACGTCGCTCCCTGTCGCCCTAGGCGCGATTGGCGGAGCTTCCCCTCTCCTCCTTGGGTCCCGTCGACCCCCGGTGCTGGTGCCTCCACCTCCGACGCCCCTAGGCGCTCCCCCAGAAGCCTCAAACTCACGGCCAAAGCCGCTGGTTGGCGCTGGCCAGGCCTACAACTCTTGGCGGCTCTGCAGTCCTAACGTAGCTGCCACCTGCGATCTAGTGCACGAAAGCGTCGGCCATCCCTCCCTTAGCGTCGTGGGAGCAGGAAGCATCAACTTAAGTTGTCCACTGGTCCTTCGTCGGTCTATAGATGGGACCATGCCCCCATTAGGGTTTTACGTGCAAGAACATGAAAAAAGGGAAAGAAAGGTGTGTGGAACTCTCCTTTTGGCTTAGCCACGGGATCTTTCCTTTATATAGGAGGGTAGCCATGCCCCAGCATGCTTGCCCACGAATATACACGGCTTCTTTCTAATTGGAATATGATTCCTTTAATGAGAAAAGAAAAACTTCTCTCTCTCTTCTTTAACCATTAATATTTCCTATTTCTCATGGATATTTTTGAAATACGAGATTTATCTCTTTCACCCTCCTTATACTTTCCTCTTAATCATTGGTCTCGAATTTCATTTTTTTATATAATAGAAAATACTTCCTTTTAAGCAATACCACAAAATTTATTAATAAAGCAGCACATTATCCCCTTATTTTGCCTTTTTAGTATTTTCTCTTTCTTTACTTTTTATTGGGACTCCTTGGCTCCCAAGGCACTCTTTATTTCGAAATTCATTTTATTGGAATACTCCTTATCCTTCTTAATGCACCTATATGCATTATTTTACATTATCATGTTTATTTCTAAATAAAATATTTCTTTTTGAGGATTTCTCTTTACTTCTCTTTTATTTTCCTCATTGGCATTACTTTTATCATTAGAAATCCCATGGATACGAAATTCCATAAAGGGAAACCCAATTATCCATCTCTTCACTTAATTTCCACATTTCATCAATGTTTTCAATTTCTTTCTTCATAAAGAAATACTTAATTAATCTTTTCTTTTCTTATTGCTTTATTTATGCAACTTTGTACTCCTTGGAGTCCAAGGAACCCAAGAGGCACGAAATCCTCTTTGGATTTGCCTTCTAGAGGTTTCCACATATTTCTTTTCTTAAAATTCAATTATCCATTTACTAATTGAATTTCCTTTGTTATTTCCTTGTTATTGGGCCCAATAGCCAGTAAAGCCCACAACACAAATATCAAGGCTATTGTAAACGAAATCCATTCATTCAAAAAAAATCATATCATTATTTGTTCAATTATCTTTAATATAAGAAATTACATTTCTCACTAATTGAACCCAAAAATTGGGGTTATAACATCCTTCCCCTCTTATAGGAATTTTGTCCTCAAAATTCAGGCAAGCAAACAAACAATTCAGGATAAAACTTTTCCATGTCCATCATTGGCCCCTATGTGGCTTTTCCGTACCCATGGCATTTTTAAAGAACCTTTATCATTACATATTCTTTTCTCTGAGTTCTTTCATCCTGGCGTCTATAAACTACACAGGTGACTCAGGCCATTTCAGCCTCCCTTGGGGCTCACTAGGTTCATGGCTTAGCACATGGTCGGGTACCTCACATAGTGCTCTAAATTGGACACATGGAAAACATCTCCCATTACTCTATCATGAGGGGTTGGGTCAAACCTAACCTTCTCCACCCATCCATCTCTAATGGACCCATGTATCAGGGACTCAGCTCACTTAGATATAACTTAGAGGGGTCGGATTTTCATGTCACATTTTCTCCCACAGTGAACTGTATGTCAGTCTACTTTGCATCTGCTCACGACTCTCATCGTCTTTAGGCTCCTTTCAGCCCTTGCACAATCAAAGTGACTTCATCTACACGCACTGGGGTCCTTTTGTAACCATCATGTGGTACTTTTCTAACCATCATGTGGTCCTTGCACCAATCATCACCTTACTGAAGTGGCGACCGACACAACCTCCCTTACATAGCTTAATATAAAACCCGATACTGGCTATGGTGGTCATGGTCATATATTTCATAGGACAAGAACTGTCTCTAGATATCACTCTGAACGAGCACACCTGCCCTCATCAGACCCTTTAGTCTGGATCATACTAACCATAGCTAGGGGTGACAACTATACTAACATTGAGTTCTTCATGTACCTACTTCCACTTTATGGAAGGGAACCTTTTGGTCAAACTAAAAAACCTTTGAATTCGCTTCATAGTTGAACCATCTCTCTCTCATGGACAGTTCAACCAGATCTGTCCCTTGACAAAACTCTTTCTTTCTCCTGTTATCTAGGTAAGGCGGACTACCATAACCCATATTGCATCTTGACCTTCCTTGGTCCAGGGGAGACTTACAACATCCATAGTGATGAACTCCCTTCTCTTTCTGGGACTTTTATCCTTTATATCAATGCACTGGGTTACTGGTGTTCATCCTTTACCCTGGGCTTGCATGGCCATATACCACATGCAACTTTATCTTAAGCGTCCAAAAGTGCTATTGTCATTTTCCACGGTGTATGATGATCTTCCACCATGATTTCCTGTATATCATGATTCTTTCAAGATCAAAACCTATGGAACCCTAAACCACTTTAGTCGGGGTTTTATTCACCTCCTCTTCCAAAGAAGTATACCTGAGGTTTTACCACCATCCTTTCATTCCATCCAGGACTAGACTGGCTAACCAAACAACCATAACTTTTCAATGTATCTTGTTACATTCCGAGTGTCATCCCAACACTTCTCCTTTTCGAACTTAAGGTTAGCCAACCACCCCTTTCTAGCTTCTGGTCAAACAAGTCAGATGTATTTCAACCAGAGCATCCATAACCACTTCACCTCTTTAGGTATTTGTATTACACTTCCACGTATTTCACTTATCATGCCACTTCAAACTATATTTTTATCTCCATAAGAACACTCTCTGATTCCATCATCATGGTGATCAAACTCAATCCTTGTAAGTTCTAAACAGTTCATGATAAGAACATCCCTATAAGGGGACTACCTCATCCCTCTTAGTGTTTACAAACCATCCATGTATCCTTCACTTTACCGGGATAGGTTATCTTCTCTACCCCATCTCTCGTGGCAACATTTCCAACCTACATCATTTCTTATCCTTGGTGTATGACATGCATAATGTCCTATCTCTCACCCCCATAACAAGAGGAAATAAGCATTTGGCTGCAGTCCAAATACAGAGTTCTTCCTGTTCCAAGAGTAGAGATGGTACATCCCACCTTGTCAATACACCTTTATATTTAAGTTGCAACGTGCCACACATGTCTCTTCATCTTAAACAACGAGATAACAAACTAGTCTTGAACCTACTGAGGTTTATATCCTTGGTCATCTCCTCTAGGTCTATAGGGTACCGACTCTTTTGGGGTCATCCCTCTTCCCTCATGCATCAAGAGAGTGCCCTACTCATCTGCCCTTTGGGTCCCATGAGTTCATGAAGGTGATCAATCTCCTAACCCATGGCCCTCAGACAATGATAGCTGTTACCTCCCGACCCTATAGTCATGTGCAACTTGGGAATTAGGCAACTCCTACTTTCATCGGTCTTATCCCTACCTGACCCTAGTATAGACTTAGGATTCTTCATTATAGTACATGTTCACTTAGAACCTTACCCAAGTCTTCATCATCTCTCTTTCTGCATTCATGGGCTGACTTTCATCCTTTGATTAGGATCATGGCAACCTGCCTACCTTGGTCGAGCCCCATACTGGTTACCTCCATGGTAACACATTCACATACAAAAGAAATGGATATCTATGGGTCTGTGGATTCAATCTTATACCATGTACTTTTCACTTAGCTTCTTAAGATCCTAATAGACCTCATTAGGTTACCTTAACCAAAACGGGTATACCCCCTACCTAAGGGGTCCTTCTCCCAGGATGGGAGGAAAACTATCTCTAAGTTCGCAAAAGCTCTTAGGTCTATGGTTTACATCCACACGAGCCTACTTAACCCTAGCAAGCCATTAAGGCACGAGCAGATCACTTACTGTACCATGCTAGGTCATACTTGTTCTTCTTTCCTCGATGTTGGATCAAGATCATACCTTTCTTTATCATCAACCTAGCTGTGAGGGGTTCATCACACACACCTTAAACTTCAGGGGCTCCTCTTTTCCTCTATACATTAGGATTACCTTGCTCGCTTCTATAGGAACTCAACTTCTCATCATGAGCATCAGGTATACCACTTCCCCTCTTAGGCCTAGGAACCCTAGGTTCACTTTTAGGTGTCAACTGCATGCTCTATCTCTTAACTACGAGCCAAGCATGCAAAAGGCATGACATGTACTTCTCGTCATCCTTCAACTTGAGCAACACTTAGGATTGGGTCCTCCTTAAGGACAACCATCAAGGTACAAGGCCCCATCACCTGCTACTAAGCCTTTCTAGGTCTAAGGAACTCTTCTTCCTACCTCAGAAGGTAAACATCCCTACCATGGGCACGTAGGTGCCAGAAGCTTCATCTTCTCTCAGGGGTTGGTCAAGACAACCAAGGTATCATCAACTTTTAGGGATCGATCATAAGGCAACCCATATCATCCATTGTTTAGGGTTTGAGGCTTCCAACCTTCTTGCGGGGTTTCCTGCTCTCTCTAGGGCTAACCCTACATCCAACCTCACCATTAGAGGTCCTTTCTTCATGAAGGTTCAACTTCAAAGGCATGCTCTACATGGGTGAAGCCTAGGTTCGAACTTATGGTTGCTCAAGATCATCCATAACCCTTTACGCTCCATCATGATTCCTTATCCAGGGTTTCATCCTATCGTCAACACTATGACGTGCCCTAGGTGCCAGCTATACTTTTCTTGCACACGCCCATAGGGTTTCTAAAGTCCCTCATCATCTAAAGGACTATCCTTTATCCTAACATGCACGACCCTTCCCAGGGTTGGGTTGCCAAAAGGTGCTAGGTCACCCATGGATTATATGGTATACCAGAGGCATGTCCTTTTAGACACCTGGTCCAACTCATCTCTCTCTAATCTTCACTTAGGGTTAGGGTTAGCATCATCCTCAGTGGATGTGATAGGTCTCTACTTGCAATGGAGATCTCTATCTCCAAGACTAACTTATCCTCCTGACAAGAAGGTCTAGCCTCATGTCTCTTCTGAGGACATGACATCTTATGTCATACGACCTAAGCATGTATATATTATTTATTTCACGCTTAATCTATTAAGCTTATGTCCGTGACATCTTATTTACATTCCTTTCATTAATTTAGTGGAGGATTCCTTAAACCTTATTAACCTTACCCATACCTCAAGAGGGTGAGGAGAAGAAAGAAGACCTTAATCCTTTAGGTCCTTATCAGAATCTTGTGATGAGAATGGATGAATAAGATGAGAAGTCCTAAAGGTATCTTATTTCGATTCATACCCTAAGACTTTGGCCAGGCGGTCACACGGGTCCGGGAGTCCTCGTATTCCGACTAGCGGTGCGGAGGAAAATCTTGCCAGCCCCCGGTCGTGATCCCTTTCTAGACACCTCTGTCTTTCGGATACTCCTCTAATAACTCCCTTGGGTTCTATGGAGTTTGTAAAATTTAATAATTATTAATGGTTAAATGAGGAACCTACGCTCTGATACCAAATGTTACGACCCCACCTCCCGATAACCCCAAATTAAGGGAAACCGAGAGGTTGAGCCGTACCCATTAATCCCGGATCAAAGGTTCGACATATAACCATAAACAATTATTAAATTCTAACAGACTATACTGAAAAATGGTAATAAATTTTTTCTTTACATACCTTTTGAAAACTTGGAATTCTAAGCTTTTATCCACACCGATACTAATCTATTTAATCCTCCTTTGTACTTTAATTCTCTTTTAGTATCACATGTGCCACTTTATGTTTGTTCTTTTTATTGCACCTAAAACGCCGACAAACAAAACGTCGGTCAGCCGTAGCTGGTATGTGGGGGAAACCAATAATCATTCAATTATCTATAACAATGTATCGCATTCAATTATCATTTAACAAACAAGTTTACGTTTTAAGTATAACTACGCGATCCATGTGTACCCTATCCCCTACGATGTCCCTGCAGTGGACCTGGATACTACCTCCCATGTGGTAGATTCCCATTTTACCCCTCATGACTTCACCTCATAGGTGAATCAATTTCTAGGGCTGAGTCACATGGCACTACCCGTAGGTAGCCCACTCCTTAACTCATGGTATGCTAAGAGTCTCATGGCACTACTCATGTGTAGCCCAGTTTCTAACTCATGATACCCTAGACCTTGCTCTAGGTTATCCTTAGCCTTTGCATAGCCACAGGGGTGGACTCGGATCTAGCTAGTTATACATGTATACTCATAGTGATAGCCATAGTCACTTTATAATTGCATGAAATAAATAGACATCCAACAGTTAATTCATGCATTGAGGGAAACATCGATAAAATCTTCGGGAAACTATTCGGTATAGTCATAAGCGTAACCACATACCTGATTTGATGAGTCATGCAGATTATTCAACATTTACTTCATGTATATGCAATCAACCCAATCAACAGATCCAAGCAAGTAATTAAATCATCACATAATTCCTGAAAAGAATATGTACTCTATTTATTACACACTTTATCAGGAATCTATTTTATTGACTTGGATTCACTTTCTAGGGTTTCTAATCCGCATTAAGTATTCATTAATACTCATTAGGGTTTCTTAGATCAATCTCTCGAACTTTATCCCTTTTTAGGTTAACAAACTCTAAAATACTCTTTTCCATTTATGTAAACCCTAATTGCTCAAACTATTCATTTAATAGTCTCTTATACCCAAAATTGACTTAGGATCATCATATCCCTATTTATTTACATATTTGAACAATTAAAACATTTAAAACTCATATTCACCTAAATTAGGGTTTTCAAACTCATTAATGCATATTCATGCACGAAACCCTAAATTAAGCCAATTATATAAAAAGATTATCTTTTTGGATCTTATTTTCACTTTTATGAACAATAGGCTTAAATTATCAAATCTAAGAGTTTTTCATTAATTAAATCATTAAAATGATAGCTTTTATGCACTTTTCATATTGCAAGCATATTTAGGCACATAATCTCTAAATTAACCTACTTACGTGCAAAGATCATCATTTTTTTATCTTAAAGTACCTTTTTGCATTTAACAGGTTAGTATCAACTCTAATGATCCATTAAACCCTATTAATAACTCTAATATTATCAAAGTAGGGTTTCTTTAATCATCATTATGTTAAAGTTGATAAATTACACTACTTTTCAAATTGCAAAAGGAATCAAGCATAAATTATATTTTTAATGGATTCCTCTCGTTCTGAGGATCAATTTTCATATATTGTGTGCGCTAATCTGAGCTATGAATCATTAGTTATGAATTAAACAAAATAACTTACTAAGGGCCAATGAGGGGCTGCCACGTAGGCACCTTCCATGTAGCGCAGCCCGCTTGCCTTCTTTGGAAACATTTCGAATAGACGATTTTACCCCCGGGTTAGTGAGTCCTTCTTCAACCCGCTGGGGGGCATACTCGTCCAATCGACAGCTGGTCCATCTTCTTCCTTGGGACGTCGCTCCCTGTCTCCCTAGGCGCGATTGGCGGAGCTTCCCCTCTCCTCCTTGGGTCCCGTCGACCCCCGGTGCTGGTGCCTCCACCTCCGACGCCCCTAGGCGCTCCCCCAGAAGCCTCAAACTCACGGCCAAAGCCGCTGGTTGGCGCTGGCCAAGCCTACAACTCTTGGCGGCTCTGCAGTCCTAACGTAGCTGCCACCTGCGATCTAGTACACGAAAGCGTCGGCCATCCCTCCCTTAGCGTCGTGGGAGAAGGAAGCATCAACTTAAGTTGTCCACTGGTCCTTCGTCGGTCTATAGATGGGACCATGCCCCCATTAGGGTTTTACGTGCAAGAACAGGAAAAAAGGGAAAGAAAGGTGTGTGGAACTCTCCTTTTGGCTTAGCCACGGGATCTTTCCTTTATATAGGAGGGTAGCCATGCCCCAACATGCTTGCCCACGAATATACACGGCTTCTTTCTAATTGGAATATGATTCCTTTAATGAGAAAAGAAAAACTTCTCTCTCTCTTCTTTAACCATTAATATTTCCTATTTCTCATGGATATTTTTGAAATACGAGATTTATCTCTTTCACCCTCCTTATACTTTCCTCTTAATCATTGGTCTCGAATTTCATTTTTTTATATAATAGAAAATACTTCCTTTTAAGCAATACCACAAAATTTATTAATAAAGCAGCACATTATCCCCTTATTTTGCCTTTTTAGTATTTTCTCTTTCTTTACTTTTTATTGGGACTCCTTGGCTCCCAAGGCACTCTTTATTTCGAAATTCATTTTATTGGAATACTCCTTATCCTTCTTAATGCACCTATATGCATTATTTTACATTATCATGTTTATTTCTAAATAAAATATTTCTTTTTGAGGATTTCTCTTTACTTCTCTTTTATTTTCCTCATTGGCATTACTTTTATCATTAGAAATCCCATGGATACGAAATTCCATAAAGGGAAACCCAATTATCCATCTCTTCACTTAATTTCCACATTTCATCAATGTTTTCAATTTCTTTCTTCATAAAGAAATACTTAATTAATCTTTTCTTTTCTTATTGCTTTATTTATGCAACTTTGTACTCCTTGGAGTCCAAGGAACCCAAGAGGCACGAAATCCTCTTTGGATTTGCCTTCTAGAGGTTTCCACATATTTCTTTTCTTAAAATTCAATTATCCATTTACTAATTGAATTTCCTTTGTTATTTCCTTGTTATTGGGCCCAATAGCCAGTAAAGCCCACAACACAAATATCAAGGCTATTGTAAACGAAATCCATTCATTCAAAACAAATCATATCATTATTTGTTCAATTATCTTTAATATAAGAAATTACATTTCTCACTAATTGAACCCAAAAATTGGGGTTATAACACTTGTGCAGGAAAAGAACCGGAGAGAGATGCGCACGACCCTTGCAATGCCTAAGGCGTCGTCGCCTTTCAAGGAAGAAAGCACCGGAAAGAGATGCAATGCCTAAGGCGTCATCCTAGTCCAAAGAAAACGGCACCGGAGATGGTGGTAAGGTGCGTCGTCATCGCCGGAGATGGTGGTAAGAAGCTTGGGCGTCATCGTCCAAGGAAAGCGGCGCTAGTTTGCCTCTTTTCGGATAAGGAGATGGTTGGGGGAGGTCACCTTTGTAGAGGCGGCTCTACCTTTCTTCGGGCACGGGAGCGGGAATGGGGACTAGCAGCAACAACAAATGGCAACCTAAGCCATACAATCGGGTTGCTATGTGCAATGTAGAAGACCTATAGCATCGATTTTGGGTAAAAAACGACCCTAAAAGTCTATTAAAAAAATGGTGCCCGAACTTAGCGACGGTTTTTTAGGATAACCGACACTACAGACCAACATCTGTAAGGTCAATTATATATAAAAACTGACTCTAGAGTTCCAAAGCGGTGCCCACGTTTTTTGTTGACCCTATAGCATCGGTTATTTTAAAAAACCGACCCTATAGATCGAGGTGCGAAGCCAAAATCGCACGAATTTTCGCCGCGGGAAACATATAAGGATGGTTTTTATGATAAAACCGATGCAGTAGTCTATTAGGTCGGTTATTCTAGTAAAAATGATGCTATGGGCAGCGACGTTACTGGCCAAAAATGTAGTAGTGTTCGTGAACAATTATTATTAAGTTTGACATTGGATGATTTTTGTTATTCTCTCAAGTGAGAGAGTGTCTCCCTATCTGGTCATACTCCTAAAAGGGGGAGAACTAGTAAAAGTTACATGTTGAGAGTAGCAAAAGACAGACCCAAACATCAATGGAACAAGGAGAAAAAGCCACTAGGTGTAGGACAATGGGAAAGGTGTCAATAAAGAGAAGACTACAAAGAAGCACTACAATTTTATCATAGAGACAATTACGTGAAAGAAAAAGCCCATAAGATCTCCACTATGATGGAAGTGGTTGATAACACCCAAATTTACACATTTATGCTAAGCATTTATTTATGGTTTTGTATCACTATAGCCTTAATATGCCCAAAATAACCCATGTTTTTTATCTTTTAGCAATTTATGTCTTTTGTTAGATAAAGTTTCTCAACTAGACAATTTCGGGACTTGCAGGCACCAAACCTAAAAAGACATATGTTCTCCATTCTTTCTCCCAAACACACGGTTTTTGCAGCAGCTAGACTCCCATCCGTCACGACCGCAGTGGACTAAGCATCACACTATGTGCACCAACTTAGGAGACGGTGGTCCCGCTATCAGACTAGCGGGCCCAAGAAACTTTTGATATCTTAGACCCTATTTTTGATGGGCAGTGCTTTATCAGGATGCATGCTCGTCAATCAAAAGGGCTCATCGACGTGGGCCCCTCGACCACCGGTAATATCGCACCCAGGTGGGTTCATTCCATAATTCAGCGACTGTGGCCAAGAAGAAGTAACCTCGACCGTGATTGAAGTACATCCTCCTCGACCACAACGCCAAGAAGAAATAAGCTTGAACGCGATTGAGGTACATCCTACTTGACCACGACCGCGACCAAGAAGAAATAACCTCGACCGTGACCGAGGTACTTCTTCCTCAACCACGACCACAACTGCGATCTCGACCTCGACCACGACTGTAACCTCGACCTCGACCAAGACCGCGACCGCGACCACGACCGCAAAACTAAGTCGGTGCAGACCTCGACTGTGGAACTAAGTTAGTGATATGTACCTATAAATACACACCCCTCATGACCTAGAGAGGGGTTCCGCACCTTGGGGAGTCCCATCTGCCTGTTCAGATCTGGGGAGTTTTTCCACCTAGTGGTTTTGACCTAGTGAGGTTCCCAGAGCCCCACGGGAGAGTCTAGAGGTCTGAGAAGGTCAAAGTGCTCGTTCTACGCCCATCTCTTCAGCGTGCTTCCATTCTCCACCATCTTCCTCCTCTAGTCTTAGATCTCCAAAGACAAAAGTTGAGGAGAGAGAAGACTAAGGATCCATATTCTTTGAGAGAAGGAGAATGTCCACACCATCATCTTCCACCCCCATCGACTAACCAAGCTACTATTTGGGGTGGATCTAGAGAGTGAGGAGGCCAAGGAGCCTATAAGATCAAGGAGGATGACTCAAAAGATGAGATCCGACCTATACAGAGGCTAGGGAGTGAGAGCCACCTTTCCTCTACGGGCTAAATCTCTTCTTCTTCTCCTTTCTTCTACTATTCTCCTTTGTTTCTGTACAAATGATGTTATTTCATATTTGTTCGGTGCCAACTATGCTTGTCCCTGGCTAGTTGAGCTCCTTCTTGGCTATGTAGCCCGTTTTGGGCGTGTTTATGTACTTTTTCCTTAAGCAAGTAGATTTAATCCAGATCTAGTACGTTTTCTGTCCTATCTTCTCTTTCTGGTTATGATTGCTAGTTTGGTTCATCTCTTTCTTTCTTGAACTGCTATTTCTGCCTATATCGAGAGATTTGTTGTAGAAATAGACAAGAGAAGATAGTTTTGATCTGAATCTGAAAGGAGGACGGTTCAAGGTCATTTGTTCCTAACGTCCTAGAGTAATCTAGACCTAAGAAGGTATCTAGGATAATCTAGGATGTTGATTCGTCATCCTCGAGAGAGGTTTCATACCATAGATGGGTTTTAGTCACACTTCGCGAGAGCGAGTGGGATGACCCCACGGGAACATATACCACAGTGCATGCTACGTTTGAATGTAGGTTGCTTGTTGAGGTGTTTGAGGGTTGTCTACACCTGAGAACGGGTGCATAGACTGCCTAACTTATGGTTACATAGCCAGGAACTCCTTCTCTCTGATTTGTAGAATCCTACAGACTCTGTTTTATTTTATTTTCTTTGTTTTTTTAATTAATGACAATCTACTAGACTAGTTCTAGATCCATGCTTTCCTCAACTATCGTCTGGGCTTATCTGACTCACGAACGAAATCCCAAGCATCCTAAACGTCACCACGTCCCTGTGTTCGATCCCGTATATCTACTTCGACCCCATAATAAAGTTGCGGGGGTCCTTGAAGGTTTCAAGTTATAAATTTAAAAGTTCGATTCCTTTTGAATCTGCCTCTCTTCCAGACACGTGATTCGGGCACAATCAACTTTTTGGCACCGTTGTCGGGGATGCGGTTTTCCACATTTACACACCTAATAGATTTTGTTTTGTCATTTTTAAGCATGTATATATATGCATAGTTTTTCTTTTGTTTTAAACATACTTGTCCATATATATTGAATAACTTTCCTTTTTCTTATACTTTTTCAGCCATGGATCTTGCTTCTGCATGACAAGTCATCTTGCCCACCTTTCCTCCTAAATTTTTCCGTAGTTCCGACTACTGGCATAATTGATAGTCATGCCTTACAACTCATCGAGCTATATTCACCCCCACCGTTGTCATATGTTGAAATTCCAAAAAATGAGATGACTGATCAGCCCTCGACTCCCATATTATCATGGGATCAAGAATTGATCAAGGCAGTGGAGCTAGCTGTAGAAAGTGTCAATGCACTAATCTCCTCCTTAGCTCCTCATCTCCAAGAACACGTCAATCCGCTCCAGAAACTATTAGAAAAGTAGGAGCGTTAACTCTAAATAGAAACAGAGATTGCAGACCGCAATAGAAGTATAATTCAAACTGTTGAACAAGGATTCATTCGGAAACATCAGTTTAATACAATGGATTCCCATCCAATGTGTATGGCGGAATTGACGGGTCTCGAAAGCATTGCTCCTCAAGTACAAAAACTTCATGATAAAGATGTTGAACAAGGCAGGAGGCTCTAAGAGCTTATCGATTTGGTTACAAATGCCATCACAAGATCATGAAGATTACAGTCATCAAAACCATTCCATTGGGCCTGAAGTGGAGCTTGTCCTACCATCCTGTTCAGACCATCAACTGGGTTCACCGAGATTTTTATGTGAAGAACCTCCAACATGGGGGAACTCTTCTTTTATCCAGATGATTCAGCTGATCAACCAATGGAAGATACTAGTAGAATGCATGAATGGTTAAATGATGAAGATGAAGACTCTTGTCCTCACTATAATAGCCAAACAACCTCGCAGCCAGAAGGTTGGTTTGAGGAACCGGAGTCAGACATTGACCCAAACCAGAGTGATAGCTCTCACATTGAGACTTGTCACTTAGCCTTGAGCAGTACACCAATCATGGTTTGGAACATTTTGTTCGATGACGATGACGACAACTGCTCAAATTGGAGTAGTGAATATACCGATGATGACGAGTTAGAGTAGCATGAGTCGACATTTACCACCATTCCTTTAAAAGGCTTAGTGGGTATCGATGGAGCGGGATGGACAATCCACTACAACATGGCTGCTGAGCATGAAGACACCCTGGACTCCATAGAAGGCAACAAGCATGGGGTGGTAGAACCATAAATAGATTCTTCTGAGAGTACTTCTTGTTCAAAATATGATTAGATGACTCAGACTGTAAATGAAAATTTATCTGAGCATCCAACCTCAAGTTTAGAGATGGAGAGAGAAGAGATGAGTCCTCCAAAAGACATTCAACCACTCCCCTCTGTCTAATCCTATATCGACATCCTAGGGCCTTCCTGTTCATATTCATATCTTGGAAGGTACCTTGAATATGATTTGCCGAAGAATTCATCTCAGTGCAATTCAAATCAGTTCCAGCACATATATGACTTCACATAGTCTCTAAATTTTATTCCTCTCCTTCAGACTCGGAAGGGTCCACATATCCACCTATTCTACTCCTATTATGTGGCAGATCCCTTCAGCAAGACACATGTGACACTGGTCCCAAAATGTAGGATTTGGGATCCTAGTGTCGGTATCGTGGGGCAACCACCCCCTTTCTCTTACCCCTTTCTTTTCTCCTTCTTGTTAAAATAAATTTTGTTTTTTTATGTTCTTGCTTTGATAGTTTCTTTCCTGTAACTGCTTTTATATATCCTTGCATACATGCATCATTTTAGGACTTTAATAAGATTGCCCACCCTAACTTCCATGCATTCCCACCCTACTATTCTAAGCTTAGGTCTTTCTCGAGGATGAACAAAATTTTAAGCTTGGGGTGGTAGGCTTTTCACCATTCTATCTCTTCATTCTTCATGCATGCATGTTTACTCCCTGCATTTAGCATACATTTTCAGTCTTGTAAGACTTTGTTTCATAACTTGTAGTTTTGCAATTAAGGTTGTGCAATGCAAATCGTATTAGCTAAATGCTTATCATTATGCCTAAATTTTTTCATCTTAAACTGCTTGATCTTTTACTTGACTTGCTCATTAACTCTTTCCTTAAGTTTGGTAATGAATATAAGGTTATTCCCCTTTTTCATAGCTTAAAGCATTATTCCCTTGATCTATGTTGTGAACGGAAAAATCCAAGGTATATGATTGTTGGAATGAGCTAAAGCACGATCAAAGACTCCTAGCTGTGATTTCACAAGCTTGCTTCTATTCTAAGAATCATAATTGCTACTTTTCACACAGGTGTCAAGCTGATAATGATGAGCTTTGAGATATAATAAAGTTGAAATGTTTTCCTTGATGGACTACGCGCCCTCTCACCTTAGATTGAGTCAAAAAGATGAAAAATAAAAATGTGCAAAAGAGGCTTGGCCATCCACAAAATCCCAAAAATATCAATATAGCTCTCACCCAAGCCTACAAAATTAGAATGTAGAGAATAAAAGCCTGAGTGTGAATGAATGAGCGCTTGTTTCCTCTTTCAAGAGAGTTGAGGATGATACCCAGCTGGTGTACAACTGCACTTATGAATGCGGGTATGTCGTGCCTGGTAGTATCACTCCAAAATCTCATTAGAGAGTCACTAGGAACCCCTAGAAGACCTATGAGATCATCCCAGTAGCAGGGTTGGTTTGAGTACAGTACGAGGAGTTTGTCTCACTGCTCTTGGCCAACTGGCTCGAACTGCATAGACTGTTACTCGTTACATGGACCAGCCTGACGCAGATCAGGATCCTCAGAAGTCATTAGAGTCTTTACACTTTGCTTCTTAGGACCTGAATAAGTGAGAGGCGCGTTGTCCCTGATTGGCCTACATGGATACATGATGATTTCTCATTGCTAATCACCCACATGATCATCTATGTGACAATGCTTTTATGTTGTATAATTATGATTCAAACCCTCATGAGTATTGACAAGTTATATTGGACTGGCTTAATATTGCCTGGTTGCTCTTTGATCTTACTTTGGCAGGATTGTGCTCGAATGGTGGGGGTTTGTTCTGAAATGTCATGGATAGGGATAATTGACATTTTAAACTATTTTTCTTAGCCTTAGCATGTATCACCATGCTTACTTTGGATGTTATCTTTTTGTTCTTTGAGCACAGTCTTGCTTGAGGACAAGCAAGGGTTTAAGCTTGAGGTAGTTGATAATGCCCAAATTTACACATTTATGCTAAGAATTTATTTATAGTTTTGTATCACTATAGCCTTAATATGCCCAAAATAACCCATATTTCTTATCTTTTAGTAATTATGTCTTTTGTTAGATAAAGTTGCTCAACTAGACAATTTTGGGACATGTAGACACCGAACCTGAAAAGACATATATTCTCCATGATTTCTCCCCAACACATAATTTTTGCAGTAGCTAGACTCCCATTAGTCACGACCACGTTGGACTAAGCATCACACTATGTGCACCAGCTTAGGAGACGGTGGTCCTGCTTTCGATATATCAGACCCTATTTTCGATGGTCAATCCTTTATTAAGATGCATCCTCACTAATCAAAAGGGCTCATCGACGCGGCCCCCTTGACCATGTAACATACCACACCTTAGACCCTACCCTGGAAGTTTTTCCTTTTGAGTTTGATCAAACACGGTTGAGGTTAGAGTGATCCTAATAAACTTATGCATGAATAATGTAATCTAACATGTCATATAATTCATATGGAAATAATTAGATGATAAAGAACTTAATTGGTTAAGTAATGATGCTAATGGGCCGTTAGTGGGCCATATGGCATATTTCAAATAATAAAGCCTCAAAAGAGTAAATAGATTTCAAATTCATAGTATACACATTAAAATAAGCCTACATGCCAATTTTCATCTAATTTGGACTACCTTGAAATAATATGGTAAGTTAGGAGAGAGAAATTGCCTAAAAGGTGTAATTAATAAATAAATATAATTTTTGGCACTAAAAGTTGGAAATAAAGGCAAATTCGTAACACTTAAGTTAACTTATGAATGAAGTTTCACCTAATTTGGATAATCTATGTGTCATTAATGCATCAAGAAAGAGAAACAAAGAATACATTAAATAACCTATCTAATGTTGCCAAAAGTAAAATCTAATTGGATATTTGGAATCTACATGTTTAACTTAACTTGTGTGCCAAATTTGGTTTAATTTGATTAATGTTTGGACCCTCAATTGAAGAAAGAAAGAAATAGGAAATAATGTGAATGTTTCACTTTAATCGGAATTGGATTGGATAAGGTTCTGTCAATTTATTTGTCACGTGAGTCCTTTTCTGCTTGCTTAATCACGAGCCCATCTTGGGCCGTTGGATTTAAATCATTCAGTTGCTGACTCGTCTTCTTGTTTTCTTTCCTTTTCTGCAATCAGGCACTGTTTCCTGCTTCCTGTCTTTCTCCCCCGATTCAGTTTCCTTGTTCCTCTTCCTTTCCTTTAAATCTCTGGCTCTCTGGTTCCTTCTCCTTCATCCCCCTTTCTCCTTTCCACACCCAAAACCTATTTAAACCCTGGGGCTTTGGCTCTCCTTGACCCAAACAGAGCCGCCATCTCACCTGCTCTGTTCCTTCCCCTGTTTCACCTTTCCTCAGTTCTCCTTGCTACCGCGGACACTCGGGACACTGAATATCTCCCGCCACACCTTCGTGGTGTCCCCCTACATCATCCTCCTGGGCTGATTTGAGCTCCTTTGTCCCCGAGCGCTTCTTTCTGTCTCACCCTACACGGCCGGTGGTCATGGTGGCGGAAACAGGTTGTTGTGGTTCCGTGGTGGTTGGAGGGCCGGTGAACCACCTCACATCCTCCCTCGAGGTCTCGAGTTGCGCCCGACATCGCCAATTCGGCCTTCATGGATAGGAATCAATTTCCCCCTTTTCTGGTTTGCTGCTTCTTCTCAGCTCCTGGCCATGTTTGGCACGCGAGAGAATTGAAAGGGATAACCCCGATGATTTTCCAATCCCGCCCATCGCTCGTCCTTGAATGTCGTCTTTTTGCTGAGGGCAAATATGTCTTTTCGTCCAAAATTTTGCTTTGCTTTGGGTATGGTCTTGTAGGTCATTGATCAGCTGACACAACAACCGATGATTGGCCAACGTCAGTAGGGATGACCCCGCACTCCTTCTTTCTCTCTTGCTTTCTCACAAACATATCACTGACTTGGTTTTCCCTTGGATTCTGATTGGTCCGTTTTGTAAAATTGATAACAAATTACCTGTTTGGCCAAAAATTACAATTAAATACTCATTAGATTTAGAAAAATACAAGCTTTCTAATGATTTTTGTTTGGTCGCCTGAATATGATGTTTTGAAGAGGTGATTTTAATGGATTAATCTAAATATGATGAATTAACTTATAAAATTCATAACTGATTATCTATAAGTCAGAAAAATGTAATAAAATATGTTTTGCCTCCTAATGACATATACTAAAATATGGCATGGTTTTGGAAACCTAATTCACATATAATAAAAAGGCGATTTTTAGGGTTTTGAATAATTAATGGAAACCTAACCCTAATCCCACATATATATTTAATAGGTTCTTTGGATGCCTAGGCTTGGACCTAGAAGTGACTTTGGATCGTATGATTCTGATGTTGATGTATGTTGTATCTCCGATTATTCATATTGAGCAATTCTTCTCTCTTATGTATGTTGTATCCCCTATTCATCCATATTGAGCAATTCATCTACTTTATCATTCTTTTGAATTTTGACCTACACAATATGTCTTATCTTTTGATACCATGGTTTGTGTGAGCTATCTTGATAGTTATGAACTTGGATAATTTCTTGATATCCTATCTTGTGCCATGGTGCATGTTGGTCTCTTTTATTGTTATGTGCCACTTTGGAGTGGATATTATATGGTTTGTGTTGTCCATTATGTGATGGCAACCTTTGAATCATCTTATGACTAAACTATTTACTTGCCTCTATATTTTACATGCAATGTGAATCAGTAGTACTAGAATAATGTAAATTACTTTGGTTTTTGGTTGTGTGCCCTTTTTGTTTATGGGATGGTGGTGGTGGTACCCCATACCCGAGTTTCAAGGATGTGAATCCTTGGCTCAAATTTTATATATATTGGGAGTTTGATGGTGAGCCATTCTCTATCTAGTTTTCAAGGATGTGAAGTCTTGTCTGCCTTTGTGTTTATATTGTTCTAGGACTATGTTTATCTCACATGCATGTAGGTTGATGATTGTTTGTGGGGTGTGTGTCCTACTACCTATCTATGTGCTTTTGTTGCACAAATTTTATTGTTTATGGCAAGTATCATCTTTTATCATGTTATGATGTTTTCTTTTATGCATGTGTGGGTAGTCCTTATCTCTTGCATGGGAAGCCTTTTATTTTGTTGTCCCTTATTTCCTTATAAATTGCTCGATTTGCTTTTTAGTATGCACATACCATCCTTTGCTGATGTATCCTATTGTTTCTCTTTTACCGAGGTATGCTTCCAACCCTAGGTAGTGGACTTGGATGACTTGTCATGTTGACCTAGACTTAGATTGTGAAGTTAAAGCTTGGAGACAACCTTGAGGTGGTTTAGATTTCCTCTACATGGGTCCTTATGATGTAAGTTGTAACCCTTTGCTTTATAATTGAATATAGTCATGTTTTTATTTCACTGCTATACTTTGGTCTTTTGTTACCATTATATAAAGATTTGAAAATTTTACACCCACTCCAACATACCTTCTGAGTGTGTTTGGACTGGAGGTTTTATTGTTCAAATTTTTAGTAAGTGATTTCACTTCTTTACAACATGGTATCAGAGCCCATGGTAGTCGGAAGCTGACTATTTCAATTTTGTCTCCCTATAGAACCCTTGACTTAGTTAGTTACCTCTAAGTGATATGTTGACTCTAGATTTGATCAATGATGATCTATTGTGCAACAAGGTTTGGTTTGAGGATGAGAATATGTTAGGAGATCTAAATATGGAAATATTGTGACTTGGTTTCTCACTTTGATTTTGGGCCCTAAATTTCAGTTTTCAATCGTAAAAGTTTTTCACAACAAATTATTTTCCATATAATACTATATGTACAAAATAAAATGTTTTCTCTTTTGTTTTATTAATGTTTTCTTAAACTAAGTCACAATGAAGAGAAACTCTAGTTTGAGTAGAATCTAACCCTAGTTTGTGACTAGGATTGATATAATGGTGTAGTTGACCTACCCTATGACTTTTGGATGCTCATGTAGGGTTGATAGGTTAGAGACACGAGAACCTAAAATCTCAATCCTAGATGGTGACTTGATAGTTGGATACATGAGAAACATAAAACTCTAAAAAACTTTCACAACTAAGAGATGTGGGTAGATTTAAAAAGTTGTTTAGTTTGAGTTGTTAGGTTGAACCCTTTAAGGGGTGGAGAATAGTTGATAGTTGATGTTTGGATCTATTGATTTCGAGGACGAAATCCTTTTAAGGGGTGGAGTGCTGTAACATTCTAGACCTTAGACCCTACCCTGGAAGTTTTTCCTTTTGAGTTTAATCAAACACGGTTGAGGGTAGAGTGATCCTAATAATCTAATGCATGAATAATGTAATCTAACATGTCATATAATTCATATGGAAATAATTAGATGATAAAGAACTTAATTGGTTAAGTAATGATGTTAATGGGTCGATAGTGGGCCATATGGCATATTTCACATAATAAAGCCTCAAAAGAGTAAATAGATTTCAAATTCATAATCTACACATTAAAGTAAGCCTACATGTCAATTTTCATCTAATTTGGACAACCTTGAAATAATATGGTAAGTTAGGAGAGAGAAATTGCCTAAAAGGTGTAATTAATAAATAAATATAAATTTTGGCACTAAAAGTTGGAAATAAAGGCAAATTCGTATTCAACACACTTAAGTTAAATTATGAATGAAGTTTCACCTAATTTGGATAATCTATGTGTCATTAATGCATTAAGAAAGAGAAACAAAGAATACATTAAATAACCTATCTAATGTTGCCAAAAGTAAAATCCAATTGGATATTTGGAATCTACATGTTTAACTTAACTTGTGTGCCAAGTTTGGTTTAATTTGATTAATGTTTGGACCCTCAATTGAAGAAAGAAAGAAATAGGAAATAATGTGAATGTTTCACTTTAATCGGAATTAGATTGGATAAGGTTATGTCAATTTATTTGTCACGCGAGTCCTTTTCTGCTTGCTTAATCACAGGCCCATCTTGGGCCGTTGGATTTAAATTGTTCGGTTGCTGACTCGTCTTCTTCTTTTCTTTCCTTTTCTGCAATCGGGCTATGTTTCCTGCTTCCTGTCTTTCTCCCCCGATTCAGTTTCCTTGTTCCTCTTCCTTTCCTTTAAATATCTGGCTCTCCAGTTCCTTCTCCTTCATCCCCCTCTCTCCTTTTCGCACCCAAAACCTATTTAAACCCTGGGGCTTTGGCTCTCCTCAACCCAAACGGAGCCGCCATCTCACCTGCTCTGTTCCTTCCCCTATTTCACCTTTCCTCACTTCTCCTTGCTACCGTGGACACTCGGGACACTGGATATCTCCCGCCACACCTTCGTGGTGTCCCCCTGCGTCATCCTCTTGGGCTTATTTGAGCTCCTTTGTCCCTGAGTGCTTCTTCCTATCACACCCTATGCGGCCGACGGTCATGGTGGAGGCAGCAGGTTGCTGTGGTTCCGTGGTGGTTACAGGACCGGTGAACCACCTCACATCCTCCCTCGAGGTCTCGAGTTGCGCCCGACATCGCCAATTCGGCCTTCATGGGTAGGAATCGATTTGCCCCTTTTATGGTTTTCTGCTTATTCTCAGCTCTTGGCCATGTTTGGCATGTGAGAGAATTGAAAGGGATAACCCCGATGGTTTTCCAATCCTGCCCATCGCTCGTCCTTGAATGTCATCTTTTTGTTGAGGGCAAATATGTCTCTTCGTCCAGAGTTTTGCTTTTCTTTGGGTTGGGTCTTGTAGGTCATTGACCAGCTGACGCAACAACCGATGATTTGCCAATGTCAGTAGGGCCAACCCCGCACTCCTTGTTTCTCTCTTGCTCTCTCGCAAACATATTGCTGACTTGGTTTTTCCTTGGATTCTGATTGGTCCGTTTTGTAAAATTGATAACAAATTACCTGTTTGGCCAAAAATTACAATTAAATACTCATTAGATTTAGAAAAATGCAAGATTTCTAATGATTTTTATTTGGTCGTCTGAATCTGATGTTTTGAAGAGGTGATTTTATTGGATTAATCTAAATATGATGAATTAACTTGTAAAATTCATAACTGATTATCTATAAGTCAAAAAAATGTAATAAAATATGTTTTGCCTCCTAATGACATATACTAAAATATGGCATGGTTTTGGAAACCTAATTCACATATAATAAAAAGGCGATTTTTAGGGTTTTGAATAATTAATGGAAACCTAACCCTAATCCCACATATATGTTTAATAGGTTCTTTGGATGCGTAGGCTTGGACCTAGAAGTGACTTTAGATCATTTGACTCTGATGTTGAGGTATGTTGCATCTCCTATTATTCAAATTGAGCAATTTTTCTCTCTTATGTATGTTGTATTCCCTATTCATCCATATTGAGCAATTAACCTACTTTATCATTCTTTTGAATTTTGACCTACACAATATGTCTTATCTTTTGATACCATGGTTCGTGTGAGCAATCTTGATAGTTATGAACTTGGATAATTTCTCGATATCCTATCTTGTGCCATGGTGCATGTTGGTCTCTTTTATTGTTATGTGCCACTTTGGAGTGGATATTATATGGTTTGTGTTGTCCATTGTGTTATGGCAACCTTTGAATCATCTTCTGACTAAACTATTTACTTGCCTCTATATTTTACATGCAATGTGAATCAGTAGAACTAGAATAATGTAAATTACTTTGGTTTTTGGGTGTGTGCCCTTTTTGTTTATGGGATGGTGGTGGTGGTGCCCCATACCCGAGTTTCAAGGATGTGAAGCCTTGGCTCAACTTTTATATATATTGGGAGTTTGACGGTGAGTCATTCTATATCAGGTTTGCAAGGATGTGAAGCCTTGTCCACCTTTGTGTTTATATTGTTCTAGGACTATGTTTATCTCACATGCATGCAAGTTGATGATTGGTTGTGGGGTGTGTGCCTTACTACCTATCTATGTACTTTTGTTGCACAAATTTATTGTTTATAGAAAGTATCATCTTTTATCATGTTATGATGTTTTATTTTATGCCCGTGTGGGTAGTCCTTATCTCTTGTATGGGAAGCCTTTTATTTTGTTGTCCCTTATTTCCTTATAAATTGCTCAATTTGCTTTTTAGTATGCACATACTAGCCCTTGCTGATGTATCCTATTGTTTCTCTTTTGCTGGGGTATGCTTCCAACCCTAGGTGGTGGACTTGGATGACTTGTCATGTTGATCTGGACTTAGATTGTGAAGTTAAAGCTTGGAGACAATCTTGAGGTGGTTTATATTTCCTCTACATGGATCCTTATGATGTAAGTTGTAACCCTTTGTTTTATAATTGAATATAGTCATGTTTTTATTCCGCTGCTATACTTTGGTCTTTTGTTACCATTATGTAAAGATGTGAAAATTTTACATCCACTCCAACATACCTTCTGAGTGTGTTTGGACTGGAGGTTTTATTGTTCAAATTTTTAGTAAAGAAGTGATTTCACTTCTTTATAGACCATCAGCAATAGCCCCCCCGGGGTGGGTTCATTCTATAATGCCGCGACTGCGGTTGAGAAGAAGTAACCTCGAACGTGATCGAGGTACATCCTCATCGATCACGACCGTTGCCAAGAAGAAATAACGTCAACTGCAATCGAGGTACATCCTCCTCGACTGTGACCGTAGCCAAGAAGAAATAACCTTGACCACGACTGAGGTACTTCTTCCTCAACCGCGACTGCGATCTTGACCTCGACCGTGACTGCGAACTCGACCTCAATCGTGACCATGACCGCGACCATGACCATGACCGCGACCGCGACCAAAACCTCGACCACGACCGTGAAGCTAAGTCGGTGCAGACCTCGACCGCGACACTAAGTCAGTGATATGCATCTATAAATACACACCCCCCGTGACCTGGAGAGGGGTTCTCCACCTTGGGTTTCCATCTGCCTGTTTAGATCTAGGGAGTTTTTCCACCTAGTGGTTCTGACCTGGTGAGGTTCCTAGAGCCCTGTGGGAGAGTCTAGAGGGATGAGAAGGTCGAAGTGCTCGTTCTACGCCTGTCTCTTCAGCGTGCTTCCATTCTCCACTGTCTTCCACTTCTAGTCTTAGATCTCTAAAGGCGGAAGCTGAGGAGAGAGAAGACTGAGGATCCATCTTCTTCGAGAGAAGAACATCCACACCATCATATTCCACCCCCATCCACCAACCAAGCTGCTGTTTGGGGTCGATCTAGAGAGTGAGGAGGCCAAGGAGCCCAGAAGATCAAGGAGGACGACCCAAAAGATGAGATCTGACCTATACAAAGGCTAGGGAGTGAGAATCACCTCTCCTCTATGGCCTAAATCTCTTCTTCTTCTCCTTTCTTCTACTGTTCTCCTTTATTTATGTACAAATGATGTTCTTTCATCTTTTTTCAGTGCCAACTATGCTTCTCCATGGCTAGTTGAGCTCCTTCTTGGCTATGTAGCCCGTTTTGGGCGTGTTTCTATACTTTTGCCTTAAGCAAGTAGATTTAATCCAGATCTAGTATGTTTTCTGTTCTATCTTCTCTTTTTGGTTATGATTGCTAGTTTGGTTTATCTCTTACTTGCTTGAACTGCAATTTCTGCCTATATCAAGAGATTCGTTGTAGAAATAGACAAGAGAAGAAAGTTTGGATCTGAATCTGAAAGGAGGACGGTTCCAGGTCATTTGTTCCTAATGTCCCAGAGTAATCTAGACCTAAGATGGTATCTAGGATACTCTAGGATGTTGGTTTGTCATCCTCGAGAGAGGTTTCATACCATAGATGGGTTTTAGTCACACTTCGCAAGAGCGAGTGGGATGACCCCACAGGAACAGATACCACTGTGCGTGCTATGTTTGAATGTAGGTTGCTTGTTGAGGTGATCGAGGGTTGTCTACGCCCGAGAACGAGTGCATATACTACCCAACTTGTGGTTACATAGCCAAGAACTCCTTCTCTCTAATTTGTAGAATCATATAGACTATGTGTTATTTTCTGTTCTTTGTTTTGTTTTAATTAGTAACAATCTACTAGACTAGTTCTAGCTCCATGGTTTCCTCAACTATCATATAGGCTTATCTGACTCACAAATGAAATCCCAAGCGTCCTAAACGTCACCACGTCCCTGTGTTTGACCCCGTAGATTCGACCCCATAATAAAGTTGTGGGGGTCCTTGAAGGTTTTGGGTTATAAATTTAAAAGTTCAATTACTTCTGAATCTGGCTCCCTTCCAGATGCGTGATTTGGGCACGATCAGTGGTCCACATGAGGAGGCAACTCAATATATTGGCAGACCTTCAAATTGCAAGGATTAGGAACCAAAAAGACAACACTGATGAGGGCAGACAAACCTACTACCATGTCGATTAGGTCCATTCATGAATCGTGACATATAATATAGTAGTGTCAGATCCATCAAATTTCCACTTTGGGCATGTCACAGGCAAATGTTGTCTGGAAATGCAGACACTACACATCCAATGTTTGGAAGAACAAATATTAGTGACCAAGCTTTTTCAAAACATCAACATATTCTAATGTCTTGAGGATGTCACCAACCCATGTTAAAGAAGACAAATGTATGACTCAAAGATAATTGACAAACATTCCAATGCAAAAGGCTTGGTACAACAAGTGTGAAGACCCCTAAAGGGAGATGTGACTTGAGAAACAATGTTGGGGGACCTTACAATAACTAAAGAGCAACCTGTAGGCTACTAGTGCAATAGTTGGTGTCAGAAATTGCTTGTAGTCATGAAAGAAAATGAAAGAATACGATACACTAGGGACCACTATCATTTTTTTTAGAAATAGAAATAGGTTGTGACCTTGTGGTGTGGAGAAGGGTGAAAGGCTGTGCTGCAAAGTTGAAAGAATGATTACCTCATGATAGGGATCAAATCATCCCAAATTTAAGCCACTTCTTATAATCAAATCCAACAAATAAATTGTCACAAAGTCAAGGAATAAAAAATTCCATGACATAGCACATGATCATTTATACGTAAAGTCCCTCAACACCTTCCATTATCCGTCGAAGCTAGGCAATCTGAAAGGAAAATAGAGAATAAAGTAAGAACCTAAAGATTGAGAGACATACTTTGTTCCCGAAGGGCGGAGTCTGGAATTGATCACTGGGGGGAGGCAAAATTATTGTATATAGGTTGACATGAAAAAAATGTGTTTGTACTTGTATAGAAAATGGAGAACAAATGTAGGTTTTGAACTTGAGACCTTTACATACATAACATCTTCCACTACACCAACTGAATATTATTGATTAAAACATATTTTATACCATTCATATATACATGCATTTGTAAAAATAAAAAAATGAAGTGAGGAGGAAGAGACCCCGCAACCACCCATTAAGAATGTGCCCAACAAACCACTACAATCAGAATTAATGTTTATAGTACGAAATATATATTATATATAAAGAATTGTACTCTATATATATATATCTATTACACACACACACACACACACACACACACACATATATATATATATATATATATATTGAACATATTAAATTTTTTACGAGGTGGCATGGACCATGCTTGTCCCCTGGCTCAGCCCCTATTGTTCCATTCTCATCCACCCATTAACTATAATATGGAGAATGGAGGTGACAAGAAGCCCACTGTCAAGATTAGGTTGTTCGAAATATGTTAGCTACCTAATGCAGAAGACTGTGCTTCCTATTTCAAGGACACATTCAAATTAGAGGAAGTGAAAAGCCTCTTCAATCTTCTCAAATTTTTACTATTTTTATTTTTTTCACAAAAAGGTGGAAACACAATAAATTACTCAAACTCATGCAAGGCGTTCTTTTCACCTCAGTAATGATAAGTTTTCTCTTTGAAAGTTCTATCTCCATAGATACTCACAATTAGTTTGTAATGCCTCAAAATCTCACAAAGTCATTTATGTCCTCATCTTCTTTTTCCCTTTTAACATTTTCTAACCCCTCACCATGTTGAAATCCCCACACAAATAATAAGTATTTTTCTATATTCTACACCACTATTATAGTCATCAATCTACCCATCACTCATCCATATCACTCCTGATATCCATCCATATATTTCTCCTTTTGTGTTCCATAATAACTACTTTGTCGTGTTTATTAGTAAGATAAGTTATTTTTTCTACAAATAGACTTGATATTGTAATTGTTCTCCTCTCCATATAATATATAATTGCATATCCAAGTAAAACCATCTCTCTCCCCTCAATTTATATTTGTATGTTATCTATCCCATTTTCTCATATGTTACCCTTTAACCTCCCCCAATCTTGACCACCACTACCAACGCCCTCCCTCTTACTTGTCCATCATAATTTCTTTCTAATCTCCCCTCCCACCAAGTATCAACCTTCAAAACCCTCAAATTAGTAAAGGAGCATCACTAGATTGAAATCTTTCATGTTTCAATGAGATTATTGCTAGACTCCTTTCTGGGTACAAAACTATCTAAATTTGGTTGATCCAACCACCTTTTTCATTTGAAACCTACACCCAAAGATGTGTTCACCACTATATCTTGGGATAAGTTTTCCTTATTTGATGAATATTTAATACTGGGTATCTTTCGGACAATAGCAGATAGATTAGCTAAAACTACATAATCTAGGGTGATTGATGCAACATATTGACTTGGTTATCAAGTAAAAGCAGGAGATCTATTTAAATAAGGCCTTTGGGTCATCCTCATTAGGAACATGAAGGGTGACAAATTTACTGAATAGTCTAAAGTTACACTCATATATCTACACCTATTTGTAGAAATTCAAGTGTCATATACATATACATACATACATACATATATATATATATATATTTACTACCCGCGTTGGTAACTAATTTTAGTTACCCGTGGATCTATTTTGTCATAGAAAGATACCTATTTGTAATGAGACAGACAACATTTCTAATGAGATGACAAAATTTGTAATACAAACACTCATTTTGTATTACAGTGTAAATTGCTATCATAAAATTCATTTTTACTATAGCCAGACGTGTAATGCAAAATGAGTGTTTGTATTACAAATTTGGTCATCTCATTATAAATAATGTATGTCTCATTACAAATATGTATCTTCGTATTACACAATAGATGCACAGATAACTAAAATTAGTTATCCATGAGGGTAGAAAATGATATATATATATATATGGCAGCGATCTAGTGAGAAACATTCTACGGTGAGAGCATGAGAGGCATTTGAATAGATATAAGTCTATGCTTATTTTTAATATCAAACCTTACGGATGGGAAGAACATCATTTCATTTACCTTCATAGAAAAAATCATTACATTCAAACATTTTCTTCATGTCCATAATTACAATATACACATATTACATCCAACGGTCAACCTAATACTCAATATTGAACTTTGAAAAGTATTCTCTTATTGTGCATGTAATACAAATCCAATGATGATGACATTTTGTAGGAAGGTACATAATAAGGTATATTTTCAATCCGTACGGTTGGAGAATTAAAAAATAATAACTATACAAAGTTATTCAAATGCCACTCATGCTCTCACCAAGATTTGTTTCTCACATGATCATTATCATATATATATATATATATATATATATATATATATATATATATATATATATATATATATATATAGTAAAAGAATGTTGTAGCTAAGTACATACAACTTATATGTAGCAGACTTTTTCCCACCGTCAGATTCATCATGCGGACCTCTGTCGTCTAAGTTTGTTAGTTATATAATTAATTTTTGCCTTCTTTTAAGTGGTAGCATTGTTTACTTGATCATAAAAAAACAAGGACAAAGATTCCATGAAATGACTATTTCATTGTCATTCCAATTGAACATATAAATTGACAATTTTTTCTCTCGCATGCGTAGTATTATCCTGATTAGATTTGTAAAAGGAAATATACTTAAGAAACACTTATTATCTTGTTATCATGGTCACAAATCTTGTTGAAGTTGCTTTTATCATAAATGATAGATAACAAATCAAAAATATTTGTAGTCCAAATTGTTTTGGCCATTACAGTATAAATATAACGTACACCCCTGTACTATAGGCACATTGAACAAGTACTTCTTTTATGTTTTCCTGCTGCTAACCGACACCATTAAACTAGATAATCAAAGGGACTACTGGTCAACATAACAAGATAGAGTTGCCAGAATTAGAGATAAGAAGGTGCTTACATTGATGTATGGAATCTAATGTATTTGAAAATGATTTTCTGAAGAGAATGATACTTTTAAAAAACAAACATCTCATGATTATGACTTGGCATTAAAAAGTGAAGAGGATCTACAAATACCATATGTTGGGTTGGAGTTTGGTTCTGAAGATGAAGCATATAAATACTATAATAAATTTGCTGCCAAGGAAGGTTTCTCAATCAGGAGGAGTAAATACTATACCAACAAATCAGGCTTACTTACCATGAGGACGTTTTTTTTCTCTCAATAAGGACAAAAAGATTTTAAATATAGGAGAAAGACCACAACTACTACATAAATGAAAAGGTGAAGGGTTACTCATACAGATTGTATGGAAAAGGATGAAAGTTTCTTTAAAAAATGGAGAGTGGGTTATAACAAATTTTCTCAAAGATCACTCTCATCCTCTTTCAACACCATTCAAGGTTCCATGATTATTATCTCATCACAAGGTATCTATGAGTGCAAATGATCTAATCTCTGGTTTCCATAGTTGTGGTGTTGGTCCATAAAAAATTGCTTTAATATTAAGAGATTCAGGCGATCAATGTATTACAACACATGATTGCATAAATCACATAAAAACTACTCACAAAAACAATTTGGGTCGTGAATGCATGTCCATTATGGAAAAATTTCTTAGTTCAAGGTCTGATGATGATTTATTTTTCTTTCGTTATGAACTTCATTACGATTATACAGTTTGTAATATATTTTGGGCTGATGGGAGGTTAGGTGAGATGTATATGATATTTGGAGATGTTTTGGACTTTTGTGTAACATATAGGACCAACAAGTTCAGTATGCCATTTCCCCCTTTTATTGGTGTGAACCATCACAAACAATCAACACCTTTTGGTTGTTCTCTTCTTGCCGATGAGACTGAAGAAATATTTGTTTGGTTACTTGATACATGGTTGCAATGTATGCATGGAAAGGTTCCTATTTCCATTATTACTAATCAAGATGGTGCTATTTGCAATGATGTACATAAGGGTTTTCCAAAAACATTACATCAATATTGTTCTTGGCTTTTTGGAAAACATGCATTGATGCATCTTTCTGAATAGAGAAATGGAAATGATCAATTTGCAACTGAATATAAAAGATGGAGAGATGAATGTGAAAACATAGATGAGTTTGAGGCAAGATCATGGGTTCAATTGAGAGATAAATACAACATATATGACAATTTTTGGCTTGGGAAAATATATCAAAAGAGAGAGCACTGGGTTCCTTTATTCTTAAAAGATACATTTTTTTCCCGATGAATAAGTAAAAATTGTTGACACAACAAATGATAAATATGTTTGACACAACCAATTGAGAGGTACCCTTGTATCCATTATGTAGTTGTGAAACATGACTTAGGAGTAAACTTGTGTGATGAGGCTGATCAATTGGTAACACATAAAGTTGTTGGATATTATGACTTAGTTCCGTTTTGATTTTTATTCAATTTTGCATTGAAAAGTTTTCCATTGGGGAAAACATTTTCCTTATAATACATGTACAATTTTTTTTGGATTTATCATCGAATTCTTGGACTAAGTCCCAATTTGTAAATTATGAAGTTTTGATAGAACCCCTAATAGGAGAACCCCATGACTGGGTAGATCAACCCTAGAAACATAGGTTTCGGTTGATGGTGATGCAAATAAGAAAGTGGGGTATCATATAGTTAATTGATGTAACGTTTACACATCTTTAGCTTGTTGGTAGAGGAAAGTCCTTTTGAGGGGTGGAGGGCCGTATGTGTTATACCATGTATATGCTTATTTTAGAGATGAAATCTTCTTAAGGGGTGGAACCTGTAACATACCAAAATTTGGATATGGATTATGGTGATGTTTATGAGAAAGTGGGTATCATATGGTTTATTTGATTTAACTTTACACCTCTTGAGTTTGTTGGTTAATAAAAATTCTTTTAAAGGGTGGGGGTAGTATGTGTTAGACCACAGATATGTTGGTTTTAAGGATGAAGTCCTCTACAAGGGGTGGAGTCCTGTAACATATCAAAATTTGTCTATCCTAACTCTAGAAAGCCTAATCCTATGATTAGGAAGTTGGTAGCTTGGATCTCTAAAATTGACCAAACAAGGTTAGAGTTATAGCCTAATACACTTTCTCAAACCCTAATGAACATTTAGTACACATAAAAGGGACCCATTTACCAAACTAAGATCCAATATGTGAGTTGAAGTTCATGTGTGTAACACATGCCATATTTTTCATTGATATGCAACGAACGGGTTAAATGAGCATAATTAGTAATGTGATGTGAACAAATGTAAAATAATAATCCATGTGGAATATAATGTGTTTATTATATATATTGGAATGCTAAATGGACATTTAAGATAGGTGAAGGTGGTTAATGCACTTTGTGAGGTAAATATTGAGTTAATGGAAATAATAATATTCCATAAGGCTTTTGATAACAATGTGAGGACACTAGGACTCATCCCCTCATAATACCAACCACACTGGACTACAATATTCCCCCTATTTCCACCTTCGACTTTGTTTCTAGCCACCATGGAACTACTAGCCTATATATAACAAACTGAAACATATCTGTAAAATCCAAAAAAATCTATTGTAGGTTGTGTTTGGTTTCCAACTAGTCTACAATTATTCCCAACAACTCCAACTCTCGCAGAGGCTTCTTGGACTTCCTCACCATGCTGGAAGGAACCAAAGTCCCTATAGATTGATTGAAATACTTCAAGAGTTCACTTGGACGTGAATCCATCTTTGATTCTAGCAATCTCATAGTAAACATTGTTTCCCCTTTTTTTCTTTCATCTTAGGAGTCTAGAATTGGCATGAAATCAATGCTCCGATCAATGTATTTACTTTTTGACCCCTTTGATCTTAAGTGAGTACTATCCATTCTCTAGTCTAATCTCTCTATATTTGGTTTTGGTTGGTGCTCTAACAATTGTATGACTAGAGATGCCATGGTGGGAATCCTTCTGAGCTTAGCTGACGCCCTAGTGATTCTTGCCATTTCTTGTTAAGACTGTCGGGGGGAGTCAAGGGACAATGGTCAGTACGTTAGTTCTGATGTTTGATATGGTGTAGGTATAATCTTTGAGATGGAAGTCTGATATCTCCATGTTTTCGTCACGTGTCTAAGCCATTGAAGAAGATGAGTGTATGTTGTATTACCTACTTACCTAGGTTTAATTTTAGTCATGTGTTACATTTACATGGGATTTTTGGTATTTTAGACTCTTACTCCAATTTAATCGTGCATTATTTTGATCATTGGTAAATGAACTCCAATGCACTATCACACATGGATGTTATGATGCGTGATGAAGGGGTATGGTGGTATTTTACTTCTATATATTTTAAAATTTCTTTGAACAACTGAATCTTAAATAATTCATATCTAATGGTAGGAATGTCAAAAAATGTAAATATATACTCATTGAGATCAGAAAACTATTCTCTACCTAACTATATCCAATTCATAACCTAAATTTAATTACTACATGAGTTCATAATTTAGGATTTGAATGTATTAATAGGAAAGAATACCCTTTTGGAGTTAGGATTTGACTTTGACCGATTGAGACACAAGTTGAGGTATGTTGCTCTCATTTCTGAATCATATTGAGAAATGGCTTGTACTTTGTCTCTCTCTCTCTTTGACTTTATTGTGACATATTATTTTGAATGTCAAAATTTTATATCTAATTGATTCTTTTCGGTCCAACCTCTTGAAACTAGTCTTATGAACCATTATAATTGCAAATTGAAACCTATACTTGTATCTTATTGTTGTTCCATTCAACTTGCATTCTAAAGAATTTAATGAACCATATTCGTTGGAAATCCTTTGTCATATGTTGACCATGATTGTATTGTTGATCATAAGTATAATTTTTTGTGATGTTTTTCTCATTTGGATAGCATATTATGATCTGACTAAATTGATGCTTATCCATCTATTAAAATTCATGTTTGATTTAGATAACTCATACAATGTACACACTAGGTGGCATATCCCTATTGTGTATACTAATGATAGATGGATTCGATGGTGATTCTTGTCCCTGGGTTATAGTCTTGTGATGACATTATTCCCCCAAAAATTGTGGTGGTGATCTCATAATAGGTGGATATGGTGATGATACCATATACCTTGAATTCTATTATACTTGTTGTTACCATGATTATATGCATGCATAATTCTGATTATTTTATTGTTTTCCTCTAACTTGATAGGCAATATTTGGTAAGTGCATCTTTTGCATCTTCATATAATCTCTTTGTCTTATGATATGAAGATTTCTTTTGATATCCATTTGGATGTTCTCACTCTCTTTTGCTTGAGAAGCCTTGAAATATTATTTGTTCTCTTTTTTTCTTCTAATATTTTATAGTCTCTATTTATATGCACATACTGACTCTTATATTGACAACTTTAACTTTGTCTTCTCTTATGGGGTATGCTTCCAATCCCTTAGGTGGAGAAGATCGTGCCACATGTGACCTCAAACTATAGTATGCACAATACTCTTTTTCTTGGAGATAGATTAGAGTATTAGGTTGCCCTCTACAATCTCTTAGTTGTAGTTTAGTTTATTTTAGTTTTTTTATACACCTTTCATACTGAAGAAACTATGATACAAATGAGAACTGTACTAGTTAGACTTTTATCTTTTGATACTACATTTTTAATATATGATACATTACATGAATTTTATTTTATCATCAAATTATTATTAAGTTTGGCATTGGATGATTTTAGTTATTCTCTCAAGTAAGAGAGTGGCTCCGTATCAGGTCATACTCCTAAAAGGGGGAGAACTAGTAAATGTTACATGTTGAAAGTAGCAAAAGACAGACCCAAGCATCAATGGAACAAGGAGAAAAAACCACTAGGTGTAGGACAATGGAAAAGATGTCAACATAGAGAAGACTACAAAGAAGCACTACACTTTTATCATACAGACACCTGCATGAAAGAAAAAGCCCATAAGATCTCCACTAAGATGGAAGTAGTCCACATGAGGAGGCGGCTCAATATATTGGCAGACCTTCAAATTGCACAGATCAGGAATCTGACACACTTAGAACATACATGTAAAACACAAGTACACGTGTCATGTAATATAAGCCGAAAGAGGCCCGAGTTGTCTAACTGAGGGAATCATACACCAGAGACTACTACTTACTGAAACCAAATCAGCTAGATGTAGAAAGAAAGTTGATTGGTTGTTTAATTAACTATGAATAGAAAGTAAATCTCACTGAGTTGTTGTGATTAAGAATGGATGAATTCCTCAGGACTTTTAGTTTCACCATGGTATATACTCTATTTAACAATTTTTATTAATATTTATTTCTCCTAGCCCTAGATAAGAACCTGTTGCAAGAATAATCCACTCACACGGTATAATTCACTACCTAATCTAATACCAATCCCACTCTCATATCGATTGTGTTATTAGTTAGGTTCTTTGTTGAAAACTCTTGGTAACCTCTTTACATTCCTAAGCCACCTTTCTCAAAGGACGATATAAAACATGTATTTCTATGAAGTTTCAACCATTAATTCCCATTTTCAAAGCAATTAAAGGTCTAATTAACTACCTATGTGATCAAGCATGAATAGCTCATATCAATCTCATAGAAATAAGTCCAATAATAAGGAAGAAACATATATACCAATTCATAATGTCAAATATAGTGCAACAGCAGGTTACTCTCGGGTCCTAAGGATGTGTTTTTTGTCGAAAATAGATGGCATGGTATCACTATAAATTGAAAAGATGTAAAACATGAATTTCGAGATACAATAAAGTAAAGGCAAGGATAAAGAATGGATCTAGAAAAGATGGAGAGGAGTTGCCGTCGTTTCTACTGCCAAAATGCCCCTGAGGTCCTTTGGGTAGGGTTCCTTCACTTTTCTCCCTCCTTTCGCCATTCCTGTCATTTCCATGCGATAAATCTCGACGATGCCTTTATAATGGTGTCCTTTCCCGTTTTTATATATGTTTAATTTAAGAAAAACCAAATTATATTGAAACATAACAATAACAGTTGGATTTAATGTATTTAATCTTGGTCGTGAGTGCCTGTGTCGATACTACTGACTTTTTGCATTGAAGTCCTATTTCATTTCGATATGAAACTGTAATATTTTTTGTACTTCTATTCCATGTCGGTACTACTGAGTTTCATGTCGGGTACCAATATTTCTCCAGTAAATAATAATTATCTTCAATAAAATAATCAATAAATTAAATCAAATAATTAATATAATAATTAAAATATATAAAATATATGTAAATTACATGCACAAATATAAGAATTGATGCACACTGGTTTTATACTAATTTGGTGAAATATGTGTGAAAATATATTCGATTAAGCACAAATGACAAAGAAAACAACCAAATTAGATATCCAAATAGTGACAATTTGTGCACATATCACAACCCTAAGCTTGAACATTTCTCGTCCTCAAGCAATAGACAAGTCAACAGCTTGAACATTGCTCCACCTGGTGGCCCCAAACTGACCTTCATTGACCACTGAACAATCAACTAATCTCAAGAGACAATAAAATATCCATAAAAGACGTCCACCCTTAGATCAATGAACACTATCATGAGAGCAGTTAATATCATGGACAATTAGGCATTTTCTTGGTGCAACATGTGATTCCTTATTCTACATTGCTCTTTTCCTAACTACCAACAACTTGGAGGCAGTTCTCCTTATAAGATTGAATAAGGAGAATAATCATTTAAGTGGCCTACCAGTAAGATCAATGGATGGAATGAATTGGGTGGTTAATGAAGAATCACAAGTAACATCCGAATTATTTATGCACAAATAAAACAAGATGAACCTATATGGTGAATATAATGAAAAATGCCTGAATCCTAATGTATAATATTATTGGTGAAATGATGCATGTATCAAAAATGTCATCAAATGAATGAGAATAAATTAAAGAAGAGACTAAATCATATGAATGTTTCCATCTTGTGAAGATTTTAGGGAATCCTTTCTCCCTCTTTACTTCAAATCGTTAATAATTTTTTCTTTCTTTCATTTTTTTCATTCGCCCACTATTTTAGCATGATTGAAAATTATGCTTGGGCTTCACTAACATCATTCATTTTTTTTCTGAGAGTATGGATGTGTGTTCTTGCACTCTTATTTCAGAAGAAAATAATATATCCACATGATATAGAAATGAATGATAAGAAATGCATGCAATCTACATGTAATTGTTATGCAACTAGAATGATATGAACAAAAATGCTTATGCATAATAACTTTTTTCTTCTCATTTTGTAACTAATGCAATCAAAGAGAACTAACTATCATGTCATGCAAATAATAGGAACTAATTTGGACTACTTGCTCATCTTAAGGTGGTGAGTCAAAATGAATGGAAAATGGATGGAATCACATAATTAAGAGACAATGCCTTTCATCAAATATGATGTGTCCCTATCTAGTGACTTGTGAACAAGGTAACCTTAAGATTTCTTTCTTAAATTTCAATTTAAGATCATGTTGATTATTTGATCAATTTAGGATCAAACCCCCTCTTCATCCACATTACATGGATAATAAAGATTTCCATTCATATTAAATGTCCAAAAGCTTACTAACCCATACACTTCCTCCAGTTATGTGTTGTTAAACATAAATTTTTTAGCTTAAAGAGAAAAGCATGAGAGCACATATACATTTTAGAAATTTTCAAAATTGATAACACATCATCAACAAATGGCTAATCCTAAATAAAACATTAAATTTCGTCCACAAATACACGAGATAGGAATGGACCCTAAAAACAAACTGAAAAATACAAATTTTCTAAAACAAAAAACATGTATATATATGATAAAAAGAAAATATGCAAGATATAAAGATAAAAGCACCATTTGATTACTCCCCCTAAGCTTGAATATGACATTGTAAAATACCAAAACCTAGAACTTAATCTTATTCCAGGGTTAAGAAGTTAGAAATCTTAGTCTTTGAGGTTTAGCCAAACAAGGTAAGAGTATGCTCTTTAGTGACCTTAGATATGTTGATGCATGAATAAATCATATTAAAATGTAGACTATAAATTAATGTTACCTAATACCTTCAAATTCATGATAAAATCAATGAAAGGTACATAAGATATGTGCATAAAAGACAATGTGTCCATAATTGAGAATAATGATTAATAATTCCACAAAATAAGAAATAAATAAACTTATGTGAGATAATGATAGAGTAGATTCATTATAGATCATTCCTTTGCCTTATGGTACAAGGAAGAGAAAAAGGAATCAATAATAATGCTTAAAACATGTTAATGAGATATTGAATTATTAATGAGAGAAATAATAGAAATAATGGATAATGTGTGAAAGTGAAAACTTATTGGATAAGAATAACCTCATATTCATTTTCTTGGGATATGCTTTGGCTTGTTGAGGTAAAGTTTCACCAATTTACGATGAAAATAATACCTATTTTATTTAGAAAAGAAAAGGGTGGTTTTCCTTAAAAATATTAAATAAAATATTTATGACTCCAAAAGTGGAAAATAATCTTACATTCGTAATCTATATGATAAAATATGCCTTTGGGTGAATTTTCACTCAATTTGGAGAAAGTTTGATTAAAAGGTGAAATCGGGAGAGAGAAAGTGTGTAGAACCTTCAAAACATTAAATAAGTAAAAAAATAACTCCAACATGTAAAATAAATGGAAAATTCAAATTAAACATATTAAATATAACTTGTGGGTGAAGTTTCATAAAATTTGGGCATCCTATCACCATTAATGAAGGAGGAAAGAGAAAATAAGTTTTGAATTATTTAACCCATTAAAAGTTCTCAAAAGGCAAATCTAATTTTATATTCGGATTCTACATAAAATTAGCTTATGTGCAAAATTTCATCCAATTTGGGATTCATTTACACCCTCAAAAGAGGAGAGAGAAAAAGGAAAATAAATATGTGCACAATTTGGTTGAATTTTATTAGGATTGGTATTTAATCTCCAGAAAGCTTGGTGTGATTCCACTAGAGGTGCAACACACTAGCCGATTTGACCCGACTAGATGCGCCCCACGAGGTCGGAACACACGTGATGGGGATTTGCTTTCAAGATTTATAAACCTAACTTAACACCTACTCACACTAAAACACTACACCTGCAAGCGCACGGGGTCATGTCGTAGTATAGGAAGGTGGCAAGTACTGGGTCGATCCACAGGGAAAAGAGGGGGCGCTAGAGATAGGTTAGTTTGGCTAGGTTCCTACTACAGAGACTAGGGTTAAGGGTTTAAAGGTGATTTTGATTGTTAAACTATTATGAACAAGCAAGCAATCAAAGGTGAGAATGAAATCTATGTTAACCTTAGGTTAGATTAAGACTAAGCAAGCAAGGAAATACTCAACTAGGTATGAAAAGGCAAGTTACCCTAAGGCAAGCAAGAAAGAAGCAAAAGAGCAATTAAAGAGAGAAGCTAGCATGAACAAGGAAAGAGCAAGGAAAGAAGCTAACTAAGCAAGAAAAGAACTAATTAAGCTAAGAAAGCACAAAACTAGGGTTTTAAGCAGTAAAGAGATGTGTGGGCTGTTTAGGGGTATGAACTTATCACTTAAGTTGGGGGGTGACATATGAACATTATGATTCCATTTAGATTATCCAAACCAAACAACAAGTTAGAGTCTAATGAATTAACCTAAGCTACTAACTGGCCATGAATATGCTAGGTTGTGCATAGGGGAACTAGTCTCTAACACCCCCTACTACCCTTATGAGGCTCAATTGGGTTAGGGATTAGGTGCAATTCAATTAGAGTCTAATCAAGTCTAGGTTTCTATATTAGGCATTCCTAGGGCAATTAGGTGCTGAGGGTAGTAATGGGGAGGTGAGATTAGGGTTTTGGACCCCAATTCCCCCACATTCTAGCCTTGAGAAGGCTCCATGCTAATTGTACTAGAATTACCTAATCTAGCTACTTAGATCTCTCACTTAGGTTTAGGGAGATTGATTAGGATGTAGGAAGATGGGAGGCAACCTAGGGATCCAAGAATTGGACCTAGGGGCAAATCCCAAAATTCACACATATAAGCAATTTGCCTAAATTCCTAGGTGATTCCACACACAACCCAACAAGCAATCCATGGAGAATGAGATGCAAATAGAATATAATCATTAACAAATGGAATTAAAACGTTTACATGTCATTCGCCCCCAACATGGTATCAAAGTAACATAATTTCCCCCAAACAATCCACCCATAGGGGCCTAGCTACTCATAGAAATGTAAAATATAAAAAGAGAGAAGAAAGAGATAGAGGTGGCAATGGAGCTCAAAGTAGTGGCTGAAATCCCCCTCTCTAGTAGCTGTAGGTCATCCTCCTCCCTCCTCCAGGGTGCAAGGGTGAAGAATCAAGGGGATTATGGGTAGGAACTAGTCTAAACTAGTGATTTGGTGGTGGAAATGGTGAAATGGAGTGGATTTGAGGTGGATATGGAGTGGAATGTAGTGGATGGAGATTTGGGGAGCTAGGAGGTGGTGGAAAGTAGCTGGCTTCATGCCCCAACCACCACCTAGGTATATATAGGTGTATAGGGTTAAGTTAGGGGTGAAATGGGGAAAGCAGTGGAAAAAGGGTGGATTTTGTGAGTAGCACGACTGTGGTGGGTCACCACGGCCGTGGTGGGTAGGGTAGACCACAACCATGGTGTATGGGAATGGTTGTGGGAATTAAAATAGGCCAAGTTACATGGTTTTGGTCTGAATGGCCATGGTCGTGGTGGTCACCACGGCCGTGGTGGATAGGGTGTTGCACGACCGTGGTGGAGTACCACGGCCGTGGTGGGTTGGATGATGGTGGCCGTGGTAGTATAAAGCGGTCGTGGTGATCTTCTATAGCACGGCCATGCTAGGTAGAACGGCCATGGTGGCTGCCCCTTGCATGGTCGTTCTTGGCTGCACGGCCGTGGTGCTCTTTGCTTGACTTGGAGTTGATTTGCAAGTGACCTAGCACGGCCGTTCTGTGGTACCACGACTGTGATGGGTCCTGGATCAGCACTTTGACTTTGTTCTTTGGATTTTCTTGGACATCTTTTCTTCAAATAATATTTGGCCACTAGGGGTAGGTTGAGGGAGCCTTGGACTTCACTTTGAGTCTCTCCAAGGGCAAAAGAACCCTATGATCACTCCTTCTCTCTCTCTTCCATCAAGTGTGGTCCAAATTCCTAAAAAACATGCAAATAATGTCCATAAGTGCATTTTATACAAATAAGCATATTGGGAGGAATGACATGCAATCTAACAAGTATAGATGTGATTGAGACACAAGATGAAGCCCTAAAATAGGGCTGCATCAGTCACGTGCTATTTTTCTTTTATTTTCCTTTTTCTGTGCAATTGTACGGCCCAGAATCACTTACCCCTTGATCGTACGGCTTAGGAGTCATCTTCTAGCCACGCCAGGAACGGAAATTAGTTGTTTTTAGGATAGCTGGAAAATCTGGATTTTCTCACCCTCTACTTCATCTCTGATCAAAATTCTTTCTCGTACACATTCCTTATCAGATTCCATGCCTAACCATACCTTACTCATGACTTATGGTTTCCAATTAAGGATTTGCCCAAATTCCATCCGTAGCTTCTCAAACCTTCCCCACTTATGAACCCTAAATCAAACCCCCGCCTATAAATAGCTCTACCCTAGCCTTCCTCAGATCCTCAACGACTCTCCTCTCCTCTCTTCTCAATTTTGTTGCACATCGCCTGTATTGTCGTTGGTGATCAAGTTTTAGGCTTGGGTTTGCGACGAGCAGAGCTCCTTCTTCATGCCGTCTCGGTTCAAATTTATTTCACCTTTAGGTCCACGACACTTCCCTCTCTCTTCCTCTATTCCTATTTTCTTATCTTGTAGATGTTTGCAACTTTGTCCAATCTAGCTCACACCAAGTAGTTGTCCTGTACGCTGCAATGATGGACGAGTCGAAGGGGATGAATCCCCTATGGAAATTGTCATCTTTGCCCCCCGATTCGCTTTGTTTGTTCATTTTTCCCTTAGGGGTAAATCGGTCTTTTTTCCGTTTCACTTTCTTCTTCCCGAGCAAGTATCTTGTTGAGTTGTGTGTGGGGCCGACTGAGTTGGCAAGCCTTGATTGGGCCAGCTTGGACCGTGAGGCCCACTCTCTCTCTCTCTCTATTTCTCCAAATATACGATGACGTGGCTTTTTCTCTTTTTCCTATTAACTGATTTTCAAAAATTGATAACTAATTATTTACTAATAAAAAATACAAATAAATAGTCATTGGATTTTGAAAATGTAAGATTTCTAATGGTATTGGTTTTGTCGCTTAAATCTGATGTTATAAAGAGGTGATTTTGATGGATCTAATTAAATAAGATAATAACTTGTATAATTCATAACTAAATATTTATAAGTTAGAAAAATATAATAAAATATGTTTTGAACTAAGGAAAATATAACCTAAAACATGGCATGGTTTTGATAACCTAATTCATTAATAATAAAAAGGCCATTTTTAGGATTTTATATAATCAATGTAGTTCTAATCCTAATTTAACATATGTGATATTAGGTGCTTTGGAAACCTAGATTTGGATCTAGAAGTAATCTTGTTTTATTAAGACTCTATGAGAGGTATGATTGCATCTCCTATTTTTCTTTATTAAGCAATAACCTAAATTGTCTTTCTCTTGGTCCTATGGACAATAGCCTATAAACCATATCTTTTTCTTTTGAAATTATGCTTCATGTAAAGTACCCTACTCGTTACTGATATTGTGATCATAATATCTTCTTTGACATTCTTTTGGAATCTTTACTATGCTTTGTTCATTAGGGAACTCAATTTGTTGTTATATGCCCACTTTGAGGAGGATGATAATGATGATCACTTATGTGGTGATTAATTGTAAAATCTGACTATACTTTTTACTTGCCTCCCTATTAAGCATTTTGTGTGACTCAGTATCCCTAGAGTAATATGATTTGCATTAGTTTTGTCTTATGTGCCCTTATTATTTATTTTGGGATGGAGGTTATGTGCCCCATACCCGCATTTCAAATTATGAGGTTTAGCCCAACATTTATTTATATTGGGAGTTTGGTTATGTGCCAATCTCTATCAGGTTTCAAGTTTATGATGCTTGGCCGCCTTTGTTATTTATGTTGTTCCAGTGCTATGTTTATCTCACCTACATGCAGGTTGTTATGGGTTTTGTTCCCTAAAAATATTATGTGTGCTTTTGTGGCACCACTTTTATTAATGATTTAATGGCAAGTATTCCTTTTATCATATGCTAGTGATTCTTTCCTTTTATGCTCGTTTAGGTAGTTCTTACCTTTTTTATGGGAAGCCTTCTATACTTGATGTACCTCTTTGCTAATATATATTGCTCAATTTTCTTTTATCATGATCATACCAACTTTTTACTGATATCCTCTTTTCTTTTCCTTTTGTGGGGTACGATTCCAACCCCAGGTGTTTGACAAGGAGAAGGAAATCTAGGAGGACTTGGATCACAACAAGTGTAGCTGACTTCGTGGGATACTTTGCTTGAAGTTGTTAGGTGATCCTCAGTTAGTCCTATATATGTAGTTAGTTTTTCCTTTATGTCACCCTTCGTGGTGAAAGCTTAGTATGATAAGAAGCTTTGTAATGGTTAGATACATCTTTTAATTCCACTGCTACTTTGTGTTATGATACAATCATGTTAAATAAATTTGGTTTCATACCTTTCAAGAAAAAGTTTTTGTGGATGTGTCTTTTTATTTTAGTAGGGAGTGGATCCCTATGGGATCCCACTCCTTACATGGTATTAGAGCCTATAGATGTCGGTTATCTAACTATTTCAAACTTGTCTCCCTCAGGATGTTTACCTTTTTCCATAGGTTTCTTATACCTAGTGTCCTTGCCTTGTGCATGAAAAAAGCCTAATGGATGGAGATAACTTGATGGTTGACTACCAGTACGGTTATGATACACACCAAAACCCTAGGTTTGGTCAGGAGACCTCAGTTTCTGCTAGTACAAGTGTAGTCTTCACTCCAGAGTAAGAGTTGGCTATGCTTTGACAACTTTTTGCTACTACCATGGCAGGGAAGATATGAGACTCGTCTTTTCCTGAAAAGTCTAAGAAGTTCTTGATCATAGAGTTCATGAAGATGCAACCACCTTCCTTTAAGGGTGAAGGTGAAATAGAGATGGTCGACAAAGATGATGATTGGGCGATAGCCTTAGAGAGGACCTTTGATGGAATGGCATGTCCTTCCTACCAGAAGGTTAGGTTTGCTTCATATGTTTTGGATGGACCCGCTCGAGTTTGTTGGAACGGGATAGGAAGGACACTTGATATCTCTACCATGACCTGGGAACAATTCTTGGTGATTTTTTGTGGGAAGTATACCTGCACTGCTTCCCTAAAGAAGAAAGAAGCAAAGTTCTATAGCTTGAAGCAAGGTTCCTTATCTATTTCTACTTTTGTAGAAAGGTTTCTCCTATTGGAACGTTATGCAGTTGGTTTGAGTGAGGAACATAGGGCTAACCTATTCCTTCAAGGACTCAACTACAATGTGGATCATGCTCTTATGCCACAACTGCCCTTGACCTTTCAGCAGATGGTTGATAAAGCTTTAGCCATGGACTCTTACCCAGGGTTTCAACCTAAGGAGTTTGAAAAGAAGAGGAAACCCTCAAGAGATGAGTAGAGAAGAGACTAGTGTGCTAAGTGCAATGGTTACCATCCTCCAAGAAAGTGCTCTCAAGATAAGAATCAAGCAAAGTATCAACCTGACTTTCGGGTTGCATGCCATCATTGTAATGAACCTACACATATTCACCCTAGGTGCCCTCAACTTCATAATGGACATGTACCGGCTCAACAACAACAACCACAAGTGCTCATCAGAATAATGGTAACAACAATGGAAAAAGACCTTAGAAAGGCGAGCCGAAAGAGTTCTTGCTTTGGATGACCAAGAAGTTTATGATGATGTTCAAGTTTAAGGTAACCCTTAGTCCCAGAGTTACACTTTCAAGTTATGTTTCCTTTTGCATTGTACCTTGTGAATATATATAAAGAAGTTACCGTTGTAACTATAGGTTTGTTTGGCTTATTAGGATGAAACTTTTAAGGGGTGGTAGATAGTTGTTGTGGATGTTTAGATTTTGAGGACGAAATCTCTTCAAGGGGTGGTATGCTGTAACATACCAAAACCTAGAAGTTGATCTTATTCCAGGGTTAAGAAGTTAGAAACCTTAGTCTTTGAGGTTTAGCCAAATAAGGATAAGAGTATGCTCTTTAGTGACCTTATATATGTTGATGCATGAATAAATCATATTAAAATGTAGAATATAAATTAATGTTACCAATACCTTCAAATTAATTATAAAATCAATGAAAGGTGCATAAGATATGTGCATAAAAGACAAAGTGTCCATAATTGAGAATAATGAGTTACAATTTCACAAAATATGAAATAAATAAACTTATGTGAGATAATGATAGAGTAGATTCATTCTAGATCATTCCTTTGCCTTATGGTGCAAGGAAGAGAAAAAGGAATGAATAATAACACTTAAAACATGTTAATGAGATATTGGATTATTAATTAGAGAAATAATAGAAATAATGGATAATGTGTTAAAAGCAAAACTTATTGGATAAGAATAACCTCATATTCATTTTCTTGGGATATGCTTTGGCTTGGAGGCCAAGTTTCACCAATTTACGATAATAATAATACCTATTTTATTTAGAAAAGAAAATAGTGTTTTTCCTTAAAAATATTAAATAAATATTTAGTGACTTGAGAAGTAGAAAATAATCTATTGTAATCTACATAATAAAATATGCCTTTTGGTGATTTTTCACTCAATTTGGAGAAAGTTCGATTAAAAGGTGAAACCACGAGAGAGAAAGTGTGTAGAACCTTCAAAATATTAAATAAGTGAACAAATAACTCCAACATGTAAAATAAATGGCAAATTTGCATTCAACATATTAAATATGATGTGAGGGTGAAGTTTTATAAAATTTGGGCAATCTGATCACTATTAATGAAGGAGGAAACAAAAAAAATAAGTTTTGAATTATTTAACCCATTAAAAGTTCTCAAAAGGCAAATATAATTTTATATTCAATTTATACATTTCGCAATTAGCTTATGTGCAAAATTTTATCCAATTTGGGGTTCGTTTACACCCTCAAAAGAGGAGAGAGAAAAAGGAACATAAATATGTGCACACTTTGGTCGAATCTTCTTAGGATTGATATTTAATCTGTCATGCTCTATTTTTCTTTTATTTTCCTTTTTCCATGCAATCTTACAACCCAAAATCACTCACCCCTTGATTGTACGGCTTAGGAGTCATCTTCTATCCATGCCAGGAATGGAAATTAGGATTTTTTGGGATAGCTGGTAAATCCAGATTTTCTCACCCTCTACTTCATATCCGATCAAAATTCTTTCTCCTACACATTCCTTATCAGATTCTACACCTAACCATACCTTACTCATGACTTATGGTGGCCAACTAAGGATTTTCCCAAATTCCATCCGTAGCTTCTTGAACCTCCCGCATTATGAACCCTAAATCGAACCTCCGCCTATAAATAGCTCTACCCCAGCTTTCCTCAGATCCTCAACGATTCTCCTCTGCTCTCAATTTAGTTGCACATTTCCTGTGTTTCCGTCGGTGATCAAGTTTTAGGCTTGGGTTTGTGACAAGTAGAGTTCCTTCTTCACGCCGTCTCGGCTCAAATTTCTTTTGCCTTCAGGTCCGCGACACTTCTCTTTCTCTTCCTCTGTTCTTATTTTCTCATATCCTGGATGTTTGCGTCTTTGCCCAATCTAGCTCACGCCAAGTAGCTGTTCTGTATGCTGCAATGGTAGACAAGTTGAAGGGGATGAATCCCCAGTGGAAATTGTCATCTTTGCCCTCTGCTTTGCTTTGTTCGTACGTTTTCCCCTTAGGGGTAAATCGGTCTTTTCGCTGTTTTGCTTTCTTCTTCCCGAGCAAGTATCTTGCTGAGTTGTGCGTGGGGCTGGCCGAGTTGGCAAGCCCTAATTAAGACAACTTAGACCGTGCGACCCACTCTTTCTCTCTCTCTGTTTGTCGCAAGTAGACGATGACGTGGCTTTTTCTCTTTTTCCTATTGGCCAATTTTCAAAAATTGATAACTAATTATTTACTAATCAAATGAATACAAAAAAATAATCATTGGATTCAGAAAAATGTAAACTTTCTAATGGTATTGGTTTTGTCACCTGAATCTAATGTTATAAAGAGGTGATTTTAATGGATCTAATTAAATAAGATAATAACTTGTATAATTCATACTTAAATATTTATAAGTTAGAAAAATATAATAAATATGTTTAGAACTCAGGAAAATATAACCTAAAACTTGGCATGGTTTTGATAACCAATTCATTAATAATAAAAAGGCTATTTTTTGGGTTTTGAATAATCAATGTAGTTCTAACCCTAATTTCACATATATGATATTAGGTGCTTTGGGAAACCTAGATTTGGATCTAGAAGTAATCTTGTTTTGTTAAGACTCTGTGAGAGGTATGCTTGCATCTCCTATTTTTCTTTATTGAGCAATAACCTAAATTCTCTTTCTCTTGGTCCTATGGACAATATCCTATAAACCATATCTTTTTCTTTTGAAATTATGCTTCATGTAAAGTACCCTACTCGTTACTGATATTGTGATCATAATATCTTCTTTGACATTCTTTTGGAATCTTTACTATGCTTTGTTCATTAGGGAACTCAATTTGTTTTTATATGCCCACTTTGAGGAGGATGATAATGATGATCACTTATGTGGTGATTAATTGTAAAATCTGACTATACGTTTTACTTGCCTCCCTATTAAGCATGTTGTGTGACTCAATATCCCTAGAGTAATATGATTTGCATTAGTTTTTTCTTATGTGCCCTTATTATTTATTTTGGGATGGAGGTTATGTGCCCCATACCCGGGTTTCAAATTATGAGGTTTGGTCCAACATTTATTTATATTGGGAGTTTGGTTATGTGCCAATCTCTATCAGGTTTCAAGTTTATGATGCTTGGCCACCTTTGTTATTTATGTTGGTCTAGTGCTATGTTTATCTCACCTACATGCAGGTTGTTATGTGTAAGGAGGCGGGATCACCCCCTTACAAAAAAAAATTGAAGAATAAAACATCCACTCCAAACACACTCAAAGGTATGCTAGAATAGGTGAAAAATTTTCAAACTTCAATGAATGGCATTCAAAACAACCAAAGTATAACAGTAGAATAAAAATAATGACTATATTAAATTTTCACAAAAGATTACAAAAGTACATTATAATATCTCATAAGGGTTTACATGTATGATACAACATAAGGATCTAAGTAAAGGGAAATCTAAATCGTAACAACTTTGTCTCCAAGCTTTAACTCCTTAAGCTAGTCCAAAACTTTATGACTTATCATCCAAGTCCTTCACCTAGGGTTGGAAGCGTACCCCAACAAGAAGAGAAAATAGATGACATCACCAAAGGCTGGTATGTGCATACTAAATAGGAAATTGAGCAATATATGGAATAAAGGACATCAAATATAAAAGGCTTCCCATAGAAAGGATAAGGACCACCCAAATGGGTATCAAGAGAAAAGGAATTGAAATCATATGATAACAAAAGAATACTTGCCATTAATAAAACATAAAGATTGTGCCACACAAGAACATGTAAAGAATTAGGGCACACACCCCATATCATCAACCTGCATGCATGTGAGATAAACATAGCCCTATAACAATATAAATACAAAGGCGGACAAGTCTCATAAACTTGAAACCTGGTAGAGAAAGGAATACTGCCAATCTCCCAAATATATAAAACATGGGCCAAGAATCACACATATTGCCCTGGGTATGAGGTTCCTTTCCATCCCAAAAGAGCAGGAAATATCACATCTACTCGGCAGGAAATAACACATCTTCCATAAAAACCAATGAAATTACACTACTCTAGTTCTACTGAATCGCATAACATGTTAAATATAGAGGCAAGTAGAAAGTATAGTCAGAATATATAAACTAGTCACCACATAAGTGACCAACATATACATCCACCTCATAAGTGGGCAAAAGACATCACATGCCATCTTGTATAGTTCCATCATGTACAAAACATAAGATAAGAGTTCAAAAGAATATCCATGATCACATGATCAATATCAAATAAGGTAGTTCATATAAACTATGATTTTCAAAAGATAACACATTGTGTATAGGATAATGTCCATCAGACAAAGATAATGAATAAGCATTGGTCAATTGCTCAACATAGAAGAATAGGGGATACATCATACCTCAACTTTAGAGTTTAAACAGTCCAAATCAGTCCTAAATCCAAGACTAGGACTCCAAAGGACCTCTAGGGAAGGTGGATAGGTCTAATAAGTAAGGTTTCCAAGCTTAGATATGCTGGTTTCTCCAACAAAGCTCCTATCTCGAGCAAGAAGCACCTTCTCCACTTTAGAGGTGAAAAACCCTAACAAAAGAACATCGAGATGGGGTGTTTGAGGGCTCTAGGCGGGGTTTCACCATGGAAGACCAGGGTTCCGACCTGGAGGAAGGTGGAAGTAAGACTAACAACATGAAAATAAGGAAGGAAAGGAGGAAACTTACTACTTTTGGTCAAAATAATCTAGGAGGAGCTTTAGAAACCCTAAACAGAGCAAATTTGGAACCCTAGGAGCCTTATTCACCAAGGTAGGCACCTTATTTTACCTTGGGACAGAACCTTTGTGGCCAAACAGAGTAGGAGTTATGCTCTAAGCTAGAGGAAAGAAAGAAGAGCAAGAGTTTTCGAATTTGGAGTTGGGAAGGGGTATATATGGCTGTATAAAGAAAGAGGTCAAGTATGAGGTGTCTATGAGACTTTCCATGTGTCATGTAAGGGTGTCCATGGACATGAAAGCCTTTATGGATAAGGAAGAAGTAAAGCACGAGGTTTCAAGTTACTTTACATGTGTTCAATTCTATGGGTGCCTATGGACATGCAAACCTATATGGATAAGGAAGAAGTCAAGCATGAGGTGTATGGAGCTTTCCATTTGTCCTTAGCCTAGGGATTTCATGGCCATGCAGGAGGACAGATCATAGAGGCTTCTTCAATATCAAATGTTGATTCATAAACAATTATAGGCCATCCCAACTGACCTCCAATCAAAGAAATAACCCCATTGGTTGATAGCTTCTAAAGATAAGCTCATTTATAAAGAGAGTAATCCCTAAAATGCCCTTGGAAAGAAACACCTTCAAACCAAGGTGCAACTAGGCGCCCTATGGTTCAAAAACTCTAGAATGATAAGGGAATATATAAGGATTATAATGCATGTGACAATTTGCAAAGAAAACCTCTTAATTGGGTAAATTGCAGAAAAGTCCAGAATGTACCTAAAATTGCATAACTTGCACAAACAACATCTAAATTGGACCAACCTTCATCCACAAGTTATCTTTGATGTGTTGAATATGAATTTGACATTATTTCCATTTGTTGAAGTTATATAATCACATTATTCATTACTTATTCCTTTTACTCATTTTCTCTCTCCTAAACTTATCCTAATATTTCAAGGTTGTCCAAATTAGATGGAATTTGACATGTAGGCTAATTTTGATGTGTAAATTACGAATTTGAAGTTTGTTTCCACTTTTTGGACTTCATTTTATGAGATATGTCATATGGCCCATTAACGACCCTTTATCTAAATTATTCATCCAATTAAGTTTCTTATCTTCATATTACCACCAAAATGAGTTATGTGGCATATTTTATGTATCCATTATAATCCTAAGATTAATGTTTAGAACATTAGGTTACATTAAGTTGATCTATACATGCATTATCTCATTGGGGTTATACTAAACATCTATTTAGGTCTAACCTTCAACCTTGTTTGGATAAGTCCAAAATGTCAACTTCTAGGGTAGGGTCTGAGATCTAGTATGTTACATTATGGGTTTTGTTCCCTAAAAATATTATGTGTGATTTTGTGGAACCACTTTTATTATTGATTTAATGGTAAGTATTCCTTTTATCATTTGCTAGTGATTCTTTCCTTTTATGCTCGTTTGGATAGTTCTTACCTTTTTCAGGGGAAGCCTTCTATACTTGATGTACCTCTTTCCTAATATATATTGCTCAATTTTCTTTTAGAATGCTCATACCAATTTTTTCTGATATCCTCTTTTCTTTTCCTTTTGCGGGGTACGCTTCCAACCCCAGATGTCGGATAAGGAGAAGGAAATCTAGAAGGACCTGGATCACAACAAGTGTAGCTGACTTCGTGGGAGACTTTGCTTGAAGTTGTTAGGTGATCCTTAGTTAGTCCTATATATGTAGTTAGCTTTTCCTTTATGTCACCCTACGTGGTGAAAGCTTGGTATAATAAGAAGATTTGTAATGGTTAGATACATCTTTTAATTCCACTGCTACTTTGTGTTATGATACAATCATGTTAAATAAATTTGGTTTCATCCCTTTCAATAAAAAGTTTTTGTGGATGTGCCTTTTTATTTTCGTAGGGAGTGGATCCCTATGGGATCCCACTCCTTACAGACATTGTCCCCAATGTCAATAGCAAAGGAAGAAAATGGAACAGTTGTACCGATGTGTGAGGTGAAATCTGGAGCCAAAGAAGGATGGGTGGGATGCACATGAAAGTATGCCCTTCAATAAGCACTCAAGCTCTATGAAGTGTCTGATATCACCCATGAGCTCGTGTCTGAGGAGTGTAGGTGATAGCACATAGAAACACCTCCCAAACACTCCTTCCCATAGTTTGCAAATTGATAATACAACATGTGTCAGTACCATCGACTATGAAGTCGGTGGTACCGACTCAATGCATTCCTGTACACTGAATACACATATCAAGGTACCCTTTTTACTTACATAAAAACTAGATATCAACAATATACAAATAGGAATGTAAAAATAGAATTGAAAGTTTAACAAAATAAACCTAATCGGTAGGTTGCCTCCCACAACCGTTCTTGTTTAACATCCTAGGTTGGACACATGTCAATCAACAATAATCTAGTGGTCATGGAGGAGGGTGGAGCTCTCTCTGCCTCTTCCTTCTAAACATGTGGTTCCTTGCAACAATGAGAAAAAATAAATAATAGTCAGAAGACTAGTGTGCATAGTTGACATTCCATTTCAAAAGTAAATTATTATTGTAATGATCATGAACATGAATCACAACCAAGTCTTGATGTGGGAGCACATGCAAAAATAGGTATCCATAAGGTGAAAGGTATAATGATGATTCTTCCTTAATTTCTAGGACCATCCTCAATGGATAACTCCTATCTACACATAATGGAAGGGTTACACCAAAGGTGAATTCATGTGCCTCCTCTTCTAATAATTCAATTTCACCACATTCATTGATATCCTCAAAATGTTTTCAAAATTATCATTTGTATATATATCCCATATAGGGTCCTCCATAAGGAAATGAAGAGATGGGTCTTGTGAGGAAGGAATTATGTGATGGGTAATGGGATATTCCTCAACCTTTTCAATCTCAGTATCTTCTTCCTCACTCTCTTCCTCCTCTCTAAGATCACTATCAAATAAAGCACCTTCTGGATCCTCTTCTCCTTCACTCATATCCCAAACACATGTATCAAAATTCTCTTCCACTTATTTCATCATTCTCCTCATCTTCCTCATCAGATCCCCAATCATATTCAATATCAATCCTAGGAGTCGAAGGAGTGGGTGTGGGCTCAATGGAAGGATGTAGTAGAGATGATTCTAAAACTTCTTCTAGTCTATTGTCCTCACTCTCTAATTCCTTATCCTCAAGCTCAACTTCTTCCATTTTCTCTACTCTACCCCAACCTCCATTAGAAATAGGACTTCGGCAATTTAAAATAGATTGAGCAATAATCCTAATATGCTCATGATGAATTTTGTTGAAGGTTTTATCATGATGTGATGAAGGTGGACTCAGACATATATAACCTACATGTGCATTTCCACACTCAGGACAAATAGGAGCCATGTGCCTTTTTTTAACTTTTTTTTAAAGGAAAGAAGACTAACTATAAAGAAATATCTAGATTAATTGAACAATTCTTAAATTAGAAATGAAGTTTTATGTAATGAAAAACGAAATAAAAAATAAAAAAATAAAATATATATAATGGCCTAGAGTGGACGGTCTCAATATTTTTAGCGCTGGTGATGTCGATTTCTCAGCAACGGTGCCAAAAACTTAACACACATAGAACATACGTGTAATACAAGTGTACATGTCGTGTAATATAGGACAAAAGAGGCTTGAGTTGTCGAACTTAGGAAAAAATTACACCAGAGACTACTACTTACTGAAACCAAATCAGATAGACCTAGAAAGAGAGTTAATTGGCTATTTAATTAACAAAGAACAAAAGTAAACTTAACTAAGGTTGTTGTGATAAAAAATGGATGGATTCCTTAAGACTTTTAGTTTCACTATGGTATATATTGTATTTAATAATTTTTATTAATATTTATTTCTCCTAACCCTAGACTAAGAGTATGTAGAAAGAATTACCCACTCTGAGGATGTAATTCACTCCCTAATCTAATACCAATCCCACTCTCTTATCGATTGTGTTATTAGTTAGGTGCTTTATCAAAAAATTTGAGTAATTTCGACACATTTCTAAGCCACCTTTATCAAATGGCGATATAAAACATGTATTTCTATGAAGTTCCAACTATTAATTCCCTTTTTTAAAGCAATTAAAGGTCTAATTAACTACCTATGTGATCAAACATGGATAGTTCATAACAATATCATAGAAATAAGTCAAGAAACCAGGCAGAAACATATATACCAATTCATAATGTCAAATACAGTACAACACCAGGATACTTCCGGGTCCTAAAGAATATGTTTGTAGCCGAAAATAGATGACATGGTATCACTATAAATCAAAAAGATGTAAAACATGAATTTTGAGATATAGTGAATTGGAGAAAAGGCTAAAGAATGGATATGGAGAAGATTTGCCATTATCTCTGTCACCAAAATGCCTCCGAGGTCCGCCGGGTAGGTTCCTTCACTTTTCTCCCTCCTTTCTCCGTTCGACTCATCCCCATGCGATAGATCTCGATGACGCCTTTATAATATTGTCCTTTCCAGGAGTAATATATGTTTAGGTTAAGAGAAAACCTAATTGTATTGAAAAATAATAATAACAATTGGATTTAATGTATTTAATCTTGGCTGTCATCCTGTGTCGATACTACTGACTTTTTGCATTAAAGTCCTATTTTATTTCAATCTAGAACTGTAATATTTTTTTGTACTTTGATTCCATATCGGTACTACCGAGTTGCATGTACATTTCTCAAGTAAAAAATAATTATCTGCTATAAAATAAGCAATGAATTAAATCAAATAATTAATATAATAGTTAAAATATGTAAAATACATGTAAATTACATGCACAAATATAAAAATTGATGCATACTAATTTTATACTAATTTGGTAAAATATATGTAAAAGTATATTCAATTAAGCTCAAATGACAAAGAAAACAACCAAATTAGACATCCAAATAGTGACAATTTGTGCATACATCACCAGAAAGACAACACTGATGGGGGAAGACAAACCTACTACCATGTTGATCGGGTCCATTCATGAATCATGAGGTATAGTAACAGTAGTGTCATATCCATCAGACTTCCGCTTTGGGCATGCCATGGACCAATGTTGTCGGGAAATGTAAACACTACACATCCAATGTTTGGAAGAACAAATATTAGTGACCAAGCCTTTTCAAACATCAACATATTCTAACATCTTGAGGATGTCACCAACCCATGTTGAAGAAGACAAAAGTATGGCTCAAAGATAATTGACAAACATTCTAATGAAAAAGGGCTTGCTACAACAAGTGTGAAGACTCCTAAAGGAGATGTGACTTGAGCACCAATGTTGGTGGTTGACTTCACAATAACTAAATAGCAACATGTGGGCTACTATTGCCAGAGTTGATGTCAACAATTGCTTCTAGTCATGAAAGAAAATGAAAGAAGATGATACACTAGGAACCAATGTCATTTTTTAGAAATAGAAATAGTTTGTGACCTTGTGGTATGGAGAAGGGTGAAATGATTTGCTACAAAGTTGAAAGAATGATGACCTCATGGTAGGGATGAAATTATCCCCAAATTTACACCACTTCCCATAATCAACTCCAACAAATAAATCATCACAAAGTCAAGGAAAAAAAATCTATGACACAACACATGATCATTTACAAGTTGAGTCCCTTCGTATGTAACACCTACCATTATCTGCCCAAGATAGGCATCCATGAAAGGAAAATAGAGAATAAAGTAAGGTCCTAACGAGTGGGAGGCGTACTCTATTCCCCAAGGGTGAAGTCTGGAATTGATTGTTGGGGGGCTAAAATTATGGTAAATAGTTTTACATGAAAAAATGTGTTTGTACTTGTAAACAAAATGACAAACAAATGTAGGTTTTGAACTTGAGACCTTTACATACGTAACATCTACATTTGCCACTACAACAACTGGATGTTATTGACGAAAACATATTTTATACCAAATTTATACCAGACTTTTATACATGCATTTGTAAAATCCAAAAACAAATGAAGTGAGAAGGAAGAGACCCCTCAACTACCCATTAAGAATGTAGCCAAGAAACCACTACACCAATCAGAATTAATGTTTATAGTACGACATGTATATTATATATTAAGAATTGTACTTTCTCTCTCTATATATATATGTATATATTTATATATATATATATATATTAAAAATTGTACTTTCTCTCTCTCTCTATATATATATGTACACACACACACACACACACACACACACACACACACATATATATATATATATATATATATATATATATATATATATATATATATATATATATATATATATATATATATATATATATATATATATATATATATATATATATATATGAGGTGGCATTGCCATTCTTGTCCTCTGGTTCAACCTCTATTGTGCCATTCTCATCCACCCATCAACTGTAATATGGAGAAGTGAGGTGACAAGAAGCCCACTGTCAGGATTAGGTTGTTCAAAACAAGTAAGCAAACTCATGCAGAAGAATATGCCTCCTATTTCAAGGACACATTCAAATTAGAGGAGGAAGTGAAAAGTCTCTTCAATCTTCTCAAATTTTTACTATTTTTTTTCACAAAAAGATGGAAATAAAATAAATTAATCAAACTTATGAAAGGTTTCTTTTTACCTCAATAATGATAACCTTTCTCTCTAAACGTTCTATCTCCATAGCTACTCACAATTAGTTTGTAATGCCTCAAAGTCTCACAAAGTCCTTTCTATCGTCATCTTCTTTTTCCCTTTTAACATTTTCTAATCCCTCACTCTATTGAAATCCCCACACAAAAAATAAATCTTTTTCTGAATTCTACACCACTATTATAGTCATCGATCTACCCATCACTCATTCATATCACTCGTTATATCCCTCCATCTATTTCTCCTTTTGTGTTCCATAATAACTACTATGTAACATTTATTAGTAAGAAAAGTTAATTTTTCTTCAAATAGACTTGACATTGTAATTATTCTCCTCTGCATATGATCTATAATTGCATATCCAAGTAAATTCATCTCTCTCCCCTCAATTTATACTTGTATGTTATCTATCCAATTTTCTCATATCTTACCCTTTAACCTCCCCCAATCTTGACAACCACTACCAACACCCTCCCTCTTACTTGTCCATCATAATTTCTTTCTAATCTTCCCTCCCAAAAGTATCAACTGTCAAAGCCCTTGAATTAGTAAACGAGCATCATTAGATTGAAATATTGCATGTTTTGATGAGCCTGTTTCTAGACTCCTCGTTGGCTACAAAACTATCTAAAATTTGGTTGATCCAACCACCATTTTCATTTGAAACCTACACCCAAAGATATATTCGCTACTATATCTTGGGATCACTTTTCCTTATTTGATGAATATTTACTATTGGTTATATTTGGGACAATAGTAGATAGCGTAGAAAAAACTACATAATCTAGGGTGATTGATGCAACATATTCACTTGGTTATCAAGAAAAAAGCGGGAGATCTATTTAAATAAAGCCTTCTGGTCATCCTTATTAGGAACATGAAGGGTGAAAAATTGTTGGAAAGTCTAAAGTTACACTAATATATCTACACCTTCTTGTAGAAATTCAAATATTATATATATATATATATATATATAGAGAGAGAGAGAGAGAGTCAAACTAGAATACACTCGAGTGTACAGATTACGCCATACTCCTCAATGGTGTTTGCCTATCTAGACCTTGTCTTTCTAAAATCCATTCCATTGATCTTTATGGTTACAATAATAATAGGCCACATACAAAATTTGAGCTCATTTTGATGAGTGTAACTCACTCATCCAAGGACAACAAAATCGACGTACGAAACTAATTTGAAATACATGATTCTTGCCTCCTTTAGATGCACGATCTATAAGTATCCAAATGAGCTAAAATTTATTACATAGTATGTTCTTAAAATATTTAATACGATCAACAGTTTAGAATTTTAAAAAAGTTACTACATATTTAAAAATGACTGAGGTGTACGGTGCCTCCGGTATACTTGAGTGTATGGTGCCTCCGTACACTCGAGTGTACACTAGCCTGACTCTCTCTCTCTCTATATATATATGTATGTATATACATATATATATATATATAAATATATATATATATACTATAAAAAGAGCAAGTTTTGAAGGCAGTTCAAATACACCCACCCAAAGTCATATTGACCAATCCCATACCACGGATTTGCCAATGTGGCAAAAGCTTGCACTCTCCTTCACTCAAGCTGCTCTCACATTTTTTCAGTTTTTTTTACTTTTTTAATCCTAATTTCTCTCTCCTATCAAAACCATCCACGTCCTCCAAACCCTCCACCCAAAAACTTTGCGTTCTCCAATCCCATCAGTCTTCCTTCCTCAAAGACCCCTCTCTCCCTCCCGACTAAAATCATAGTCTCTCCACCTCTCTCCACACCATAATTTACTCCATTCTTAACTAACTGTCTCTTCTATCCAAGTCCGAGTCAATAAAACTTATCGCATCCCTCCCCTATCTCACCACATGTGTGTTAGAATGAGAAACAAATTCTATGGCTTTGCTCCAAAAGGAAACTAACACCACGCTAAAAATGGTAGGAGAAACACATTGATTTAAATAATAAAAAGAGGGCAATGAATATAATTGCATACCAAATTTTATTATTATTTTAACTTGCTGTCAAGCAACTTGCCTCCGTTATCAGAGAGGACAAGAAAACCTCAACAATAAAGATATTATGTGGACTTATTAGTTCGAAATAGAAGCCACGTCTTTAATAGTTCAAAACAAAAGCCACATTTTCAGGGAACCATCAACAACCAACAACTCCCACACTCCAACACACATACATCCACTACTCGGTCCACGTTGCCTATCATAATGAGCACATGTTAGATTGATTCATAACTTCCGAATGACCACTGGAGGGCTTCAACACTGAAGACATCCTTTACATGCCCATTCAGTCAGTTCATAAACCAACTGGAGGCAAAGCTCCTCTGATCTATCATATGGTGGCCTCCATTTGTCCTGCAAAGAGTATCAGGTTCTCCTGAGCCACATTTTAGGTAGTAAATCCTTGCATCGTCCAACATTATTGTTGAAGCAGTATGTACATCTAGCTATTCCCATACTAACTTATATTCTGTAAGAGACAGAAAAAAGATTTTGCATGATGTGTATAAATATATACCACCGATGCAGTTTGAAAAATAAATCATCTTCCTTTCATTCAGTCAGTTCATAAACCAACTACAGGCAAAGCTCCTCTGATCCGTCATATGGTGGCCTCCATTTGTCCTGCAAAGAGTATCGGGTTCTCCTGAGTAATTGTTTTAGGCAGCAAATCCTTACATCGTCCAATATTGTTGTTGAAGAGGTATGTACATCTAGCTATTCCCATACTAACTTATATTCTGTAAGAGATAGAAAAGAGATTTTGCATGATGCGTATAAATATATACCTCCGATGCCGTTTGAAAACTAAATCATCTTCCTTTCATTTTCAAATTTTTTCTCCAACTGTGGTCATCTTGTGTCCTACAAAAGAATATGGTTGGATTTTCTTCAAACCATCACTCAAAACCACCATGCAACAACTCCTTGGATCACTCATGAGTTACTATTTGTGAGGTATGTACATGTAACCATGCACCAATAAGTTCTATTTTGCAAGAGATAATAAGAATTTATTATAAAATGCAAACAACAAAGATAATTAAGATACCTCCAGTGCAGAGATTTTGTGGAGCACCTGGCAGTGAACTTTCGTGGTGACAGCTCCTTTCATCATCCACGATTGCAATTCATGAGGTATGTACATGTTGTCATTCCCCAACAAGTAAAATTATGTAGGAGACATCAAGATTTTTTTTATAAATGTGTAGATCAAGATAATCAACATACCTCTATTGCAACTCCAAAACTAATTATCATCCTACTGCCTTCAAGTCTTACAAAAGCAACAAACACATTATTATCTTTCTTCATCTTTCAGTCATCCTTCAATAACAACCAAGGAGAGGCTTCGGTTTATTATCCTCTGTGTCTTCTAAGAAGGTATGCACCTCTACCTATATTATGTCAAAGAATGTGTTATAAATTTTCGTATAGCAACAAATATTTTAAAACTTATTTGAGATAATTATTCAAGATCATAATCTGTTCAAAAATTACACATTGGTTAGCATATTGAATATAGAAATTTCAGCAATAGGTAGACAACAATTTTACTGAAATAAACAACCACATACTATTATTATTATTAGAATGCATTGGACCTATATTATATGGGAAAGAATACAATAGGAAAGGTATACATTAAATACAATACAATTCTAAATAGTAAAATAATAGAAGACCTTTGTGACTAGCTTTGGCAAAAAAATCAGTAGCAATTATACCAATGAACCAAATTAGTCAGACGAGTTGGTTGAAATAAACAACAATTTTTATAGAAATAAACAACCACAGACTATTATTATTATTAGAATGCATAGGACCTATATTATATGGGAAAGAATACAATAGGAAAGGTATACATTAAGTCCTACACAATTCTAAATAGGAAAATAATAGAAGACCTTTGTGACTAGCTTTGGCAAAAAAATCAGTAGCAATTATACCAATGAACCAAATTAGTCAGACGAGTTGGTTGAAATAGGACTTATCTTTTTTAAAAAATTGTAGAGTTGACCATTCTTGCATTTAGTAGATTGGACCTATGAAGAAACAACTAAGTTCCTTGCATGATGGGACCTCTACATGCAACAATATATAGGCCACAGTTAACAAATGCAATAAGTACCACAGATAACTAATGCAATCAGTAACCAAGTAAAAATTAAAACCTTAAAAAGTAAATACACAATATATACCTCAGTAAAACAGAAACAGAACATATGAGTCATATATTCAAGGACCTGCAACAATAGGGAGTCCACACTAAGGCTGCCCTGTGTCTATATAAATGCCAAGAAGAACATGGAATAGAAGCATAATCTAAATACACATGTTCATAGGTATTTTAGATGAAGATAGAATGGATTAGAACCATGGCATTAGCATTTGAATAAATTGGCCTAATCTAATGAACCTAAGTTGACCTAGACTACACATGCTAAGAAGAATATGGAATAGAAGCATATTGTATATACACATGTTCATAGGGACTTTAGACATGAATTAATGCCTTGAAATCACAAATTTGTTATAAATTTTCATATAGCAATAAATATTTTAAAACTTATTTGAGATAATTATTCAAGATCATAATCCATTCAAACATTACACATTGGTTAGCATATTGAATATAGAAATTTTAGAAATAGGTAGACAACAATTTTACTGAAATAAACAACCACAGACTATTATTATTATTAGAATGCATAGGACCTTTATTATGTGGGAAAGAATACAATAGGAAAGGTATAGTGAATGTGTCTGATCAATAAACCTATATTCAGTCAATGAAAAATACACTCATCATTAAGTAACTACTATAGATCCTTTAAGATAGTAGTTCACACTGGACATATGTGACAAAAGATATGCGATCAACCATACACGAACAACATATGGATCCTACCTACCTTAATCTCTCGACTTGCATACACAGTAATCCACAAGTAGCAACTGTGATTAGTATCCCTGTAGTAAGTTAAAAAAATCCACAGTAGATCAGGTTGGGGAGCAATAGCTTGATTGATAACATGGTAGGTATCTTAGATGAAGGCATAAAAATATACTGAGAGGGTGTGGTGAAGTGGGTCACATGGTCAATATCTTAGATGAAGGAAGAAATACCTGCTTCAGTCAATCAAAGTGTCATATACTGAATGTTGTACAGGAGTTGTATTAGATGCATGTCGTAATAGATGAAGGGACCCATACCCACCTTAGTACCTCAAGAGTGTTATAAACTGCAACAACAAGTATCAAATGTAATCAACACCACTATTTCTAGAAAACATTACCAGTAACATAAAATTCCTATTGTTAAATGAACATAAAAGTGAATAATAGCAATAGAACCTCAACGAAGCTACCACATTAGGGCCCCTACCTTCATTAATATCTGGACTTCCATAAACAATAATCCACAAGTAGAAAATGTGATTAGTACTACTCCTTGACAAAATAGTGAACGTGTCTGATCAATAAGCTTGTATTCAGTCAATGAAAAATACACTCATCATTAAGTAACTACTATAGATCCTTTCAGATAGTAGTTCACACTGGACATATGTGTCAAGAGATATATGATCAACCATACACAGACAACATATGGATCCTACCTGCCTTAATCTCTTGACTTGCATACACAGTAATACACAAGTAGCAACTGTGATTAGTATCCCCGTAGTAAGTTAAAAAAATCCACAGTAGATCAGGTTGGGGGAGCAATAACTTGATTGATCACACAGTAGGTATCTTAGATGAAGGCATAAAATATACTGAGAGGGTGTGGTGAAGTGGGTCACATGGTCGGTATCTTAGATGAAGGAAGAAATACCTGCTTCAGTCAATCAAAGTGTCATACACTGAATGTTGTACATGAGTTGTCTTAGATGCATGTGGTAATACATGAAGGGACCCATACCTGCCTTAGTATCTCAAGAGTGTTATAAACTGCAACAACAAGTATCAAATGTAATAAACACCACTATTTCTTGAAAACATTACAAGTAACATAAAATTCCTATTATTAAATGAACATAAAAGTGAATAATAGCAATAGAACCTCAACGAAGCTACCATATTAGGACCCCTACCTTCATTAATCTCTGGACTTGCATACACAATAATCCACAAGTAGAAAGTGTGATTAGTACTACTACTTGACAAAATAGTGAACGTGTCTGATCAATAAGCATGTATTCAGTCAATGAAAAATACACTCATCATTAAGTAATTACTATAGATCTTTTAAGATAGTAGTTCACACTGGACATATGTGATAAAAGATATGCAATCAACCATACACAGACAACATATGGATGTATATAACAAGAGTTTATAAACTAAAATACTATACAGAATTTGTCTTAGATGCATGCGGTAGTAGATGAAGGGACCCATACCCACCTCACTGTCTCAAGAGTATTATAAACTAAAACCACAAGTATCACATGTAATCAACACCACTGTTTCTAGAAAACATTACAAGTAACACAAAATTCGTATTGTTAAATGAACATAATAGTGAAAAATAGCAACAAAACCTCAACAAAGCTACCACATTAGAACCCCTACCTGTCTTAATATCTCCACTTGCATACACAGTAATACACATGTAGTAAATGTGATTAGTACTACTACTTGACAAAATAGTGAAGGTATCAGATCAATAAGCATGTATTCAGTCAATGAAAAATACACTCATCATTAAGTAGCTATAGATCCTTAAAGATAGTAGTTCACGCTAGACATATGTGACAAAAGATATGCAATCAACCATACACGGAAAACATATGGATCCTACCTGCCTTAATCTCTCGACTTGCATACACAGTAATCCACAAGTAGCAACTGTGATTAGTATCCCTGTAGTAAGTTAAAAAAATCCACAGTAGATCAATAAGCATGTATTCATTCAATGAAAAATACACTCATCATTAAGTAGCTATAGATCCTTAAAGATAGTAGTTGACATTGGACATATACAACAAAAGCTATGCGATCAACCATACATGGACAACATATGGATGTTTAGAACAAGGGTATAAACAACTTCAAATAATTTACACAAGGTTGTTATAAAAAAAATTTAATTTGTCAAAATTAGACATGGATATCCAAAATCAGACATGTTTTCCCCAACCAGATATCACATGCATTATTATATTAACTATGATGGTCAAGTGAGTCACATCCTAAGTAGAAAATTTTGGCATATAAATATACTGAGAGGGTGTGGTGAAGTGGGTCACATGGTAGGTATCTTAAATGATGGAAGAAATACCTTCTTCAGTCAACAAAATGTCATACACTGAATGTTGTACAGGAGTTGTCTTAGATGCATGTGGTAATAGATGAAGGGACCCATACTTTATCAGTATCTCAAGAGTGTTATAAACTGCAACAACAAGCATATAGATGCATAGAACAAGAGTAAAAAAAATCCACAGTAGATCAGGTAGGGGAAGCAATAACTTGATTGATTTCACAATATAGTATTGCTACTACTTGAAAAAATAGGCTACTATTGAGATTCATGTTATAGGCTACTGTTGAGATTTAAAAAAACAATCATTACAAGACATAGTGATATACACCATATTAAGTGCGAACTTGAATGAAAGTCTAGAAGATTATGAAATTGATCACACACAGCCAGATCCATACCAAATTAAGGCATCCAACTTTAATTTAGATGGTGGTCTTGGATAGAAGTAGTAAGATGTCAATAAAGGATTTCTCATTAAAAAAAATATAGCTACCTTCTTCAGTCAATCAAAGTTTCATGCACTAAAAAACATATAGAAGTTGTCTTTGTTGCATGTGGTTATAGATGAAATGTGTAAGATTTAGAATAACCAAACTCGACTGATATTTAGAGTACAAGGATATAAAATATGATCATAGTAACAGTCAGGAAAAATACAACTTTTTGTACTTCCTCTAGCTTTCACCTCCACCTGCATGAGGATTAGCCATTTCTCATCAAACCTTTGGGTGAGTTTCTGTAAGTGGTTGCTAGAGTACCAAATGTCAGGTATCATGATGCCTCTGCATAAAAATATATATAGGACCTATACATTAGCAAATCAAGCATCAGGTCAAAATATAGCCAAGTTCAGATCGAATTGCTTTCTTTGTGCATAAGCAACATCAACATGAGCCGTTCAAACAACTTAGTAAAATACGACTCTTCAATTACGTCCAACATAAGCTACATTAAGGAAATCCAAGCAAAATTGTGTCCAAGTTAGACCAAGTTAGGCTAACATAGGGTTGATCCGGTGTAGTTCAAGTCAAGATAATTGTTATTAGCAAGTGTGACAATTACGTCCAACATAAGCTACAAGTGGGAAATCCAAGGAATATTGTGACCAAGTTAGACCAAGTTAGGCTAACTTATGGTTGATCAAGTGTAGTTCAAGTCAGGATAATTGTTATATTTTGACAACATAAACAATTTGACTTTTGTTCTATTCCAGAAAAAAATATAAAATAATCTATACTTAAACTAATTGCATTAATGTTGCAAACAATCTACACCAATAGGGTTAGCGATAAACCTTGAACAAAAAACACGATATAGAGATTAGACTATGGATGATAGATCCGTCACATAGAAATTTTGAGGGGAGGGGACGATTGCATGAGGCAGAAGAAGAAAAAAATAAGTTTATAATGAATAAGAAATACGAGGTCCTACATGTAAACATGCATGGATTACCTCCTACCTAAACATAGTAGATCTCCTTCAGCTAATGAAGGAGAAAACCCATCTGAGAGTGATGTTGACAAGCCCAAGCTCCTCCTTCTCCAGTACCCGTGGTTTCGTCCTAAAGAAGATATTCAAGGAAGGAAGACGAGAAGACAACGCGGAAATCTGACCCGATGGATGAGTTCACAGTGAAGAAATCCGACCAGATGGATGAGTTCACAGTGAGGAAAAAGAGAACGATAAAGCGATAGAGAGAGAGATAAGTTCACAGCAAGGAAATCCGAGGCCCTACCTATAAACATGCATGGCTTACCTCCTACCTAAACATAGTAGATCTCCTTCAGCTGATGAAGGAGAAAACCCACCTGAGAACTGAGATTCGTGAGAACCCTAAATCTGGTGGAGATCGGAGAGCGAGACGGTGACCATGGAAACCCTACATCTCCAGAGCGAGACCCTGGACTCTAGTCTTGCAGCTATGTCAGAGTGATGCCGACAAGCCCGAGCTCCTCCTTCTCCAGTAGCTATGGTTTCGGCCTGAAGAAGATATTCAAGGAAGGAAGATGAGAACATAGCGAGGAAATCTGACCGGTTGGATGAGAACATAGTGAGGAGATCTGACCGGATGAATGAGTTCACAGCCATTAGGGCACGAAGAAGAGAGGGGGTCAGGTAGTGCTACACTGCTGGGATGAAGCGCTGTCGGAAGGGAGCAGAAGAATCGTCGTTGTGATTAGGGCAGGAAGCTGAGAGGGAGTCGAGGAGTGAGGCGATCCAAGTAGAAGAATCGCTGCTGTGATTAGGGCAGTAAGCAGAGAGGGGGTCGGGCATTTCTACACTTCCAGGATGAAGCGTTGTTAGAAGGGAGTAGAAGAATCGCCACTGCGATTAGGGTAGGAAGCAGAGAGGGGGTCTGGCAGCAAGGGGTCTGGGCGGTGTGAGTGAGGAATGTAGGGGGGTGGTATGGGGTCTCAGGGTTGGTGGGTGGATTAGCCGAGGAGTTGTTGCAGGGATCAAATGGACACATGTCAGGATCCCCAACATGTTGTCGGTGGATCTTGATAGATGTCCTTCCATGACAGAGAGGGGGTCGGGGAGTGAGGGGACCGAATGAAATTTAGGGGTGCAGCCCTATTTTCAAACCCAAAACAAACACAGAGCAATCTCCACCACATATTACATGACATATAACATATAAAATACATATTTTATTTGTTATATGCGTTGTGGTGGAGAATGCTCCGTGTTTGTTTTGGGTTTGAAAATGGGGTCTACCTAGCAAAATTCAAAAGTTAATGTGTTCAAATATACTTTTACCATAAGAAACGGATGGCATGCTCCCCAATCGATATTGGTATTGGGAAAAGGCTCAACTTGCGCTTCTCAACCAGCAGGCTTAACCAGCTGAGCTAGCTCTAACAATAATGCATCTATTCGATGAAAATAAACCCGCATAATATTCCAATATTCAGGGCATGTTTTGTATGCTATAATCGGATGACAAAGTGGGTGTTTGATGTATATTTTTACATTGCCAATTCAAAACTGCACCCCATTAACCCAACCAAACTAGCCCTAAATCTAAGTGAGTTGTCAAAATTTTAGTTGATATGAATTCTTGGCACCAAATATTGACAAAATTTGCAAACTGTCTGAATCGAACACATTTGGCTTTTTATTTTTATTTGTCATAGGAGAATTTTAGCTAATAAATTAATGAGTCATATCACTGCATATAGAATCCGTCTCATTGTTTGCACTTTCCAAAATGAAGGATTCGTGCAAACTATGGTGGAATCAGGCCTATCTTCTGGCACTACATCTCAAAGTTGTGACACACTTACGTCATGTCTTACTTCAATACAATCACGTAGATCTCAACAACTTGAAAGATATATTTACAGTTATGATTTGATGTCCTTTCAATGGATGTGTAGATACCATCGTCAAATGGTTATTAGAAGTATACAGATGCATAGACATGCCAGATGTGAAGGTAGTGGATAACTTATTGCAAGATATGCTAAAATTTACAATAGTTTGCCACCCTATATGAAGTTAAGGATTGATATGCACCCATATTTTGACGGAGTCAGTGAAGTTATTCAGGTTCTCAATGAAGGTGTGGACTCCACACTTGGTCAAAGAGCATTGTTTCAACCTGTTGATGATGAAAATCATAACTACCCTGAAGAATTTCTCAATTCACTAGTTCCAAACGGTTTGCCCCCTCATGTATTGCGGCTAAAGAAAAATTGTCCTATAATGTTGTTGCAAAATATTGATCCGGCAAATGGGTTATGCAATGGTACACTACTGGTTTGTAAAGGGTAAAAATGTAATTGACGCAGAGGTTACAGTTGGTCAAGCACGAGGAAAAAGAGTTTTCATACCTAGAGTACCTCTTATAACACCTAACAATGATGGTCTTCTATTTACTTTTAAACAGAAACAATTTCCTATGGGTTTGAGTTTTGCAATGACAATAAATAAGTCACAGGGTCAAACTATCCCTAATGTCGGAATTTATTTGCCCCATCCTGTATTCTCTCATGGATAGTTTTATGTAACATTGTCAAGAGGGACATCCCAAAATACAACGAAGGTCTTGGTTAAACCAGGAGATAAGAATTTCAATGGTGGAACATTTACAAAAATATAGTATACAAAGAAGTATTATCCTTTATTGATGGTATGCTTTTATCTTAGTATTTCATGTTGATTATTTGTATTTACAACTTTTCTAAGCTAACATATTTACATGTTATAAATAGGATGACAAAAGATAACTATACCCCCTTTCGACGTGTACATCGATACCTAAACTGGAATTTAAAGGTTCGTGTGGCCTTCAAATGGAAAGCACATGAAACATCAAGGGGAAGAATGAAGTAGAAATTGTTGTTTATCGATGAAGAGGTATACTAGATTACAAAATTCTGAATTTGTTCTTATTTAAAATACATTCATGTGCTTGTGTAATGCCTCAATGTATCTTTTGTTTCTTAGGGAGAGAGGATGGAAGCCAGTTTAATTGGTGATGCAGTTAACAAATTCAATAATACTTTTAATGAAGGAAAGTGTTATGCATTGAATAATGTCTGTGTCGAAGACATTCACAATGACTATTGAAATGCAAAGTGGAATGAAGAGTGCATAATTAACATAAATTGTATAGTTGCTGAAGCATCTGAAGATTGTGAAAAAATATATGTTTACTCATTTCAATTTACTGAGATTGATGACTTTCAGGGTCTTCAAGATAAAAAGACATTTCTTATAGGTATTTTTAATTTTATTTCATTTATAGTATCATTTTATAATATTCATAAAGTCTTTTATGTCAATTACAGATGTCATTGGAATGATTACCAATGTTGATGACATTCAAAGCATTACGAAGAGGGTGAACAGGTTGCCAAATGTGACATCATATTACAAAACAAAATGTAATAAATATAAATTATTTAAATTACTCGATCACTAAAACAAAGTATTCATTTACTAACACTTATATGTATATTTATGGTATTTAGGCACACTATGTCTAGGTGCTCATTGTGGGGTGAAATAGCTGTGATGTCACATGACAACTTGAAAGCACAATATGAAATGAGAAGTATAGTTGTTATTATTGGATTGCAAGTTCGATGCTTCCAAGGTAAGACACAATCAGTAAATTTAATTCTATTTGTGAGACTTATTTTATATTAATTTAATAATAATTATAGGTTTATACCTGTCAAGTACTTACACAACAAGACTTCTCTTTAACCCCCCATTGCCACGAGTTGATGAAATGAAGTCAAGGTAGTCGTTTTCATATTACACGTTCAAACAGTAGTTCATATATATTTCTTTCTAAATTGAATTCTATAAATTCAATAGGTTGTCTGAAAGCGGTGTTGGTTCTTCATCACTTGTGAATGTGTCCATGTAAAAAAAGAATATATAGGCAATAATGATCAATCTTTCCATCTTGCATGAATCCCTACAGAGTGGGGCACTACACAAAGTAACATACCTCAATGTTTGTAACTTATATAAATACTTAAATGTATATAATATGAAAATAACATGTTGAATATTTTTAGGATCACATTTATGAAATTAAGACTGCAGTTGTAAAAATTTACCATGATCGAACCCTTTGGTACTATGCATGTGTGAGGTGTAGCAAGAAAGTATATGATGAAAATGGTCAAGGCAAGGTCTGCCCCAAATGTGGAGCAAAAGATAATGTCCTCATGCAATTTACCTTCTTTTATCATGTAATACATCGATATATTATAATTAGCTTGTAAATTAATATTTATTTTTGTTGATTATAGGTACATTATGAAAGTTGAAGTCATGGACGCTTTTGATTCTATTAAATTAACATTATTTGACACAACTGCACATCATCTCCTTGGTTATACCGTTGTAGAGCTAAACAATATCCACTCACAGGTACTCCATATTTTTATACATATACATATAATATTGATGAACTTTACATCTGTATTAATATTAAATTGGTCTAATAATATAGGAAAATGGTGAAAATATGGTGGATATCATATTATCAAAGGCAACATGGAATCAATTGTTTTTTCATGTCAAAACACAAGATGTCCAACCATTTTTTTAAGAATCACAAGGGAAGCCAACAACAATGAAGCAAACAGATAAAGTCTTAGATGTAGTTCCCTTAGATATTAAGAAAGAATGTATGAGCCTTTTGACATCGAACACAATATTACTTTTTAATTTTGTTTTGTATCTATCTTAAAATCTGAATTGTTACTTTTGTTTTCCATATAATTTATATTCCCAGTTGTGTTTTACGATAAAAATCTTTTTATGATTGTTATTTGTATATACTTGCAGAAAAAGTTATTCCAAAGCTTCGTGTGACAACAAATACAAAATCATCAATAATTACAGTTGAAACACAATATTTTGCCAAAATAATCACTAGAGTTGTAAGTATTTTGACTGCATATACGATTATATTATTAAATTGTCTGAATATTTATACTAATCATTTTTTCATATGTGAAAGGCTCGAAATAAAGTTATAAAATCTTTAGGATTAAATCACCAGAAAGTGATTACATGCATTGATAATAAGTGAGATATTAATCAATAATATTTATTTATAATTTATTTCCTATTTCTTATTAAATAATTAAACTCATATTTTCTTCTCCAATCAGGTGTCCACCTCTCTTTGATTGATCGTATGAGGATGAGCTCATTAGACTTCAATTTTAGATGGGAAAATAGACGCGTCACATCACTTGCAGAATTTTGTCACATAATGAACTTTCAGTTACAAAATGAATATGTATTTTTATTATTTATGAAAGCAATAGTTCAATTTTTCTTATTTAACAATATTAACATTATGGTATTTTTATATGTCATGTGCATGTGCACGTGTGCGTTCACTAGTGTGTGTGTGTGTGTATATATATATATATACATATATATATATATATATATATATATATATATATATATATATATATATATATATATATATATATATATATATATAGTCAGGCTAGAATACACTCGAGTGTACAGATCACGTCATACACCCCAATGGTGTTTGCCTATCTAGACCATGTTTTTCCAAAATCTAATCCATTGATTTTCATGGTTACAATAATAATAGGTCACATAAAAATTTTTAACTCATTTGGATGAGTGTAAGTCACTCATCCAAGGACAACAAAATCGACGCACAAAACTAATTTGAAATATATGATTTTTGTCTCCTTTAGATGCATGACCTATAAGTGTCTAAATGAGCTAAAATTTATTCTATAGTATGTTCTTATGATAATTAAGAAGATCAACGGTTTAGATTTTTCAAAAATTTATTGCATCTTCAAAAATGACTGAGGTGTACGGTGCTTCCGGTACACTCGAGTGTACACTAGCCTGACTCTCTCTCTCTCTCTCTCTCTCTCTCTCTCTCTATATATATATATATATATATATATATGTATGTATATATATATATATGGGTACATACAACTTATACGTATCAGACTATTTGCCACCATCAGATTCATCATGTGGACCTCTATCGTCGAGTTTTTTGGTGTTATAATTAGTGTGCCTTCTTTTAAGCGGTAGCATTGATTACTTGATCAGAAAAAAATGAGAACAAAGCTTCTGTGAAATGATTATTTCATTGTCGTTCCGATTGGACATGTTAATTGACGATTTTTTCTCACATGCATAGTATTATCCTGATTAGATTTTTAGTAGGAAATTTACTTAAGAAACACTTATCAACTTGTGATCGTGGTCGCAAATATTGTTGGAATTGCTCTTATCATAAGCAATAGATAACAAATCATCAATATTTATAGTCCAAATTATTTTGGTCATTACAATATAAATATAACGTACACCCCTACACTACCGGCACATTGAACAAGTACTTCTTTTGTGTTTTCCTGCTGCGTACCGGCACTAGTAAACTAGATAATCAAAGGGAGAACTACTTCAATAGAACAAGATAGAGTTGCCAGAATTAGAGATAAGAAAGTGCTTACAAGAAATACTCGAGAGGGGTATGTATGATTTGCCTTTTCTCATTGTTGTTTATATCAGTATATTAGACTTGTTTGCATACTGTAAATGCTATGTTGATTGCTTGGATAAAAGCAACATATTTATCACTTGTTGTGTCAACAATTATTACTTATCACCAGGGTGTCTAAAACCAGTTTCTGATCGGTTCCAGATTGAAACATCAAAATTGATACAAAATAGCTTGACCCAAAATTAATTTTCTTATTAGGTGGTATGTCTAGGATTGGATGAAATTACACTATATATCTATTTTTCTCAGTTGAGTTTTCATCATGGAAAATTATCCATCTAGTGGACAAGTTTTGTATGTTCTCTATTGCTCAACATATCTCTTATTTTATAGGATTATTCGAGTAATATGTCTATCAAAACACCATAGCATCGTTGAAGCTATGGAAGGAAGTTCACATCAGACCGGAGTTTCACTTGATGAGCAACTCCAATTCACCTTAATGCGAGAAAACATATGTGAATCTAATGTATATGAAAATGATTTTTCTGAAGAGAATGATAGATATCATTACACTGATGGGCCTGATACTTTTGGAAAATAAATATCTCATTGTTATGAATTGCCATTAAACAATGAAGAGGATCTGCAAATACCATATGTTGGGTTGAAGTTTGGTTCTGAAGATGAAGCATACAAATACTATTATAAATTTACTATCAAGGAAGGTTTCTCAATCAGGAGGAGTGAATACTATACCAATAAATCAATCTTACTTACCATGAGGACATTTATTTTCTCTCAAGAAGGACAAAAAGATCTTAAAGATAGGAGAGAGACCATAACTACTAAATAAATGAAAAGGCGAAGGGTTACTCGTGTGGATTGTATGGAAAAAATGAAAGTTTTTCTTGAAAAATGGAGAGTGGGTTATAACAAATTTTATTAAAGATCACTCTCATCCTCTTTCAATACCATTCAAGGTTCCATGATTGAGATCTCATCAGAAGGTATTTGAGAGTGCAAAGGACCTAATCTCTACTTTCCATAGTTGTGGCATAGGCCCGTCAAAAATCACTTTAGTATTAAGAGATTTAGGCGACCAATGTATTACATCACATGACTGTATAAATCACATAAAAACAACTCACAAGAATAATTTGGGTCGTTAATGCATGTCCATTATGGAAAATTTTCTTAGATCAAGGTCTAGTGATTATTCTTTTTTCTTTCGTTACGAACTTGATTATGAATATACAATTCAAAGTATTTTTTGGGCTGATGGGAGGTCAAGAGAGATGTATATGATATTTGGAGATGTATTGGTCTTTGATGTAACATATAGGACCATCAATTTCAGTATGCCATTTGCCCCTTTTATTGGGGTGAACCATAAAAACAATCAACACTTTTTGGTTGTGCTCTTCTTACCGATGAGACTGAAGGAACATTTTTTTTGTTATTTGATACATGGTTACAATGTATGCATGGAAAGGTTGCCATTTTCATTATTACTGATCAAGTTGGTTTTATTTTAAATATTGTACATAGGATTTTACCAAAAACATTACATCAATATCTCTCTTGACATTTTGGAAAACATGCATTAATGCATCTTTCTGAACTGAGAAATGGAAATGATCAATTTGCAAATGAATATAAAAGCTAGAGAGATGAATGTGAGACTATAGATGAGTTTAAGGTAACATGGATTCAATTTAGAGAGAAAATACAACATATCTGACAGTTGTTGGCTTGGGACTATGTATCAAAAGAGAGAGCATTGGGTTCCTTTGTTCTTAAAAGATTTTTTTTGCAGGAATGAGTTCTACACACACAAATATATATATATATATATATATATATATATATATATATATATATATATATATATATATATATATATATATATATATATATATATGCAACATATCAAAACATGGACATATTCTCTTTTTGGCCCTTTTCCAAACTTTTCCTTTCCTTTCTATCCTTTTTGTCCTTAATGTTTAAATTGTGAAATCCATAGTAGTTTGGTTAACATTTATTCACTATTTGTACCAATAAAAGGGTTTATGCACAAATACATCAGTGTTAGTCTATTTAAGGACCTTAATTAGGTATTATAAACCTTAGTATAACCTTAGGATATATGCTAAAATCATAAAATGAGCCTAAGTTCAAATTTGGTTCAATTTGGATGTTGTTTGTGCAAGTTATGCCATTTTAAGTACATTCTATATTTATGCATTTTACCCAATTGGGAGGTTTTCTTTGTAAATTATCACATGCATTATAATCCTTAGATATTCCCTTACCATTATCGAGGTTTTGAACCATGGGTCACCTAGTTGCACCTTGGTTTGAAGGTGTTTCTCTCCAAGGGAATTTTAGGGATTACCCTCTTTATAAATGAGCTTATCTTTAAAAGCTATCAACCATTGGGGTTATTTATTTGTTTGGCGGACGGTGGGGATGGCCTAGAAGCCTCCATGGGATTTTAGGACTGAAATTTGATATACAAGAAGTCTTTATGAGATGTCCTCTTGCATGGACATGAAGCCCTAGGCTAAGGACACATGGAAAGTCCCATAGACACCTCATGCTTGCCCCCTTCTTTATAAAGCCATGTCTACCCCTTCCCACCTCCCAATTCAAAAAAACATTTCTCTCCTTCTCTTTCCCCTAGCTTAGAGCATCATTCCTACTCTGTTTGGCGATGAATGTGCTTTCTCAAGGTAAAAGAGAGTGATTACCTTGGTGAAGAAAGCTCTTAGGGTTCCAAATTTGCTCTATTTAGGGTTTCTAAAACTCATTCTTGAAGATGTCGACCAAAAATAGTAAGTTTCCTCCGTTCCTTCCCTATTTTCATGTTTTTAGTCTTCTCCCACATTATTACAGGTCAGAACCATGGCCATCCATGGTGAAACCCCACCTAGACCCTTAAAAACCTCATCTCCAAGTTCTTTTGCTACGGTTTTTCACCTCTAAAGTGGAGTAGGTCCTTCTTGCTTGAGATAGGAGTTTTGTTGGAGAAACTGTTGGATCGATGGGCTTTAGAGGGGGGTGAATAGAGCTACACACACTTCACAAAATCGATTAGACCACCAATTTAATTTGAGTGCAAAAATTAATGCAAGAAGCAATTTGATATCCTATTCTAGCATACAAAGCAAGGATAAGAGATAATGAATATCATGCACTTGGATAGGTGGTTTAGAGTGGTTCCACATCCTAAACTTAGGAGCGATGTCAGTCCACTACCTAGAGTTGGTTAGACTCTAGGATTTGCAACTTGGTCCTCTTATATATCACGATAAGATTACAAGAAACATAAACCACACAACCAAGGGCTTAATTACACAATCTAAGATCTTCTACCTATCCAAGGACTTACCCACAAAGCGAGATTCTTCAGCCTTCTACAAAGGACTTACCCAATCTCACCTTTGTCTTCAGCCTTGCAGGAATTACCTATCTTGCTTGAGCTTGCCTTGCACCTCTCCTTCACTTGGAGAGCTTGCCCACATTTTCCCTTCACCAAGGGAGCTGGAGCAACGATCAATCTTCACTCTTGAAGATCAGCAACACATCTTCTCCTTCACTCGGAGAAGAACAGCAGCAACTCCTCTTTCACTCGGCAAAGTAGCTTCAATCAATCTTCTATTTGATTTGGAGGTGGGAAGAAAGAAAGGAGATCTTTACATAGCACAAAGGATAGCTCTCATACACAAGGACCTATCTCACTCATGAAATTGTCTTGAAGGTAGAGAGAGAAAGGGGCTCAAGGGCTTGGAACACTCTCAACTAAGCTAGAACCAAGTTTGCAATGGAAGAGCAGCTTGGAATGAAGTCCAAGGGGTTCTATTTATAGTTGAGGGTTGCCCATTATGTTGTGGGACACTTGGGTGCATAAGTGGTCATTTTTCCTTCAAGAAAATGGCTATATTTTTGCCCAAAACAATTCACCAACGGTCATATTACTTTTTCTGCAAACTCTGTACAGTGCAATCGGTCGAGTATCAATGGGTGTAACTTGACCGATCAGGTAGCAGGCAATCCAATATTGAATTGATCGGTCGAGTTTGTCCTGAGGAAACTCGACCGACCATTTCAACTGGAAATGGCCTACTACCCAATCGGTCGAGTTCTGTGAGTGCACAACTCGACCGATTGCAATCTTCAGGAAATCGACTCAGGATGATCGGTCGAGTTCCAGGGTGGAAAACTCGACCGACCAAGTGCCTGAAATGGATTTTCTAATTTGCAATAAAAGTGATTAGCACTTGGTGAATTTTGTCCCAAACAATTTTCTCTTCTAAGTTACAAGCATATACATCGTTACAAGTGATTACATTTATGGTCTAAGGTGATTTACATGGAAATCCTAAATTGCACACTTGTAGTCAATTTGGCTTGCACTTGGCCCATTCTAGGGCTTGTATATGTGATCCTTTTCATGTATCTAATGTCTGCAAACAATCTTTAACGCACATGTTAGATACATATGAATGGAATGGTTAAGTCATTATCAAAATATAGGTAATGTACAACCTCTAGGTCAACATTCTCCCCCTTTTTGACAATGACAAACCATTCCTCAAACATATTGAAAAGGATAAGAAAATTAAACCTTTGCCTTGTGAATGAGGGGGATTCATGATAAGAACAATTGGAATTGCTCCCCCTCAATTTATCCTTCCTCTCACCTGCAAGTGAGGTTTTCTATACATAGAAAAATCAATATCCATGTAATATGTAATCCCTTACATGTCATATGATCAATCACCAAATTTAAAAGAAAAGGATCACTTAGGCAAGAAAGAAATAGTACTATCACCATAAAAACAATATGATTGAGTTTCAGACCATGAGATATTTCTCCCCCTTTTGACATTATCAAAAGGGAAGGGGTGTAGAAGAGAAAAATCTAGGTCTTCTCCAAGACTCAACCACACATATATGCAAAAGATGATAAACAACAGTGTAAAGGCATATAACATACAACCACAGAGGAGAAACATACAATCCAAGTTAGAATCAAAATATAGCTCATCAAACACCAAGCAGAAGATAACACAGATGAAATAGCCAAAGTGTAGCAATGATATTCCAACTCAGACATATGTTCTCATAAGCGACTACAACCATAAAAAGCGAGAAAAACAGAGAATAAGAAAATAGTACAGCTCAGACGAATCTGCCAGGATGTTGCTTATACAAAAGAGTCTAGAAAGATATATAATAGACATGCTAGACTATAATCTAAGACAACCTCCTAGACATCTAAGCTATCTATGTCAACTGTGTCCTCGTCATCGCCGGGGTTGTAGTCCTCATCACCATCCGAAGGCGGGGCAGTTGTGCCAGCAGCAGAACCAGCACCATCATCGCCATCCTCGGCAGAAGAACCATCACCATCAGCATCATCAGCATCCTCGTCGGCATCCTCATCGGCATCCTCAGCCTGGTCGGGCATCTCCTCGTCAGCAGGACCAAAGGAGTGACTGGGCCAGCGGGCATTCTGCTCAGCCCACGACATGCCAAGAGCTAGAAGCTCCTGTGCCTGTGGGAAGGATGGACCAGAGTCCCCCAAGGAAGCGAGCAGAGAGGCCAGGGGGCCAGCAAGTAGTGGTAGATATGCAGGAGTAGAGCTACTGGAGGGATACTGAGGTGGAGCAGCAGCGGAAGGCTCGGCAGCAAATGGTGGTGGAGCAGGAACGTAATGCTCATATGCATAGGAGGCATAAGCACTACCCGGATATGGCTGGTATGCTGGGTAGGGTGAAGAGCAGGATAGGTTCATGGTAGACATGATCGAACACAAATCCTGATGGAGGTGATCCTGGACCTGGCGATTGTACGCCTGTTCATGCATCATGTAACCCATAAGGGTTTCATTTGATGCTCTGAAAGACGCACGGCTAGGGCGAGGGTGGGGCTGCGGGGGTGGAGCCTGGGTGGAGGTGGGAGGGGCACCAGAAGTAGGGGCGGAGGCAGAGGCAGAGCCAGAAGAACTAGGGGCAGGCACAGACTTTAGAAGAGTGGTTTCACTAATGCACACTCCCTTTCGAGCAACCGGGTAATGGAAGTCGGAAAAGAGTGATTTGTCAGTGGCGAACTGGAAGAGACCACAGATCAAGGCTGGATAGGGAGGGTGGGTGCCCTTGGTGTTCTTGCCTTTGTCAAAGCAGGTCATATGATGAAGAATGTAACGAGCCCACTTGACACCTATGTTGTTCAACAAACAATACATCAAAACCGTTGTGTTTTCCACAATATCCGTTTGATTTCGCTTTGGATGGATGTTGCAGTTAAGCATAAGGGCTAGGATGTGCTTCCGGAGGTCAAGGGAGGAGGAGGGAAGGGTGGACTGCTTCTTATAGGCCACGTCAGGCTTTTTCAAATATCGATGAATATCCGGTAAAGTCAATTCATGATTTTTGTAAAAGGCTTCCGGGTCTAAAAGATCAAAATACTCGTCATAGCTCCGGCGCCAAGTAGTGGTTTCTTCATCTCCGGCAAGATAGAGATTGAAAGTCTCCTCGGAAAGTTGAAACCGACGACCGGCGATCATCGATGTTAGGACTATTTCGGTATTTGGCGGGGGAACAATCGAATCATAGTTCCAGCATAGATTAGCATAGAACTCGTGAAATGCTTTTGTACTAGTTAACTGATTGTTGAAGCAGTCACTCTCGATCGCAAGGGTGGAAAGGTTGTGATGTGCAAGAAGCTGTGCGATGGAGTTGATATGGTTTTGAAAACGAGTTGGACCAACTAGGGGGCGGAAAGGAAAAGGAGACCTAGGAAGGATATCCTTATACCTATTGACAGCCTCTAGAGATACAAACGTAGTGTTATCAAAAGGAATCAACCGTTGGGTCGAGGAAGAAGCTGGGGCATTGCTAGGGGCGGGTCGTTTTCTCCTGTGGGAAGCCATGGAAGCAAAAGCAAGAGAAGAAAACGTGCACACAAGCAAAACGAACCTCGAAACCCAACAAGAACACACAACCGTCGCCCGGGAAGGTCAGGAGCAAGCTGCTAAGGCACCCTAGGGATGGGAACGGGGAAGGGTTAGGGCTAGGGTGGAGAGCACGGGCCAAGAGAAGAGGAATCGGTCGACTATTTTCTAGTTGCAAGGGAAAATAGTCGGCCGATCCTAAGTTTTAAGTTGGCGTAGCCCGTCGATCGGTCGAGTTCTGAGACAGGACAACTCGACCGATCGGTCCACTGAAAAACATCTCTCGGGTCCTGATCGGTCGAGTTTTCTGGGGTGAAACTCGACCGATGGCAACCTGACCTAGCAAACTAAATCTTAGATTCTAGCCACATACATGCCTATTAAATTTATTTTTCCATTCTATTATGCTTAAATAACATACCTAGGAACATTTTGCTCATCATTGGGCACTATATAGCGATAAAACGCGAAATTCGATAAAAACCCAAAAAACAAGCAAAAACTAGGCATATTGATTGGCAAAATAAGCATAAGCAAACATGTATAGGCAACATAAGGTGAAGAATGACATGAGCAAGCATATAGGATAGAGACCACTAGCTAGATCACATAGCAATATCATTTAAATCAATAATGAGCAGTTTAGATCGAATAAAGTTAAATTGATCTCTAGCTAGAGGTTTTGTAAAAATGTCCGCCAACTGATTTTCAGTGTCCACATGTGTGATATAGATATCTTTCTTGGCAATGTGATCACGAAGAAAATGATGACGAACCTCTATATGCTTAGCTCTACTATGCAATATAGGATTATAAGAGAGGTTAATTGCACTAGTATTGTCACAATAGATAGGAGAAGCATCAAAAAATATGTTAAAGTCTTGGAGCATTTGCTTCATCCATAGGACTTGTGCACAACAACTCCCGGCTGCGATGTATTCAGCTTCGGTAGTTGATAATGCCACTGTGCTTTGTTTCTTGGAGAACCAAGACACTAAGCATGGTCCTAGAAGGAAGCAAGTGCCACTTGTGCACTTTCTATCAATCAAACACCCTGCATAATCCACATCACTATATGCCGTAAGAGTAAAATCCCTTGATTTAGGATACCATAGACCAAAATTTTGAGTTTTGGCTAAGTACCTCAAAATTCTCTTAACAGCAGTGAGATGCGACTGCTTAGGGCAAGATTGAAAGTGAGCGTACAAGCCAACACTAAACATAATGTCAGGTCTAGAGGCAGTTACATAAAGTAAACTTCCTATCATACCTCTATAGAGCTTTTCATCTATCTTTTCACCTTCTTCATCTTTATAAAGTTTGGTGGTATTTGACATGGGTGTATCCATCGGCTTCATGTTCTCCATCCCAAAGTGCTTGAGTAGTTCAGTTGTGTATTTGCCTTGGTTGATGAAGTTTCCTTCCTTTGTTTTCTTGATTTGAAAGCCGAGGAAGAAGGTCAACTCACCCATCATGCTCATTTCAAATTCACTCTGCATAAGAGAACTAAACTCTTTGCAAAGATCAAGATCAGCCCCGCTAAAAATGATATCATCCACATATATTTGAATAATAAGAAAATGGTTAGAAGTGTGTTTTAGAAACAAAGTAGAATCAACTTTGCCCATGACATACCCATTATCTAACAAAAAGTTCTTTAATTTCTCATACCAAGCTCGGGGTGCTTGTTTGAGTCCATAGAGAGATTTTTGTAGCAAATAAACATGATTGGGTAATTTGTCATTTTCAAAGCCTGGAGATTGAGCAACAAATACTTCCTCCTCGATTGTACCGTTCAAAAACGCACTTTTAACATCCATTTGATAAAGCAAGAAATTTTTATAACTAGCAAAAGCAAGTAGCATACAGATAGATTCTAATCTAGCAACAGGAGCATAAGTTTCATCAAAATCAATACATTCATGTTGGTTGTAACCTTGTACTACTAACCTTGCTTTGTTCCTTACCACTTTTCCTTGCTCATCAAGCTTGTTGCGGTAGACCCATTTGGTGCCAATGATCTTTCTATCATTTGGTCTTGGCACTAGAGTCCACACACGGTTCTTCTCAAATTGCTCAAGCTCTTCTTGCATGGAAAGGATCCACTCATCATCACCAAGGGCCTCTTTGATGTTCTTTGGCTCTAGTTGGGAGATGAAGGCACTATCTGCTTGTTCTTTGTTGTGAGCAGCTCGTGTCCTCACTCTCTCAAATGGATTGCCAATGATCAACTCCTTGGGGTGATTCTTTGCAAAGCGGGGAGTGGGATCCTTCTTTTCTTCTTCTTTTTCTTCTTCTGCAACCTGCTTGCCTTTGTCTTTGATGTTGAGATCTTTTAAGATAGGAATTATTTCATCTGCAACTTCATCATCACCAATATGCTTGCCAATAACAGGGTTAGTTTCAATAAATTTAACATTTATAGATTCTTCAATTTTAGATAGTTCAATGTTAAATACTCTAAATGCCCTGCTAGTAGTGCTATAGCCTAGGAAGAAAGCCTTGTATGATTTCAGATCAAACTTGTCACGAGAATCCTTAGTGTTTAAAACAAAACAAGGACATCCGAAAACATGAAAGAAATCAATAGACGACTTCCTACCACGCCATAGTTCATAGGGGGTTTTCTTGAAATTCGAATGTGTGAAAACTCGGTTTTGCACAAAACATGACGTGCTAACGGCTTCATCCCAAAACTTCTTAGGAGTGTCATACTCAAGAAGCATGGTCCTAGCCATCTCTTGTAGCGATCTATTCTTCCTCTCAACAACTCCATTTTGTTGAGGTGTGCGAGGAGAAGAGAAATTGTGCGAATAACCCGATTTTTCACAAAAACGTTCAAAAAGATCATTTTCAAACTCTCCCCCATGATCACTACGGATAGAAACAACATGGCAATAAGCTTCGTTTTCAACTCGTTTACAAAAGATCGAGAAAACATCAATAGTATCGCTTTTAGAAACGAGAAAGAAAGTCCAAGTATATCTAGAAAAATCATCAACAATAACAAGACAATACTTGGAGCCACGGAGCGTTTGTGTTCTCATTTGTCCGAATAGATCAATATGAAGAAGCTCAAGAACTCTCTTGGTACTCATGACTCCTTTGGATTTGAAGGAGGATTTGGTTTGTTTCCCTTGTGTGCAAGGTTGGCATTCCTCTTCCTTATCAAAATCCAATTTAGGAAGTCCTCGAACCAAGTCCTTTTTGTTCAATTTCTTCATTTGATGTAAATTCACATGACCCAAAGGACGATGCCAAAGAGAAAGATCGTTTTTATCCACAACTAAGCATCTATTTAGTATGGGCTTTAGAGCATCGAGAACAATAACATAAAGATTACCATTTCTAGTTCCCTTATATATAACATTGTAGGAGAGGGAATCTAGAAGCAAGCATTCTACAACAGTAAATAGCACAAGATAACCATTATCACATAATTGGCTAACACTAATTAAATTGTGATGTAGGCCATCAACAAGCAATACATTTTTAATACATAATTCATTGCCTACATCACCCTCACCTATAACCTTACCCTTCTTGTTGTCCCCAAAGGTTACCGATCCTCCTTTCTTTTTCACAAATTTGTTGAAATGGCTGATTTCTCCAGTCATATGCTTAGAGCAGCCACTATCAACAATCCATTTCTTTTGAACCTGCAAGAAAAGATGATGCGGAACCCAACTCAAACTTTGGGGTCCGGGGTTAGCTTGGGGACCCATTTCATCTTTGGGTTGGTCCCCTTGGGCTTGTAAGGACAATAGGTAGAATAATGGTCATCACATTTGCAATGAATACAAACCATAGGGTTTTTAGAGCCGGAAGACTCTCCATTGAAAATTGGAGGTTCCACACTCTTCTTCTTACCCTTCTTCTTCTTACCTTTGGGAGCAGTCCCATTATATCCTAAACCACTAGTACCAACTTGTTTGGTAGAGTGCTCTAGGACATCATTTAGGGATTTCTTTCCCAAAAGAAACCTTTGCAAAGTAGATCTTAATTTAGCATTATCATCACTAAGGTTTATAACATTAGCAGAAAGATTTTCAAGATCTTCTCTAGCATGCAAAAGGTCGGCCTCAAGACAGAGGGCTTTAGTAAGAAGAGAATCTTTTTCTAGAGTTAAACTAGCAACTTCATTTCTAGGCAAAACAGGTCTAGAAGATAAATCATTAATTTGAGCAAGCAATTTTGCATTTTCAGATTTGGGCACAACTATTTCTCTTTGATAGGCATAGACTTCTTTTCTCCTAGCATCATCAATAAGCTTGAGTTCTACATTTTCAGTTTTAAGAGTGTCAAGCTCATCCAGGCAATTTTGGTTTTCTATCTTAAGATTTTCAATGTTTTTAAGATTTATACCATTTTCAACCTCTACTCCATTGTATTGAAGTTCAAGGTCAAGAAATTTCCCTTGCAAGGATTCTATGCTATCAAGATGCAATTTTTCATTTTCATCAAGAATGTCAATTTTTGCATAAAGATCATCAACTATTTTGCCTAATCTTTTCCTCTTAGATTTACATTTAGCAAAAGATGATTGGCATTCATTAAGCATATCAATGAGAGTTTCCTTAGATAGCTCAAGTAAATTAACATCACTAATCTTGCTTACCTCACTTACCTCAATTACATCTTCACTAGTTGAGGCCATGAGGGCAAGATGACATTCTCCATCTTCGGAGCTTGAGGAGCTTGAAGAAGAAGACTCCCATGCCGCATGAGCTACATCTTTGGACCTTTTCTCCTTCTTGTCTTTTCTTTTGTACTTTGCTTCTCTTTTGTACTTGTCATCCTTCTTGTGGCTGCTCTTATGATGGCTCTTCTTAGCCTTTGGGCAGTCACTCTTGTAGTGGCCTTTTTGACCACACTCGTAGCACCTAGGAGTTGAGGAGGAGGGCTTGCTCTTGAAGTGCTTACCTTTTGAGTAGTTGGCTTCATGATCATTGACACCTTCATCTTCACTTGAGGAAGGGCAGGGAGACTTCATAGCAAGTTGTTGTTGTCGGACCATTTCTTCAATTTGAGCTTTGAAGGTTGTGTCCTTTATCTTCTTTGATTCTTTTTGTTCTCTTTTCTCCCCTTCCTCTTGCTTGTCAAGCCTAGGTTCATGATCTTGAAGGTTACCAACCAGCTCCTCGGTTGATAACTCGCTTAGCTTGTAGACTTCTTCAATAGAAGTGACCTTTGGCTCCCATCTCTTTGGTAGAGATCTCAAGATTTTGGCATTGATTGTACCTCTATCCATGACACTCCCAAGGGCTGCAAGGCTGTTCAAGATGACGTTTAGCCTTGTGTACATATCCGCCACTCTTTCATTCTTCCCCATCTTGAAGTTCTCAAGAAGACCACCAAGCATGTAGACCTTGGCCTCCTTGACTTGCTCGGTCCCTTCATAGGTGACACACAACTTGTGCCATATCTCATGCACCGTGTCCCATGAAGAGATGCGGTTGAACTCCGATGGTGTAAGGGCGGCGTAGATGATGCTCATGGCTTTGGCATTGAGTTGAGCATGCTTCATCTCCGCTTCCGTCCATGTGGTGATGTCCCCTTTTGGGTCTTCATATTTGAGATGGACAATCTTCCACATTTCGAAACTCACCCCTTGGAGATAGAATTGCATTCTCCTCTTCCAATATAAGAAGTTTGTGCCGTCGAAGACCGGAGGTCTCATGGAGAAGCTTCCTTCAAGGTTGAGTGACCCAAGAGCCGAATCTCCCATCTTCTCCTACTTGTTGAAGTAGCTTGGAGAAGACCTGCTCTGATACCACTTGTTGGATCGATGGGCTGTAGAGGGGGGTGAATAGAGCTACACACACTTCACAAAATCGATTAGACCGCCAATTTAATTTGAGTGCAAAAATTAATTCAAGCAGAAATTTGATATCCTATTCTAGCATACAAAGAAAGGATAAGAGATAATGAATATCATGCACTTGGATAGGTGGTTTAGAGTGGTTCCACGTCCTAAACTTAGGAGCGATGTCAGTCCACTACCTAGAGTTGGTTAGACTCTAGGATTTGCAACTTGGTCCTCTTATATATCACGATAAGATTACAAGAAACATAAACCACACAACCAAGGGCTTAATTACACAAGCTAAGATCTTCTACCTATCCGAGGACTTACCCACAAAGCGAGATTCTTCAGCCTTCTACAATGGACTTACCCAATCTCACCTTTGTCTTCAGCCTTGCAGGAATTACCTATCTTGCTTGAGCTTGCCTTGCACCTCTCCTTCACTTGGAGAGCTTGCCCACGTTTTCCCTTCACCAAGGGAGCTGGAGCAACGATCAATCTTCACTCTTGAAGATCAGCAACACATCTTCTCCTTCACTCGGAGAAGAACAGCAGCAACTCCTCTTTCACTCGGAGAAGTAGCTTCAATCAATCTTCGATTTGATTTGGAGGTAGGAAGAAAGAAATGAGAGCTTTACATAGCACAAAGGATAGCTCTCATACACAAGGACCTATCTCACTCACAAAATTGTCTTGAAGGTAGAGAGAGAAAGGGGCTCAAGGGCTTGGAACACTCTCAACTAAGCTAGAACCAAGTTTGCAATGGAAGAGCAGCTTGGAATTAAGTCCAAGGGGTTCTATTTATAGTTGAGGGTTGCCCTTTATGTTGTAGGACACTTGGGTGCATAAGTGGTCATTTTTCCTTCAAGAAAACGGCTATATTTTTGCCCAAAACAATTCACCAACGGTCATATTACTTTTTCTGCAAACTCCATACAGTGCAATCGGTCGAGTATCAATGGGTGTAACTCGACCGATCAGGTAGCAGGCAATCCAATATTGAATTGATCGGTCGAGTTTGTCCTAGGAAACTCGACCGACCATTTCAACTGGAAATGGCCTACTACCCAATCGGTCGAGTTCTGTGAGTGCACAACTCGACCGATTGCAATCTTCAGGAAATCGACTCAGGATGATCAGTCGAGTTCCAGGGTGGAAAACTCGACCGACCAAGTGCCTGGAATGAATTTTCTAATTTGCAATAAAAGTGATTAGCACTTGGTGAATTTTGTCCCAAACAATTTTCTCTTCTAAGTTACAAGCATATACATCGTTACAAGTGATTACATTTATGTTCTAAGGTGATTTACATGGAAATCCTAAATTGTACACTTGTAGTCAATTTGGCTTGCACTTGGCCCATTCTAGGGCTTGTATATGTGATCCTTTTCATGTACAGAATGTCTGCAAACAATCTTTAACGCACATGTTAGATACATATGAATGGAATGGTTAAGTCATTATCAAAATATAGGTAATGTACAACCTCTAGGTCAACATTCTCCCCCTTTTTGACAATGACAAACCATTCCTCAAACATATTGAAAAGGATAAGAAAATTAAACCTTTGCCTTGTGAATTAGGGGGATTCATGATAAGAACAATTGGAATTGCTCCCCCTCAATTTATGCTTCCTCTCACCTGCATGTTAGGTTTTCTATACATAGAAAAACCAATATCCATGTAATATGTAATCCCTTACATGTCATATGATCAATCAGCAAATTTACAAGAAAAGGATCACTTAGGAAAGAAAGCAATAGTATTATCACCATAAAAACAATATGATTGAGTTTCAAACCATGAGATATTTCTCCCCCTTTTGACATTATCAAAAGGGAAGGGGGTGTAGAAGAGCAAAATCTAGGTCTTCTCCAAGACTCAACCACACATATATGCAAAAGATGATAAACAACAGTGTAAAGGCATATAACATACAACCACAGAGGAGAAACATACAATCCAAGTCAGAATCAAAATATAGCTCATCAAACACCAAGCAGACGATAACACAGATGAAATAGCCAAAGTGTAGCAATGATATTCCAACTCAGACATATGTTCTCATAAGCGACTACAACCATAAAAAGAGAGAAAAATAGAGAATAAGAAAATAGTACAGCTCAGACTAATGTGCCAGGATGTTGCTTATACAAAAGAGTCTAGAAAGATATATAATAGACATGCTAGACTATAATCTAAGACAACCTCCTAGACATCTAAGCTATCTATGTCAACTGTGTCCTCGTCATCGCCGGGGTTGTAGTCCTCATCACCATCCGAAGGCGGGGCATTTGTGCCAGCAGCAGAACCAGCACCATCATCGCCATCCTCGGCAGAAGAGCCATCACCATCAGCATCATCAGCATCCTCGTCAGCATCCTGATCGGCATCCTCAGCCTGGTCGGGCATCTCCTCGTCAGCAGGACCAAAGGAGCGACCGGGCCAGTGGGCATTCTGCTCAGCCCACGACATGCCAAGAGCTAGAAGCTCCTGGGCCTGCGGGAAGGACGGAGCAGAGTCCCCCAAGGAAGCGAGCAGAGAGGCCAGGGGGCCAGCAGGTAGCGGTAGATATGCAGGAGTAGAGCTACTGGAGGGATACTGAGGTGGAGCAGCAGCGGAAGGCTCGGCAACAAACGGTGGTGGAGAAGGAAAGTAATGCTCATATGCATAGGAGGCATAAGCACTACGCGGATATGGTTGGTATGCTGGGTAGGGTGAAGAGCAGGATAGGTTCATGGTAGACATGATCGAACACAAATCCTGATGGAGGTGATCCTGGACCTGGCGATTGTATGCCTGTTCATGCATCATGTAACCCATAAGGGTTTCATTTGATGCTCTGAAAGACGCACGGCTAGGGCGAGGGTGGGGCTGCGGGGGTGGAGCCTGGGTGGAGGTGGGAGGGGCACCAGAAGCAGGGGCAGAGGCAGAGGCAGAGCCAGAAGAACCAGGGGCAGGCACAGACTTTAGAAGAGTGGTTTCACTAATGCACACTCCCTTTCGAGCAACCGGGTAATGGAAGTCGGAAAAGAGTGATTTGTCAGTGGTGAACTGGAAGAGACCACAGATCAAGGCTGGATAGGGAGGATGGGTGCCCTTGGTGTTCTTGCCTTTGTCAAAGCAGGTCATATGATGAAGAATGTAATAAGCCTACTTGACACCTATGTTGTTCAACAAACAATACATCAAAACCGCTGTGTTTCCCGCAATATCCGTTTGATTTCGCTTTGGATGGATGTTGCAGTTAAGCATAAGGGCTAGGATGCGCTTCCGGAGGTCAAGGGAGGAGGAGGGAAGGGTGGACCACTTCTTATAGGCCACGTCAGGCTTTTTCAAATATCGATGAATATCCGGTAAAGTCAATTCATGATGTTTGTAAAAGGCTTCCGGGTCTAAAAGATCAAAATACTCGTCATAGCCCCGGCGCCAAGTAGTGGTTTCTTCATCTCCGGTAAGATAGAGATTGAAAGTCTCCTCGGAGAGTTGAAACCGACGACCAGCGATCATCGATGTTAGGACTATTTCGGTATTTGGCAGGGGAACAATCGAAACATAGTTCCAGCGTAGATTAGCATAGAACTCGTGAACTGCTTTTGTACTAGTTAACTGATTGTTGAAGCAGTCACTCTCGATCGCAAGGGCGGAAAGGTTGTGATGTGCAAGAAGCTGTGCGATGGAGTTGATATGGTTTTGAAAACGAGTTGGACCAACTAGGGGGCGGAAAGGAAAAGGAAACCTAGGAAGGATATCCTTATACCTATTGACAGCCTCTAGAGATACAAACGTAGTGTTATCAAAAGGAATCAACCGTTGGGTCGAGGAAGAAGCTGGGGCATTGCTAGGGGTGGGTCGTTTTCTCCTGTGGGAAGCCATGGAAGCAAAAGCAAGAGAAGAAAACGTGCACACAAGCAAAACGAACCTCGAAACCCAACAAGAACACACAACCATCGCCCGGGAAGGTCAGGAGCAAGCTGCTAAGGCACCCTAGGGCTGGGAACGGGGAAGGGTTAGGGCTAGGGTGGAGAGCACGGGCCAAGAGAAGAGGAATCGGTCAGCTATGTTCTAGTTGCAAGGGAAAATAGTCGGCCGATCCTAAGTTTTAAGTTGGCGCAGCCCGTCGATCGGTCGAGTTCTGAGACAGGACAACTCGACCGATCGGTCCACTGAAAAACATCTCTCGGGTCCTGATCGGTCGAGTTTTCTGGGGTGAAACTCGACCGATGGCAACCTGACCTAGCAAACTAAATCTTAGATTCTAGCCACATACATGCCTATTAAATTTATTTTTCCATTCTATTATGTATAAATAACATACCTAGGCACATTTTGCTCATCATTAGGCACTATATAGCGATAAAACGCGAAATTCGATAAAAAAAACAAAAAAAAGCAAAAACTAGGCATTTTGATTGGCAAAATAAGCATAAGCAAACATGTATAGGCAACATAAGGTGAAGAATGACATGAGCAAGCATATAGGATAGAGACCACTAGCTAGATTACATAGCAATATCATTTAAATCAATAATGAGCAGTTTAGATCGAATAAAGTTAAATTGATCTCTAGCTAGAGGTTTTGTAAAAATGTCCGCCAACTGATTTTCCGTGTCCACATGTGTGATATAGATATCTTTCTTGGCAATGTGATCACAAAGAAAATGATGGCGAACCTCTATATGCTTTGTTCTACTATGCAATATAGGATTATAAGAGAGGTTAATTGCACTAGTATTGTCACAATAGATAGGAGAAGCATCAAAAAATATGTTAAAGTCTTGGAGCATTTGCTTCATCCATAGGACCTGTGCACAACAACTCCCGGCTGCGATGTATTCAGCTTTGGTAGTTGATAATGCCACTGTGCTTTGTTTCTTGGAGAACCAAGACACTAAGCATGGTCCTAGAAGGAAGCAAGTGCCACTTGTGCACTTTCTATCAATCAAACACCCTGCATAATCCGCATCACTATATGCCGTAAGAGTAAAATCCCTTCATTTAGGATACCATAGACCAAAATTTTGAGTTTTGGCTAAGTACCTCCAAATTCTCTTAACAGCAGTGAGATGCGACTGCTTAGGGCAAGATTGAAAGTGAGCGCACAAGCCAACACAAAACATAATGTCAGGTCTAGAGGCAGTTAAATAAAGTAAACTTCCTATCATACCTCTATAGAGCTTTTCATCTACCTTTTCACCTCTTCATCTTTATCAAGTTTGGCGGTATTTGACATGGGTGTATCCATCGACTTCATGTTCTCCATCCCAAAGTGCTTGAGTAGTTCAGTTGTGTATTTGCCTTGGTTGATGAAGTTTCCTTCCTTTGTTTACTTGATTTGAAAGCCGAGGAAGAAGGTCAACTCACCCATCATGCTCATTTCAAATTCACTCTGCATAATAGAACTAAACTCCTTGCAAAGATCAAGATCAATCCCGCCAAAAATGATATCATCCACATATATTTGAATAATAAGAAAATGGTTAGAAGTGTGTTTTAGAAACAAAGTAGAATCAACTTTGCCCATGACATACCCATTATCTAACAAAAAGATCTTTAATTTCTCATACCAAGCTCGAGGTGCTTGTTTGAGTCCATAGAGAGCTTTTTGTAGCAAATAAACATGATTGGGTAATTTGTCATTTTCAAAGCCTGGAGGTTGAGCAACAAATACTTCCTCCTCGATTGTACCGTTCAAAAATGCACTTTTAACATCCATTTGATAAAGCAAGAAATTTTTATAACTAGCAAAAGCAAGTAGCATATGGATAGATTCTAATCTAGCAACAGGAGCATAAGTTTCATCAAAATCAATACCTTCCTGTTGGTTGTAACCTTGTGCTACTAACCTTGCTTTGTTCCTTACCACTTTTCCTTGCTCATCAAGCTTGTTGCGGTAGACCCATTTGGTTCCAATGATCTTTCTATCATTTGGTCTTGGCACTAGAGTCCACACACGGTTCTTCTCAAATTGCTCAAGCTCTTCTTGCATGGCAAGGATCCACTCATCATCACCAAGGGCCTCTTTGATGTTCTTTGGCTCTAGTTGGGAGATGAAGGCACTATCTGCTTGTTCTTTGTTGTGAGCAGCTCGTGTCCTCACTCTCTCAAACGGATTGCCAATGATCAACTCCTTGGGGTGATTCTTTGCAAAGCGGGGAGTGGGATCCTTCTTTTCTTCTTCTTTTTCTTCTTCTGCAACCTGCTTGCCTTTGTCTTTGATGTTGAGATCTTTTAAGATAGGAATTATTTCATCTGCAACATCATCATCACCAATATGCTTGCCAATAATAGGGTTAGTTTCAATAAATTTAACATTTATAGATTCTTCAATTTTAGATAGTTCAATGTTAAATACTCTAAATGCCCTGCTAGTAGTGCTATAGCCTAGGAAGAAAGCCGTGTATGATTTCGGATCAAACTTGTCAAGAGAATCCTTAGTGTTTAAAACAAAACAAGGACATCCGAAAACATGAAAGAAATCAATAGACGGCTTCCTACCACGCCATAATTCATAGGGGGTTTTCTTGAAAGTCGGATGTGTGAAAACTCGGTTTTGCACAAAACATGACGTGCTAACGGCTTCATCCCAAAACTTCTTAGGAGTGTCATACTCAAGAAGCATGGTCCTAGCCATCTCTTGTAGCGATCTATTCTTCCTCTCAACAACTCCATTTTGTTGAGGTGTGCGAGGAGAAGAGAAATTGTGCGAATAACCCAATTTGTCACAAAAACGTTCAAAAAGATCATTTTCAAACTCTCCCCCATGATCACTACGGATAGAAACAACATGGCAAGAAGCTTCGTTTTCAACTCGTTTACAAAAGCTCGAGAAAAAATCAAGAGTATCGCTTTTAGAAACGAGAAAAAAGTCCAAGTATATCTAGAAAAATCATCAACAATAATAAGACAATACTTGGAGCCACGAAGCGTTTGTGTTCTCATTGGTCCGAATAGATCAATATGAAGAAGCTCAAGAACTCTCTTGGTACTCATGACTCCTTTGGATTTGAAGGAGGATTTGTTTTGTTTCCCTTGTGTGCAAGGTTGGCATTCCTCTTCCTTATCAAAATCCAATTTAGGAAGTCCTCGAACCAAGTCCTTTTTGTTCAATTTCTTCATTTGATGCAAATTCACATGACCCAAACGACGATGCCAAAGAGAAAGATCGTTTTTATCCACAACTAAGCATCTATTTAGTATGGGCTTTAGAGCATCGAGAACAATAACATAAAGATTACCATTTCTAGTTCCCTTATATATAACATTGTAGGAGAGGGAATCTAGAAGCAAGCATTCTAAAGCAGTAAATAGCACAAGATAACCATTATCACATAATTGGCTAACACTAATTAAATTGTGATGTAGGCCATCAACAAGAAATACATTTTTAATACATAATTCATTGCCTACATCACCCTCACCTATAACCTTACCCTTCTTGTTGTCCCCGAAGGTTACCGATCCTCCTTTCTTTTTCACAAATTTGTTGAAATGGCTGATTTCTCCAGTCATATGCTTAGAGCGGCCACTATCAAAAATCCATTTCTTTTGAACCTGCAAGAAAAGAGGATGTGGAACCCAACTCAAACTTTGGGGTCCGGGGTTAGCTTGGGGACCCATTTCATCTTTGGGTTGGTCCCCTTGGGCTTGTAAGGACAATAGGTAGAATAATGGTCATCACATTTGCAATGAATACAAACCATAGGGTTTTTAGAGCCGGAAGACTCTCCATTGAAAATTGGAGGTTCCACACTCTTCTTCTTACCCTTCTTCTTCTTACCTTTGGGAGCAGTCCCATTATATCCTAAACCACTAGTACCAACTTGTTTGGTAGAGTGCTCTAGGACATCATTTAGGGATTTCTTTCCCGAAAGAAACCTTTGCAAAGTAGATCTTAATTTAGCATTATCATCACTAAGGTTTATAACATTAGTAGAAAGATTTTCAAGATCTTCTCTAGCATGCAAAAGGTCGGCCTCAAGACAGAGGGCTTTAGTAAGAAGAGAATCTTTTTCTAGAGTTAAGCTAGCAACTTCATTTCTAGGCAAAACAGGTCTAGAAGATAAATCAGTAATTTGAGCAAACAATTTTGCATTTTTCAGATTTGAGCACAACTATTTCTCTTTGATAGGCATAGACTTCTTTTCTCCTAGCATCATCAATAAGCTTGAGTTCTACATTTTCAGTTTTAAGAGTGTCAATCTCATCTAGGCAATTTTGGTTTTCTATCTTAAGATTTTCAATGTTTTTAAGATATACACCATTTTCAACCTCTACTCCATTGTATTGAAGTTCAAGGTCAAGAAATTGCCCTTACAAGGATTCTATGCTATCAAGATGCAATTTTTCATTTTCATCAAGAATGTCAATTTTTGCATAAAGATCATCAACTATTTTCCCTAATCTTTTCCTCTTAGATTTACATTTAGCAAAAGATGATTGGCATTCATTAAGCATATCAATGAGAGTTTCCTTAGATAGCTCAAGTAAATTAACATCACTAATCTTGCTTACCTCACTTACCTCAATTACATCTTCACTAGTTGAGGCCATGAGGGCAAGATGGCATTCTCCATCTTCGGAGCATGAGGAGTTTGAAGAAGAAGACTCCCATGCCGCATGAGCTGCATCTTTGGACCTTTTCTCCTTCTTGTCTTTTCTTTTGTACTTTGCTTCTCTTTTGTACTTGTCATCCTTCTTGTGGCTGCTCTTATGATGGCTCTTCTTGGCCTTTGGGCAGTCACTCTTATAGTGGCCTTTTTGACCACACTCATAGCACCTAGGAGTTGAGGATGAGGGCTTGCTCTTGAAGTTCTTCCCTTTTGAGTAGTTGGCTTCATGATCATTGACACCTTCATCTTCACTTGAGGAAGGGCAGGGAGACTTCATAGCAAGTTGTTGTTGTCGGACCATTTCTTCAATTTGAGCTTTGAAGGTTGTGTCCTTTATCTTCTTTGATTCTTTTTCTTCTCTTTTCTCCTCTTCCTCTTGCTTGTCAAGCCTAGGTTCATGAGTTTGAAGGTTACCAACCAGCTCCTCGGTTGATAACTCGCTTAGCTTGTAGACTTCTTCAATAGAAGTGACCTTTGGCTCCCATCTCTTTGGTAGAGATCTCAAGATTTTGGCATTGATTGTACCTCTATCCATGACACTCCCAAGAGCTGCAAGGCTGTTCAAGATGACGTTTAGCCTTGTGTACATATCCGCCACTCTTTCATTCTTCCCCATCTTGAAGTTATCAAGAAGACCACCAAGCATGTAGACCTTGGCCTCCTTGACTTGCTCGGTCCCTTCATAGGTGACACACAACTTGTGCCATATCTCATGCACCGTGTCCCACGAAGAGATGTGGTTGAACTCCGATGGTGTAAGGGCGGCGTAGATGATGCTCACGGCTTTGGCATTGAGTTGAGCATGCTTCATCTCCGCTTCCGTCCATGTGGTGATGTCCCCTTTTGGGTCTTCATATTTGAGATGGACAATCTTCCACATTTCGAAACTCACCCCTTGGAGATAGAATTGCATTCTCCACTTCTAATATAAGAAGTTTGTGTCGTCGAAGACCGGAGGTCTCATGGAGAATCTTCCTTCAAGGTTGAGTGACCCAAGAGCTGAATCGCCCATCTTCTCCTACTTGTTGAAGTAGCTTGGAGAAGACCTGCTCTGATACCACTTGTTGGATCGATGGGTTGTAGAGGGGGGTGAATAGAGCTACACACACTTCACAAAATCGATTAGACCACCAATTTAATTTGAGTGCAAAAATTAATGCAAGCAGCAATTTGATATCCTATTCTAGCATACAAAGCAAGGATAAGAGATAATGAATATCATGCACTTGGACATGTGGTTTAGAGTGGTTCCACATCCTAAACTTAGGAGCGATGTCAGTCCACTACCTAGAGTTGGTTAGACTCTAGGATTTGCAACTTGGTCCTCTTATATATCACGAAAAGATTACAAGAAACATAAACCACACAACCAAGGGCTTAATTACACAAGCTAAGATCTTCTACCTATCCAAGGACTTACCCACAAAGTGAGATTCTTCAGCCTTCTATAAAGGACTTACCCAATCTCACCTTTGTCTTCAGCCTTGCAGGAATTACCTATCTTGCTTGAGCTTGCCTTGCACCTCTCCTTCACTTGGAGAGCTTGCCCACGTTTTCCCTTCACCAAGGGAGCTGGAGCAACGATCAATCTTCACTCTTGAAGATCAGCAACACATCTTCTCCTTCACTCGGAGAAGAACATCAGCAACTCCTCTTTCACTCAGAGAAGTAGCTTCAATCAATCTTCTATTTGATTTGGAGGTGGGAAGAAAGAAAGGAGAGATTTACATAGCACAAAGGATAGCTCTCATACACAAGGACCTATCTCACTCACGAAATTGTCTTGAAGGTAGAGAGAGAAAGGGGCTCAAGGGCTTGGAACACTCTCAACTAAGCTAGAACCAAGTTTGCAATGGAAGAGCAGCTTGGAATGAAGTCCAAGGGGTTCTATTTATAGTTGAGGGTTGCCCTTTATGTTGTGGGACACTTGGGTGCATAAGTGGTCATTTTTCCTTCAAGAAAATGACTATATTTTTGCCCAAAACAATTCACCAACGGTCATATTACTTTTTCTGCAAACTCCGTACAGTGCAATCGGTCGAGTATCAATGGGTGTAACTCAACCGATCAGGTAGCAGGCAATCCAATATTGAATTGATCGGTCGAGTTTGTCTTGAGGAAACTCGACCGACCATTTCAACTGGAAATGGCCTACTACCCAATCGGTCGAGTTCTGTGAGTGCACAACTCGACCGATTGCAATCTTCAGGAAATCGACTCAGGATGATCGGTCGAGTTCCAGGGTGGAAAACTCGACCGACCAAGTGCCTGAAATGGATTTTCTAATTTGCAATAAAAGTGATTAGCACTTGGTGAATTTTGTCCCAAACAATTTTCTCTTCTAAGTTACAAGCATATACATCGTTACAAGTGATTACATTTATGTTCTAAGGTGATTTACATGGATATCCTAAATTGCACACTTGTAGTCAATTTGGCTTGCACTTGGCCCATTCTAGGGCTTGTATATGTGATCCTTTTCATGTACCTAATGTCTGCAAACAATCTTTAACGCACATGTTAGATACATATGAATGGAATGGTTAAGTCATTATCAAAATATAGGTAATGTACAACCTCTAGGTCAACAGAAACAACCTCTCTAGCTTGGGAACCTTACTTCTTGAACCTTCCCACCTTCCTAGAGGTGAGTTTTATAACCCCCTTCTCATAGTTTTCTTACTACATGCTTAAAACTCATGCTTCTATGTTTAAAATCGATTATCTCCATCTCTATTTACCATGTTCTTCTAGGGTTTTAGTTTCTTGTTGTTTTACCTTCCCTTGAAGATCTAGTTTGGTTACCTATGCATCTCCAACCATGATCTTGGGTCAAATGGTATTTTCTTCCTCTCTCTCAATATTCCTTTCTCAAGAAAATTCCTGACTTGTCATTTTCACATTAGTTCAAATTGAAAAATTCATATCTTTTAACCTGGTTATCCAAATTTAACAAATGAATGTGTTTTAGAATCGGAAAAATCATTTCTATCTAATAAAAATATTTTCAAGGCATGATTTCGAGTTTTTATAAAAGGTGATTTTTGTAAAATGAATTTAATGAATAAAATCCATAAAAATTATGTCTTAATCATCATAACTCCAAAATTAACATAAAAATATATTTTCTTGATCAGGAGAACCTAATAAGTTCATTGGTGAGGTTTTTAGAGTCAAAATCTGAGTTTTGCTGAAAAAGTCTAAAATTAGGGTTTCTATACATTAATGTGATATGTACTCTAACACATGTTAATACATTGAAAATAGGCAAAGTGGAACTTGAACTCAGTTAAAGTGGTGAAAGTTAGTAATTGATATCAATAAGAGAGGTATGTGTATTCCTTACACACTATATTGGGATAATTGCAACTAAACCCTATATTTCCCTAATGAGGCTTTAACGAACCCTATTCCCTCTGTTCATGATTCTTTTGTTAAATTGCCTCAAAATTGGTGATGATGTTCTTTTTCTTGGGTCTTGTACCCCACTACAATGTTCTAATTGATACGATGCTTTTACTTGCCCTGATTACTTTTCCAGCATGTTGATTTTATGGACTATTTAGTTATAGTAGTGGTACTTATATACAACCACCCATAGATAGGGCATGTACTAATTCACCCTAGGGAATGTCTTATTCTCCCCCATAAAATATGTGTAGATGACTGAGAATGTATTAATTCTCCCCCCACCTATAGGTTGAGGTCCTGTATGTGCCCCAACCCTACTTATTTAAGGTAGTCATAATTATCATGCATGCAACCCTTTTATTATATTTTGTTTACGACAAGCATCTATTTTGATTATGCCTCATACTCTTTTTCTCTTCATATTATGATGAAATCTTAACCTTTACTTTCATGTTATTCTTTATCTTTAGTTCTTGTTCATTTTTTGAAACATACCTTGTTTCTCTCTCTCTCTTACTGGGTGATTTCTCAACCACCCAGGTTTAGATCGAGGTGTTGAACATGACCAAAGAGAACACAACTTTCAACATGGACCTAGCTCTTGGAGATGTTTCTTGGAGATAGATTTGAAGTAGTTTAGATTTTCCTCTACTTAGATCCTTATGTTGTATCATGCATGTAAACCCTTATGAGATATTATTATGTACTTATGTAACCTTTTGTAAAAAATGAGTATAGTCATTTGTTTGATTTCACTGCTACACTTTGGTTGTTTTGAATACTATTTATTGAAATTTGAAAATTTTACACCTATTCTCGCATACCTTTGAGTCCGTTTGGAATGGATGTTTTATTCTTTAAATATTTTTAGTAGGGAGTAGATCCCTCTCAGGTCCCACTCCTTGCACTATATATATATATATATATATATATATATATATATATATATATATATATATATATATATATATATATATATATATGGCCATTCATTCACTACTCATGCAGGTAACTAACATTAGGTACCCATGCATCTGTTTTGTAATAGGATGGTAAATATTTGTACCAACCAACATTGTAATGAGAAGACTAAAATTAGAATATAAAGACCCATATTGTAATGCTACACAAATTTCTATTATAAATAATATTTTTACTATTTTCAGATAGAGAACAAAATTTCACATTGTATTTACAAAAATAATTCTTTGTATTATAATTTTGTTTGTCTTATTGCAATTAGGTGCCTTCCTATTACAAAAAAAAATCCACAATAATAAAAGTTAGTTACTCATGCAGGAATTGAATATATACCCTATATATATGGCCATTCATTCACTATTCGTGTGGGTAACTAAATTTAGTTACCTGCGCTTCTGTTTTATAATAGGAAGACACTTATCTGTAATGAGACATCTTATGTTGTAATGCGATGATCAAAATTATAATACAAATACTCATTTTATAATACTACGTAAACTGCTGATATAAATATTAGTTTTAAAGTATTTAAAAGAAGAATAAAATTTTCACGATGTATTTACAAAATGATTCTTTGTATAAGAATTTTGGTTGTCTCATTACAATTAGGTGCCTTCTTATTAAAAAACAAATCAATAGATAACAAAAGTTAGTTACACGCGCAAGCAGCAAATATATACCCTTCATATGTATATATATATATATATATATATATATATATATATATGTGTGTGTGTGTGTGTGTGAGTTTATCTTTAATATCCGCACGGGTAACTTAGAATTCTCTATCGTGTTGTCCAAAAAGTAACCATTTGGTCAGAAAAGTAACTCGATGAACAAAAAAGTGACCATGTTGACCAAAAAGTAACTATTTGACTCAAAAAGTAAATATGGATAGAGTACACAATAAATATTCTGGATTAAATATGTTATTGTATATTTGTTACAACTATTATAAAGACAATTATTTATGCATGAAAAGTAACAATTTGTAAAGTAAAGTAACCCTTACATGTATAAAGTAAGAAATGTCGAGCGGGTAGCTACCCGCGCAGGCATTGAATGAACGCCACACACACACACACACACACACACACACACACATATATATATATATATATATATATATATATATATATATATATATATATATATATATATATATATATATATATATATATATATATTAATGACCAGTGGGTATCTTATCTTTGTTACCTGTGCCTAAAAAAACACGGTGGCTCGTATTGTGAATATAGACATAATGTCTGCCATCGGCATGGTCCATCTGCGATCCTCCTCCCACATGTGGCGGTGGCTCCAGATCCGGGATCTCCGATCGGGCCTTGTCCCTGCGCTGCCACTGTCGGAGGCGGTACTGGTCGTCCGTCTGCGTGGCTGCGTCCACGACATTAGCCTTGGACTCATGCTCTGCTGCGACGTCGCTGTTAGAGGCCTTGTACACCTTGTACTCATCCAGGTCGAGGGAGCCCCAGTGGTGTGGAGGTAGCTTCTTGCGGAGCCTGGACGAGGGCGCAGAAGAGGGGGTTTCCGGTGCTATCGAGACGGCTATATCTTTGTCCCATGAGACGGAAGAGCAGGAGGAGGTGGAGCCGGAGCAGACGGAGACGATTGAGGGCGAGGAACCAGATGTGGCGCTTGCAGTAGTGGCGGAAGCAGGAGCCGTCGGCGGGTCGATCTGGAGGAGTTCGGAACCTTTAAGAACATACTCGTTGCCGTGTGCGGGGTAGATGAAATCGTCCTCCGACAACCATGTCTGATGCGGCGGTCCTAAGCATACAGTGGAAGGCGCACCGGCGGCCCCAAGCATCGGAAAAACACATAAGCTGGAGAGAAAGTAGACCTTCTGGTTTGACAACCAGTCCCGAACCAAGTAGGGCACCGCCTGGGGCTCCGGCCTTCGCAAAGCCTACACGTTTGAAACCGTCGAGGAGTTTTGGTGTTTGTACGATCAGATCTTCCGTCCGAGCAGGTTGACTGGAAATGTTGATTTTCACTTCTTCAAGGCTGGAGTGGAGCCAAAATGGGAAGACCCTGAATGTGCTAATGGTGGGAAGTGGTCTGTGACTAGTAGTAGAAAGACTGACCTTGAGTCCATGTGGCTTGAAACACTAATGGCTCTTATTGGAGAGCAGTTTGAGGAGAATGATGATATATGCGGTGTAGTTGCCAGTGTACGTCAGAGGCATGATAAGCTTGCATTGTGGACAAAGACTGCTAGCAATGAAGCTCTTCAGATGGGCATTGGGAAGAGAGAAGTGGAAGGAAATAATCGACACTAATGAAAAAATCACTTACAGCTTCCATGATGACTGAAACGTGAAATCAATCAGGAGTTCCCGGTATACTATATCCTAAAAGGGTAGTGCGTTTGAGTGAACTGAAGAAAAAGAAAAAGGCATTGGTAAAGCTTGTCTTCGACAACAAAGACAAAAAGGACTACTGTAGTTTGACGAAGTACAATTCGTGATCATTTTTTCTTCTTTGTGGAAGTGGACATACGTTATGTTTTCCAGTGTACTCTCATTTTCTTAATTATAGTCCGCCGCTATGTTTTTAGGTGCTGAGATTTTACTGTGTAAATTTATTACAAAGAGTAACTTAAAAAACCCTGCGAGTAACTGTAATAGTAGTTAGAGTAACTGTGAAAACACTGTGAGTAACTGTCACAACCCTGCGAGTAACTGAACAAACAATGCGAGTAACGGAAAAAAACCTGCGAGTAACTGAAACAAGCCTGTGAGTAACTGAACACTGCAAATAATGGTTGAGTAACTGAACAAACAGTGCGAGTAACTGAAAAACTATGCGAGTAACTGAAAAAACCCTACGAGTAACTGAAAAAACCCTGTGAGTAACTGAAAAAAACCTACGAGTAACTGTGAAACACCACGAGTAACTATGATAACAATGCGAGTAACTGAAAGAGCACTATGAGTAACTCAAATAGCAGTTAGAGCAACTGTGAAAACAATACGAGTAACTGAAAAAGCACTACGAGTAACTGTGACAACCCTGCGAGTAACTGAACGAGCACTACGAGTAACTCTAACAGCAATAAGAGTAACTGTGATAGCCTAGAAAAGAAACACTATGATTCAAACTCAGTTACTCTTATACTTTGTAAGAGTAAATGTGACAACACTAAGAGTATCCATTGCACACAAAGACAAACACATATTCTTCAAAAAGAATAACAACTGATCAAAACATATTCTTTGTAACATATTCAAAGTATACATACAACTGTTGGAGCACAAGGTAACACAAAGAGTAACTCTTACAGTTAACTGAACATATTCTTTGTAACATATTCAAAGTATAAGAACACTAAGGGTAACTGTAAGAACACTAAGAGTAACTGTAAGAACACTAAGAGTAACTGTGTTTGGACATTTATAGGTCATGTTATAAAGACCACAAAAAATATGCATTTCAAATTAGTTTTGTGCGTCGATTTTGTTGCCCTCGGATGAGTGACTTACACTCATCCAAATGGGCTCAAAATTTGTCTGTAGCCTAATTATAGTATGAAAAGATCAACAATTTACATCTTAAAAAAAACAGTCTTGATATGCAAACACACTTGAGTGTATCCGTGCGATCTGTACACTCGAGTGTATTCTAGCCTGACTCTCTCTCTCTCTGTATATATATATATATATATATATATATATATCTTTGTGTGTGTGCGTGTGTTAGGGGTTTGCACAGTGGCGAAGGTAGGTGTTCCCCAATGAAGGGACTAAGGTTTCCCCTGAACCTCTGACCTCCGCTACAAGTTGTGGGAGAGGGAGGGTGGGGAGAAACCTTTATCTCTTAATCCCACATAACAACCGCACCATAAGAACAATATATCAAGCTATATCTTCCGTTATACATGGTAAATTTAGCTAAATCGATAGCTTGAATCATTGATGATGACTTGTTTTGGAACCCAATGGAATATCACAAAGTTTTACATGTGTATATATAAGAGGCAAGACTCACTTAGATGACAAATAATAATTATTAGACTCAAACTACATATGCAAAACAACAAAGAAAATATGTTCGGTTTACGTATTCGAAAACCTTATTGTTCCAACAAACTAGTGTGGAGAGTTTTATTGTTATGTCGCGTAGTCCATGATAAATCCAAACAAATTAAAAGTTTGTCATCTTCCTACAATTGAATTTGGAAAGAAAATGAAATCATGACTTAATTTGTTGACTATTGAACAAGTCCCTTATTTTGTTTCCTAAAAAGACATTCTTGCATTCCAAATACTTTAAATACGTCGTTACTTAGTCAATGAGGGACATTGAAGACTTGAAACTACTTCTATTTCTAGTTCGTTGATCATTTTTGTGGGAATCAGGATATGATTATTAAATCACTCCCATCTTTGTGTAAGGAAGTAGATATTCCAAATAAAAAAATTATGAAATGATTCTAAAGAGGATATGCAAATATTCACTTATCTAACTCTTGTCTTTTCACGAGGAGCTCACATAGGACTTAAGATTAGTAAAAAAAATAGTAGAACAATATAAATGATACTATCATTACACATAGATTGTCTTCAAGATTGAATATATCAAGAACCACACATTTATATTTATTTATTTATGACAGTTACCATTATCTGCTTCTAACAACACTTTTACTTCTTAGAGAACTATCATGTGCCACAAATTGTCTTTCTAGGTTATTATTCTGATTCAATAATGTGGTTCATGGTTGTTCCATTTATGAGTTTCGCGTAGCTACTTGTTAAAAATCATTATAGTTTCTAGCATAAAAACTTCTATGATTATTACGAGATATGTCACATTCAATATAAGTGTAAGAAATATATTAATGAGTTCCTAAGTGAGTTTATATAGAGTTTTAGAAACTGACCATTAGGAGTGATTTTGTCAATAAATTTGGAGTATATGATATGTGTTTCTTGATGTGAAGATTATAATGATGAATTGTATATCATTTGATAATACATAAGCATCGTATTTTATAATGTCATAAATCACACACCCATGTTTATATACATGTGGGTATATATATATATATATATATATATATATATATAAGCCATTCATTTGCTACCCACATGGTTAACTAACTTTAGTTACCCGTGCATATATTTTGTAATAGAAATGTGATTATTTGTAATGAGACATACATCGTTTGTAATTAGATGATCAAATTTGTAATAAAAATACTCATTTTATATTACAACGTAAACTACTGTCATAAATATCATTTTTATTGTAATCACACATCTAATACAAAATGAGTGTTTGTATTACAAATTTTGTCGTCTCATTACAAACATTGTCTCTCTCATTACAAATGGGTACCTTTCTATTACAAAAATAGATCCACAGATAACTAAAATTAGTTATCCACACGGGTAGTGAATATATACCCATATATATGTATATATTGTACGCTAGTTTGTTATACATACATACATTCATACATTATCATAATATATACATTCTCATGTATTATGAACATCTATACTTATTACAAATTATGTGTGTCAATATTTGCATTAATCTTAACATTAACAATCATCTAGACATATAGCGTCTATATTATACATTTATAATCCCCATGTAGTTCGTTTAATTTCACAATGATAGACATATGTAATTTTTTTGCTTATATCATTTCCATATGTCAAAAGTACTGCATATTTAGTTTCATATTAATTTTGAAAATAATGCAAAATAAAACTTCAAGTTATCTAATTCAAAAAAAAACATGCATGATGTGTTGTTATACAAAAATATAATTAAATATTTTACCAAAATAACATCAACTAATATACAAACAATTGATAAAAAAGAACTAATATAAAATAAATAAAAATAAAATGAAAATGGAAAAATCTTTATATTTATTGTATGCTGTTATCTAGTAACTATTTAACTAATCAAACACATAACATTCGGGTAAATCCAAAAAAAGGAAGTTACAAAAAAATAATTATATATCAATCATCCAAAAACCTAATGCTGCGTAAATAGGTTACTTGTTGATAAAAAGAAAAAATGATCACCAAATTATGATATGAAAATATCTATAAACTAATTAACTAATCACATTTCTTACACCATTAAAATAAATAACAAAAATATTGTTACAAAATCTAGTCATGTATTAAGGAGTAGAATAATTAATGTTGCCAAACAACAACTACATTAGAGTAATCAAAATTAGAAAAAGATAACAATAATGGTATGTGTGTCATCTATCTATTAATAAATCAACTAATTAAATGTTCAACACCATTGATACCAAAAATTGAAAAATAACATTAAAATGATATAATAATATATAAAAACCAACGTCACTAAAACACCTATTAACTTCTAAAAATAAGAAAACAAAATTAAGATATACATGATGTACAATCTATTATCTAGTTATTAATTAAATGTCTAACACAACAAAAATATATTTAATAAAAATAAACATTAACTGATGACCATGTCTTGCTGGAAATTTCATACTATCCAACTATTTCTATGATTTTTTGTGAATTGTCAGGTTTGTTGGTGCTCAACTTTAAAGTTGTACTCATCACAGTGGAAGAAGATTGATTTATTGTACCCTAAATTTGGTGAAGAAGTCAGGAATCTAAGACTTGAGATTTGTAAAGATGGGATGAATCCGTACGGGACATTGAGCAGCCAACATAGCACTTGGCCAGTTATGTTTGTTATATACAATCTTCCTCACTGGTTGTGTATGCAAAATAAGTACGTTATGCTGTCGTTGTTGATATCGGGACCTAAACAACCTAGAAATGATATCACTGTTTATCTTGAACCTCTGATTGATGACTTAAAGAAACTCTGGGGTGAAGGTGTGATGACCTATGATGTTTCACGAAGAGAGACATTTCATTTGCATGCTATGTTGTTTTGCACTGTTAATGACTTTCCAGCATATGGGAATTTTTCTGGATATAGTGTCAAAGGATCTAAAGCGTGTCCTATATGTGAAGAGAATACTGATTCAATATGACTAAAACATGGCGGCAAGACTGTATATCTTGGTCATCGAAGGTTTCTTCCAAAATTCTATCTGTATCGTAGGTTGCGTAAAGCATTCAATGGACGGAATGAAGAACGGAGTGCACCTAAACCTATACCAGGGGAGGTTGTTTATGAAAGAGTAAAAGACTTTGCCAATGAATTTAGTAAGAGATCACAATGTACCATGTCCACATGGAGTGATAAATCTTTATTCAAGAAGAAGTCAATATTTTGGGATCTTCCTTATTGGAGTTCTTTGGCAGTCATGCATTATATCGATGTCATGCATGTTGAGAAAAATGTCTGTGATAGCGTAATTGGTACTCTGTTTAATATACCAGGTAAGACTAAAGATGGGATAAAATCTAGAATGGACCTACATGAAATGGGAATAAGGACAGAATTAACAGAAGTAGTTAGTAGCTATCGGAGAATATACTTACCTCCCGCTTGTTACACGCTGTTTAGAAAGGAGAAGAAAGCTTTTTGTGAATGCTTAGTAAATGTTAAGGTACCACAGGATTACTCATCCAACATCCGTAGATTGGTATCAATGAAAGATCTGAAGTTGATAGGTCTTAAATCTCATGATTGTCACACTCTAATGCAACAAATATTGTCTGTGGCAATTCAATCTATATTGCCGAAGCATGTAAGGTTTGCAATCACCAAACTTTGTTTCTTTTTCAACAATCTGTGCAACAAAGTTATTGACCCTGATACTCTCGATAAATTGCAAAGAGAAGTAGTTGTTACCCTATGTCATCTTGAGATGTATTTTCCTCCTTCGTTCTTTGATATCATGGTACATCTTGTTGTGTACTTGAATAGGGAAGTAAAAATGTTGGGACCAATTTTCTTGTATTGGATGTATCCTTTTGAACGATACATGAGTGTTTTTAAAGGTGATGTTCGAAACTGTTATTGGCCTGAAGGGAGTATTATTGAGGGTTATGTGGCGAGAGAGGTTATGTTTTTTTGTCAAATTTTAGGTTGGTGATGTACCCCTTGAAGAAATTGGGCACTTGATGATCAGCAAAAAAAATTTAGAAAGTGAGGGGCATCACCATGATGAACATGTTACTACAACAAAGAGGCAATGGACCCAAACTGCTTGTGGATTTTGATCATGTAGGAAATCCAGTTGGAGTGAACCGCAACTCATATATTTCATATCTTGGGGTTCTTACTCACAGCCATTGTAGTCCTAACTTAGAATCCTGGCATAAAGTTCCTAAGGGGAAGAAAAAATTAGTATGGAAGGAACTATGTGTGAGTTATTATTATTTGCAATTCTATTTTTGTAGATTACTAATTTTTAACATACTAGTTAATAGCAATTCTATTTTGCAGAGTATATTTGATCTGGATGAAAAGTTGCATCGTAAATGCGTGATGCAACGCTGTGGGAGGGTCACATGGAACTATAGGACAAATCTCACCCGAGATTACATATGCGATGCTGAGAAGATGTTCTTGATTGATTTCTAATTCTAGACATTGATCACTTTTTTACTAACTCTACACTAATAATTTTTGTTTGTATTCTCTTTAAAAAATAAATTTAGGCAGAAGGCAGCCACTGAGCAATGGAACTACCTGGACCCCAAAGACTGGGAGGAGTTTGTTACCCAAAGAAAAATGGATGAATTCAAGGTATTAAGTGCCACTCCCAATTTAATTAATATATGTTCTTATGTATTCACCTATTCAAGATTACCCTTTAGTGTTACTAACCAAATCAATGTGCTTACTAACAAGTCTATCAGTGATTCTCAAAGAGCAAGGCGTGCACTGAATGTGCATGACCACATAATGGGTCCAAGAGGCTATGCAGGCGTTCACCAAAGACTACAAGCTGAGTCTACTGCTCAGTCTGCTGCTACTCAGGAGACTGCAGAGTCCTCTACTATTGGTCCCACACCTCTGCCTCACCATGCTATGTGGATAGATGGGAGGCCAAACAAGAAGGGAGATATAACAAAGCTTGCAACTGCTGAGGCAGCTGTAAAAATGGTAAAATTTAACTCTTAGAGCAATCGATATTGATTATTATTATGTTTACTTACCAATTTCTGTTGATGACGATTAACGGGAGCTTCACGAGCAGAGGAAGGAAGGCAAGTTCATCCTTAAGGGCACAAGGGATGAATTGACAGTTGCTCTTGGTAACCTAGAGCATCCTAAACGTGTTAGGGGTGCAGGCACTGGTGTGGGCATAAAAGTGTTCTTTGGGCCATCACAACGCAAATCTGTCCCAAAAGCGGGACTATCAAATGTTGAGGTAACATGTTATTTTTTTAGAATGTTATTGCGAAAGAGAATTCAATAATCAAAAGCTAATGTTTCTTTTGTCCATGTATAAGTAGATGAGTTAATTAATAGGAGAGTCGAGGAAGCACTTGATAGGAGAGTCGAGGAAGCACTTGATCAGAGACTCAATGAAGCAATTAGCAAGTGGCAGGCATCTCAGCCTGCCACTTAGATAGTATCTGTGGTGTGCCACTCTTCTCCTACTGTAGAGGTGGTTGGGAGTAATCCTGTAGACCCACCACCTAACACGTCCGTTGTAAGTATTTTTATGACATACTTAGTAGCTAGTCTTTTCAAGATGATATGTTTATGTATATATGTATATAACATTCTTTACGTAAATTTGTAGGGGTTGAAGTCATGCCGTCTAAAAAGTCAAGAATATATCATTGCAGAGGCACATGCTTACCCAGCCCTTCCAGGGGACATGTTTCGTGGGACTCCATTACCAGCTGGTGCGGTTCGTGTGAGCCTGATACATGTACTCTCTAATTGGAGGGATTTTTCATTGCCATATGCCCACCCAGATTCTGAAATGTTTGGTGAGGCAGAAGGCGGAGTGATAATGTGGCCCAAAGCAGATGTCGTCTATACTAATATTGTATGGTAAATTTACATTACGTTAATTTGTTAGTGTGTACATATGATTCAATTGATCTGAAATTATGTATACAGGTCAACAGGAAGACATCCACTACATCTCAGCCTCCACCTCCACCTCGTGAAGTACCAAGTTGGCTTCCAAGGGACCTACATGCCTTGTTAGGTCCTAATTGTAGGGGTATGGCAGTATGGATAGGCGAACATGATCTAAATTTCTGTATAAATGTTTCTATTCCGGAGGATGTTGTAGGTCAATCATACGATAACAAGCTATTTATACAAGATATTTTGGAGTTTTTTTGTTATGATTGGCTGAATACATCTATGATAGAGCTATAGATATGGTAAGATCTTGTTTATACATCCATATACCTTGTTTTATATACGGTGATCTGGTTTCTTATATATTAATACATACGTAATACATGTTTTGCAGCTAATTACACACGATATGTACAGATTTTTCATTTTCCCATGTGGATTTTTGGTTCCATCTTTGATTAGTCTTGTAGATAAAGACCCTTCTTCAGCTACTTCATACTGCTGTGCTACTTTTAAATATTTTGGAAAAAAAAGAAGACAGTGATAATAGTTCCATTCAATGTCGAGTAAGTTTACTTTGATTATAATTTGGACTTAATAAAATTACATTTCTATTGTGGTTTTTGAGTTTTTAATTTTTAACTTTCTTACATGTAGCGGTAGGCATTGGAAGTTACTAGTTATTGTCCCCAAGATGTTCACTGTCTATTATCTAGATCCTGTGGGAAATAAATTGAATATATTATATGGACACACAATGAAAAAGCCATTATTCCCGTGAGAAATATTTCATATTTTTATCTCCGTTAACATATGTTATTATATTACTATTTAATTATGTAATTTAATGTGTTACATTAACATGTAGGGCTTTATATGATTTCAAAAGAGATGGAGGAAAGGTCCCCAAGAAAAAGAATCACCACTAATTTGGGAGAATGTAAAAGTAATTTCCCGACTCCAATGTATATATTATTTATGTGAACTGTGCTTATTTGTATTTTTAAATATTTTGTATGTTTCAATTTATAATGTGCTACACAAGACAACGGTTGGGCATGTGCATATGTGATGTGATTTGTGGACATAATCATCAAACATGCCGCAATGGAAATTGATACTATACATAAGGTATTATATATAGTCTCATTAGATAATATGAAATATATCAATCTTATTATATAATATTAATTATATATATACGTCGTTCTCTTTGCATGTGTTTAAAACTGACTTGACTACATGTGAAAAATTATTAGATGTACATACTTCCTATACGAGGAAAGAATTAGATGATGTAAGAGAAGAATGGGCAAAATCCCTACAAGTAGTGGGAATTTTTAAATATAATTGGGATACTGATGGTGATAATGACGATGATGAATAAAGAATGATATTTCTAAACTTTAATCTCATAATTATTTTTGTGTGAATGTGAATGAATTTTTCTTAATTATCATATGTGTGAATGTGAAGATGATCAATACATGAATGTTTCTACATGTGTCTGAATGTGAAAAGTGATGAAATGAATGGAACTGCAGGTTGCTAAATGTGTGTAAAAATGGAGAAAATTTGAAATGGAACTACTGGTTTCTACATGCGTGTGATGAAAAATAATATGAATTAAATGTGCTTATACATGTGTGTGATCATAAATTGTTGTCCATTTTGTTAATTTTGCATGTTTGTGGTATGTTATTGGATGATATCAATAGATACTGTAAACCTACAGTTCATAACTGAACTGCAGGTTCTGCATCCTATTGACTAGCCATACAGCAGGCCTGCAAACTGATAAAAAAAATCAGTATATAGGCATCAGTTATTAGTATAAAACCGACAACAACGACATACATCGTCAGTTATTAGCAAAAAAACCAACGTCTATGTGGCTATGGGTGTCAGTTATATATAAAAACCGACACCGATGGTGCCCTTGCTGGAACATTTTATTGGTGGCGGGAAGGGTTATATAGTGTCGGTTTTTGTGAAACGCCGACGTCTTTGACCTGGATATAATGTCAGTTGTATCAAATAACCGACGCCTATAGTGTCCTTGCTGGCGCATTTTTGGTGGCGGAAAGGGTTATGACGTCAGTGTTAAAACCGACGCTGAAGGTTTTGACTTTTGGCGGTGCCCACTTGGGTGCCACTTTGAAACCGACGCCAAAGGCCTTAAATAACCGACACTAAAGGTCAGTTCTGTACTAGTGTCTCAAAAACGGTTATTTATAACAGTAATTTATATTATTAAATAGGATAAGCAAGTTTAATAAAGTTAGCATATAAACTGATTAAACAATTATAACATATTAAGAAGATGATGTATCAACAGGTTGATCAACAAGATATCTAAGAAGTTTCACAAGATAGTAACTAAGAAACATACTAAACTAATTCAAGGATAAACAACCAATGTGAGATGTGTTTAGTCATAAGAAGATATACTACATGGATGGATTACGTCTTTTGTTATACCCTGAGGAGTTCAAGGTATACCACTCAAACTCCAACTGTCCACTGCTAAGTCGAATATAATGCCATACAAGATATGGGGAAGAGTTTGAATCCCAAGATCTCCGACACCCTCATTCAGCACACGTCCATCACAGTGATATATAAAGTCAAACTGCAAAACACCTAGTTCACCTTAGTATATAGGTCACGACGCTAGACACTCGGGTACAAAGCCTTGCCACTGAGGTACATCCGTTGATATCCTCAAAACATCATATATACAAATCTCGGGGACACGACCGTAATCATCCTCACACCAAGCCATGACTGTAACCATCCTCCATACACTTTGCAATCAAGCTGACAAGGACACACAGTCACTTGGACCTCGCATACTCAATAGTATGTGTTATGAGTTTCCTTTAGGAATAATTATTTCACCATCCAATAAGTTTTCAGATTGGAATGGATCTATGACACATGGAAACTACATGATTAGGGTTTCACTTTATTAGTTATTGCCAATTTGGTGAATTAAGGCTGCATCAAACAAGTGGACATTCAAACCCTAATTCATTTCTAGCAAGCATTAATATATGGAAACTCCAAAAGATATAAAATGTATGAGGTATAAATCCTACCACATCACCACATGATACCATTGTTTGTCACATAAGAAAGAGGACGACACCTCCATTAATGCTCAACCATGCCTAAGGGTCATCAAGACCATCACATCATAATCACCTACAAGAATATCACTATCTTTCCATGCCTTACCAAAGACTCAACAAACCATCACCATACATGTGATCCATATGTTTAGCAAAATATTGTATTGATATGTTTGTATAACTATAGTTTCGGGGTACAACCATAATTAGAGGGTATTCCATCAACATATAAGTTACTTAAGGGAGCAAAGTATAAGAAATCACCATCAATGGATTACATTGGGGTTAGATTCAACAAGCTAGAGAAAGTGTGATCAAATATCACCAATTAGTTGTATTAGGGTTTAGTGTATCAAGGCAATCTATAATAGCATTAGACATGATCTCATTATGGTGACCATAAGTTCTCAATCATACAAGGGTAAAGGTAAGACTACATGGTTAGGGGCATAACACCAGTGGTTATACATCATTAAAACCAAAACATAATACCTTGAGCATCACCACAAAATGATCACACTTGAGGGGCAAAACCATCAAGCAAACACCATGGACAAACCATCAAGAGAGCCATTATATTGTGACCTAGAAAGATCCCACCAACTAAATGTAGACAAGCCACCGTTTGATCATATGATAAGCACCATCAGTTGTTGACTCAAAGAAAACCATCGGTTGTAGGAATGCTACCCACCATTGGTAGTGGCACAATGGACCACCATCAGTTGTGGTGTCTGGTGCCTCATTGGTTGTGGCGTGCAGGACCCCCATCGAATCATGTAGTCAGAACCACCATTGGTTGACACCATCGAGTGTTGAGTTAACACCACCACTAGTTGGTGATCATAGGCCATTGGACCATCAAGTTTTGGAATCAGAAAAGACATTGGTTGATGGACCAAAAGGGCCATCGGTTGCCAGACTCAGTACTCCCATTGATGATCATCAACAGGTGGTGAAACCAAGAAAAACACAAGAGAAAACCATCGTTTGGTGAGGGGAAGTAAAACCATCGGTTGAAGCCACACTAGGGCACCAAGACCATAAAATCTTGAGCACAAAAGGAGTCCAAATAGAACTCAAGCTAGGACCATCAGTTGGAATGAGAAACACAAGAAAAACAACACCAAAAGCCAACCCATCAGTTCTAGCAAGAAGGCAAACCATCGAGTTTTGCACCAAGGTGGAAAATAGCCTTAAAACCCAAAGTAACCCATCGTTTAAGAGAGACCCAAAACCATCATTTTTTAACAAAGCAAGCCCCAAAGCTTCCTATACCATAGGAATGTCATGAACAAGGTTTAGAACACATCCAAGAAGATAAAACCCTAAGGAATTAGCACCTAAGATCAAACTCTAGGTAAAGTAAGGATCTTTCTTCTTAGAACTTAGTTTTAGAGCAAGATCAAGCACATGCAAACTATAAGTAAGAAATAAATGTGAGGAAGGTTATATAACTCACCTATAGAAAGAAGAAGAAGCTCCAAACATCAAGGTATCTCGAGCAAAGGAGGGAGGAATCCCATCTTAAGCACTCCATACGGGCAAGCAAGCTCCTTCTCCAAGAAAGAGAGTAAACCCTAGGTCAAGGAAGCAAGAAAGAAGGGTTCTTTAAGCTCTAGAGAAAGCTATACCATGGAACACCATGGACACGACCAAGAAGAAGGAGGAAGGAGATAGGGTAGAAAGGAAAAATGAAGGAAATAGGGGATAGCTTACCTACTTGGATCAAGAGCAAGCAAGGAAAGCTCTACAAGCTCCAAGAGAGGGTAGATATGAACCCTAGTTGCACATGTAAGGAGATCGACCAATTTATTCTACCTTGGGCACCTTTTACTGCAATAAAGCAAGGAGGATGAGGATTTAGACAGCAAGGAAGAGAAAGGAGTCCAAACAGTTTGTTTGTATGGGAGGTAGGAGGTTTATGTAGCTATGGGTGAGAGAGAAGAGAAGGTTTATGTGTCCTACCATGTTTGCCAAGCGTCCATGGCCAATGGACATCATGTCCATGAAAGCAGAAGATCCATTGGTTGTGGAGCCTGATAGGCCATTGGGTATTGACCCTACCAGGGTGGCCATCGAGTTTCATCACTTGGTGACCATTGGTTCTTGAAACCCTACGTCACTAGGTGGAAAATCATCGATTGATCACCCCTTCCAAGAAAACTATCAGTCCAAGGGACCCTGAGAGAGAAGACCATCGACCTACCACCTATAGAGATTACCATAGGTGTACTTCGCATAAGTATGACCATTGGTTTTCATCCATCCAAGGGGAACCATCGGTTTATGGCTTCTCGAGGTAGCTCATCCATGAGAGCAAAACCCTAACTTACCCTAGAGAGGTAACACCACCAAACCAATGTACACCTAGGCACCCCAAGAAAAAACCAACTCAAGATTGATAAAAAAATGTAAGGAACAAATAGAATGTTACAAATTGCAAGAAAAACCACAGGTATGGGTAAATTGCAGATAAGCCTAAAACATGCCCAAAATTGCATAATTTTGTCAAAAAGTGTCCAAACTGGACCAAACTTGAAACTTAAGCTTGTCACATGCTATGCAAGCACCTAAAAGGTTTGTATTAATGTTTTAAGCATCCAATCATGATAATTAAGCATGTGCAACTATTCATCAAGGTCTAGGGTCTTACAACCATAAACCCCTAACAAGGATTTCACCCCCCCAATCCTATGCGAACAAAGATGGGTACTTCCTTTGCATATCTTCCTATGACTCCCATGTGGCTTCCTCCACACCACGGTAATGCCAAAAAACCTTCGTCAAAACTATATCCTTCTTCTTCAACTTATTCACCCTCCTATCCAGGATCAAAATAGGATCTTCAACTTACGACACATCCTCCTCCAACTCAACCTCCACTGGCTACAACACCTGCTTTGTATCTAGATGGCACTCCCTCAACATATAAACATGGAATATGGGGTGCAATTGTGCACCTCTGGGGGTACCTCAACCTTTTATGCCACGTTCCCAACACGTGCCACAGTAGGGTATGGTCCCATATATGTGGGAGCCAACTTACCCTTCTGACCGAACCTCAACATGCCTTTCAAAGGGGAAACCTTGAGGTAAACTTTGTCTCCCACTTAGAACTCCATCGGTCTGTGGTGATTGTCGGTATATGACTTTTTTATATCCCGAGATGCCTTCAACTATTGTTGTATCACCTTGATCTTCTATGTAGTTTGTTGCACTAACTCAAGGACAAAAAGTTGAAATTCACATGTCTCATACCAACAAAGTGGTGACCGACAATGCATCCCATACAAAGCTTCATAGGGTTTCATATTTATACTCCTATGATAACTATTGTTGTAGGAAAACTCTATCAGACTCAGGTGGACATCCCAACTTCCAAGAAATTGCAAAACACGAGCCCTTAAGAGATCTTATAGTGTCTGAATGGTCCTCTCAAATTGACCATCTATTTGTGGGTGGGAAGTTATGATGAACCTCAACTGTGTCCCCATGGATGTATGCAGTCATTCCCAAAAATGGTTGATGAACTATGGACCTCTATTAGACACTATGGTAACTAGAATAACATGCAAATAGACTATCTCATCAACATATATTTGTGTCAACTTCTCTATGTATACATCATTTTAACTGGTAAGAAGTGAGATGATCAATATGTCAGTTATCACCTAGATGGAATCATGGCCTTTGGTTGTCCTAAGAATACCTACCACAAAGTCCATAGTGATATTATCCCATTTCCACTATGGTATCGGTCTAGATTGCAAAGTCCCTGCTGGCTTCTGATGCTCAGCCTTGACCTACTGACAGTTTGGACATATATACAAAAACTCTACCACATCACCCCTTAAGTCTAGCCACCAATACATATCCTTCTGGTTATGATACATCTTGGTAATGCCATGGTGCATTGCATACATTGAGGAATGAGATTCCTCAAGCCATAAACATCTGGAACCATTGTCCTGCCATGGAAACACACTATCCCATCCTTTGTCTCATGGAAGCCATCATGCTTCCTGTTACCAAACTCTAATCTCATTTTCTTTATCATGGTATCTATCTTTTATGCATCTCTAGTCTGTTGCATCAAGGTAGTCTTAACCTACACTAATCCAACAATACTGCCAACAAGGAAACCCCTAACTTCATGTTCATCTGGCGAATCGACACTAACATATATTGCTTGTGGCACACCAAGCCATGCAACTGAGCCTTAACACATATGATGATGAAGATGACTTCTTGATCAATGTATCAGCCACCTCATTTGCCTTACCTAGATGGTAGTTTATCATGCAATCATAGTCCTTGATCAACTCCATCCATAGTCTCTTCCTCATGTTCAGCTCTTCCTTTGAGAAGATGTACTAAAGGTTCTTGTGGTTGGTGAAGATCTAACACTTCTCTTCATACAGATAGTGCCTCCAAACATTCAAGGAATGGAACACCATTGCAAGCTCTAGATTGTGTGTCAGGTAGTTCTCCTTGTGTTTCTTAAGCTGTCGCAAAGCTAAAGAAATCACATTCTTGTCCTGCATCAATACACATTCCAAGCCATTCTTTGATGCATCACAAAAGATGATATTACCTTTCCCTTTCTCTCAGCACTAATACAGGTGCATTGGCCAACTTCTCCTTCGAAAGCTGGAAAGAACACCAGCATTTGTCATCCCAAACAAACGAAACACCTCTCCTCATTAACTTCGTTAAAGGTAGCACCACAGAGCTGAAGTTCTTGATGAGCCTCCTATACTAGCCTGGAAAGCCTAGGAAACTTCAAACTTATGTCGATGTCTTAGGATGCTCCCACTCCAGCACTAACTGAACCTTCTTTGGGTATACATGAAACCCTAGAAGATATAACATGCCGAAGGAAAGACACCTCCATCAACAAGAACTTGCACTTGCTGAACTTGGCATATAACTGATGTTGTCTCAATGTTGTCAATATCTGGTGAAGGTGCTGCTAGCACTACTGACTGCTTTTGGAGTATATCAAGATGTCATCGATGAACACCACCAAAAACTAATCAAGGTATGCCTAAAACACTCTATTCATCAGATCCATAAGAGCTACTGGCACATTGGTTAACCCAAATGACATAACCATGAACTTGTAATGACCATACCTAGTCCTGAAAGATGACTTGGGTATGTAATTTGCCTTGATCCTCAACTGATGGTAACCTTATCTGAAGTCTATCTTGGTGAACACTATAACACCTCTCAATTGATCAAACAGATCATCTATCTTTGGCAACGGGTACTTGTTCTTGATGGCAACCATGTTCAACTGTCGATAGTCTATGCATAACCTCATGGAACCATCCTTCTTCTTTATGAACAACACTGGAGTACCCCAAGGGGAAATGCTCGATCTAATGAAGCCCTTCTCTAACAACTCTTACAACATTTTATTTAACTCATGCATCTCTATCGATGCCATCTTGTATGGGGACTGTGTTATAGGTTGCATTTCGGGAACCAAATTGATCTCAAAATCAATCTCTCTAGGAGGGGTAACACCGAGAAACTTCTCATGAAAGACATCCTTAAACTTCATACCACCTACACCTCCTAGGTACTAGGACCTCTCGCCTTGGTATCCACAACATGAGCTAGGAAAGCCTCATACCCTCGTCTCATAAACCTCTCTCCCCACTGTCATATCTGACACTAAACATGTGGGAAGAATCTTCCTATCACCTTGGAAAATACACAAAACACCCCCATCACAAAATGTTGCCACCTTGGAACTATAGTCCAAAATAACCTTGTACTTCTCCAAGGTATCCATTCTAAGGAACACATCAAATCCATGCATATCCAATGGCATAAGATCTACTTGAATGTTGCATCCTAAAAAAGAAAGAACACAGGATGGACACACCTCCTGCAACTCAACAGAACCAACAAAGAGGGGTTTCTAACAAAAGGCTATCATATCTATGACTAACATGTAGATTACAACTACTTATCACCTCTCTGGTGATAAAAGAGTGTGTCGCACCTGGGTCAACCAAAATAGATACAAAAGAAGAAGTAGACAATTCAAAATGAAAGAGTTCCATCTGACCTACCATGACCCATGGATTGACCACTTTCTCTGACTGATACATAGAGTAGAATCAAGTCGTCTCCTGTTGTCGTGCACGTCCTCTTCCTACTTTCTCTAGAAGATCCTTCCTGCAGTGCAGGACTACATCATCTACTACCACCACTACTGAACTGCCACTGTTGTGACCCTTACTGGCTCCACCTCAGTTGATGTGTCACTTCTTCATCCTTCATTGGGAAAAATAACCTTGTATGCCGAGTCTGTCCATGCTTATAATAGGTATTAGCCTCATACCATGGCCTAGATGGCCCTTTCACTGACACTGATGTTGCACTATGGGCTCTAACTAGAGGAAAACTACAACCTTTGCCCTTTCCCGGGGACCATTACTATTATGCAACTGATCTTGATTCAGAAAAGGTCAACCTCTACTATGACTGTGGTGATGAAAACCTGGGCCTTTTGAAGCCACCAGAAGACTGTCCTTGGAATTGAGCTGGCCTCTTCTTAGCGTTGTCTTAACGCTTCTTTGTAGTAGACTATTCGATCCTTCTCATTGACTCTATGAGCATAGCAAACCTCTCCCTATTCTTCAGAGTAGACACTATTGTCGTCAAATCCATACTCAGACCCTTCTCGAACCTATGGATACTCTCCTTATCCATTTCCACTGATACAGAACCTCATTAGCTCCATAATATAGCTTTTTGCTCATTGACGGTCATGGATCCTTGGCACAAATTTTCAAATTACACGATCTTCTCATCCAAATACATCCCTGGGAAGTATCAGTTCATGAACTCTCTCTGAAACTCTTCCCAATATATCACAACTCCTAGTCTCTTCTCCTCCTATATGGACCACTAGTGGCCAGCACTACCCTTCAGCTGGTACACAACGTGCTTCACCTTGTCCTCATCAGGGATTCTAAGGATCTTAAATGCCTTTTCCAACTCCTTCAACCACATATTAGCTTATTCTGGGTCCAATGAACCTGCATACTCAACCACTCTGACGTGTCTCAATCGCTCAAATGTCTCACCAGAATCCTAGGATTCCACATTTGGGACAACTATCCTAGATTGAGATACATACACTCAATTTTCTAAATGCATAATCGTGGCCATAAGTTGTCCAAACATGGACTGAAAGGTGGGATTGGCCATGGTTTCAGGGTCGAACTGAGGCATCTAGAGGCTACTTCGGCCCCATCTCAAGCACTCTATCTTCATGTGCATGCTTCCTCGTGCCACCTCCTAGCACAACAAAGCTACTCTCAACATATTCTTTGTGTTCTCTAGACATATATGCATAAGTAGAAGCTATGATTAGATATGTTGGATAACATAAAAACAGACACAAACCTAAGTCGTATGTCCATGTAGACTCATAGAACCTAGAGCTCTGATACCAACCAAATGTGACACCTCATCACACTTACGAGATTACTCAAAACAAAATAAGTGATCAACTAGTAAACATCCATATTACCATAAACTAAGGTAAAATTAAAACCAATTCAAACATTACTAACAAGAGCAGAAAAATTTACATAAAGGTCCATAAACTTTGTAAAGCAGGATATACCATATCATGTATTTACACATTTGTGCAATGGACTTATCTAAATCATGTATAAAAAAGTTGTGTTCCATATTTACATTCCATAAACAACATCCACATGTGCCAAAAAAACTCGAGTGGTTACATGTATCATCTATAAACATCCCCCGCCCAGACCTAAGAGTGAAGGGATGACTCTAGGATTCTACAACTACTAGAACTACTAGACAACCTTCAACAACTACTGTTGTCAAAGCTACTACTCTTCAACATGCCACACTGACCCACGTAGATGGAGACCACCTAAAAATATGTGGTAACCCATGAGAGTGAGACCCATGTCTATAGTGAGATATAACTCTCAATAAGGGTTATTGATTATAGAAGATTATATTCTTAAACGGGATAAGTAGGTTTAAGAACTTAAGCAGATAAACAGGTTAAGCAATTATAATAGATTAAAGCAGATGATGTATCAACAGGTTGATCAACAAGATATCTAAGCAGTTGTACAAGATCATAATTAAGAAGCATACTGAAATAAGGCAAGGGTAAACAACCAATGTGAGACGTGTTTCTCTCTAAGTAGATATACTACACAACTAGATTACATCTTTTATTATGCCTTGATGAGTTTCAGGTATACCATTCAAGCTCCAACTATCCACTGCTAAGTAAAAAATAATGCCATACAATATTTGGGGAAGAGCCAGAATCCTAAGATCTCCCACACCCTCAGTTAGTACGAGTCCACCATAGTGACATATAATGTCAAACTACAAAGCACCTAGCCTGCCTTGGTATATAGATCACGACGTTAGACACCAGGGTACGAAGCCCTACAACTAAGGTACACCCTTTGATGTCCTCAAAACATCTTATATACAAATCTCTGAGACACAACCACAACCATTCTCACACTAAAGAATGACCATAACCATCCTCCATATACTTTGGGATAAAGATGACAAGGACACACAGTTGTTGGATCTAGGATGGGTGATATGCTCTAGAGGGGGGGTGAATAGATCTAAAAGTACTTCAAACAAAATCATTAGACCTTCAAATTATTTAACAAGAAAAGGTTTCTAATATGGAATTTGAGTGCAAATAAAACATACATAGCAAGGATGATAGAGATTAAAACAAGCACAAGAACACAAGCTATGTTGAGTGGTTCCAATCTTTAAACTAGGAGATTGTCACTCCACTACCTACAGAAGTCAATTTCTAAGATTTCTCAACCATGTTTGTCTCCTTATATTCATTTATAAGAGTTGCAACATATGACCTTCCTTTTTTGAGACAAGTGTTGGCTAAATTGGATATTATGATAAATCCCTTTGTTTTGATTATGACAAACATTTCATTCTTGTCTATCTAATGTGCTACTTGAGTGTTGCAGGAATAAGGTGGATGACAAAGCACTAGGGAATCTATATGCTTGAATACTTATAAATTTCATGAAATGTAAATCAATTGTAAACTTGTACAAATATATAATGTACAAGTACTTAGACTTCATGTAAATCAAGCGTTAGATTTTCCCTAGCCAATCACTACACTTAGATAAATCATCCCCTTCAATAGTGTCACATATGCACACTCACATACACATTTAGTATTTTAATTGAAACATTGAAACAGGGTCAATCTCGGTCGGCAAAATCCTCGACCGAGACACTCTCGGTCGACAAGCTTCTCGACCGAGAAAGACCCAGGTAGCCGTTAGACACATCTGACAAGGTGGTTGGCAGTTGGAGATGAACGTTGCAAATACTTGATCCAGAGAGCCTGTCGGTCGACAAAACTTCGACCGAGAAGGTATCCCGGTCGACAATTTCTCGACCGAGATGGACTCTGACAGCAACTGCAGAATTAATTAACTAGTCGTTGTTAATCCAACTAACTTATACCTAACGGCTAGTTAAGCACTTGGAACCCCCTAGAAAGTGTCTAGAACGTCCTTAAGCACTTGTAGGTCATTCCTATAAATAGGACATGCCTTAGGACACCTAAACTTACTTGATTCCACACTTGATCAATCCTTGAGCTTATACTTGCATTAGCAACCTATTTTGAGCAATTGAGCAATACTTGCAATTGGCTATTCTTCTCCTTGCTCAAATTTCGTGTCCTATAGGCTAGCATTTCCTATCCACATCAATTACACTTCTATTTACATTGGTTAGGAGATCAAACGCTTGATATAGGAAATCAAGCCTTGAGCTGCAAAGAGGGTTGGAGGCTGCGGATTGGAGAAGGTTCTTCTCGGTGGAGAAGGTGGACTTCGGACTACTTCAAGAAGGATGTTGCAATGGGAAGCTACTTCAAGAGGAAGGCTACTTCAAGGGGGAGATTGAAGTTACTTCAAGAAGGCTGCTTCAAAGTTGGTGCAACTACTTCTAGGTGAAGGTTGTTCGAAGGGTTTGGTGAAAGAATTGTAATTTTATGTAAAGTCCTTGTGAGGTAATAAAATTTGATTCTTTCAAAATCCCGGTTGGGTAAGCAACCGGGTAGTGGATTGACTGCCTTAGTATTTTCTAAGGTTGGAACCACTCTAAATCCTTGTCCCCTTGTCCAATATTCTTGTGGTTGGTTGTTTGAGTTAAATTATTTTTAAAATAATCATAAAACCCTATTCACCCCCCTCTAGTGGTTTTTCAATTGGTATCAGAGCAGGCTTCAAGGAACCCTAACCAAGTCTTGAAGAATGAAGGGTGGTGATGCTTACAACCACAAGCAAAGGAGCATCTTGGACCAATCTTCAACAAGTTGTAATTGGTGCTTAGGAACAAGCCACACAACACCTAGCTGCCCATGGAGGTCAAACAAAGAAGACACGCATAAAGAATGTCTTATTGCTACAATAAGTGAAGAAGAAGAAGAAGAGGTAAGCCTTTTTAACTTATCTAAAGAAGAGCTAATCGCTAGTATTGAAGAAACACATAAGTATATTGAGTGCAAGAAGAAATTAAAGAAGTCTAATAAAGCAAATGATGAGTTACATGCTAAACTTCTTGCTCTCACATCTGAAAATGAAGATTTATATGCTAAATTAAATGATCTTGGATTTGAAAAAGATAGCATTATTTCTGAAAATCATACTTTGAAATCATCTCTAAGTGAGTGTAATGTGAAGATTTTTACTCTAGAAACAAATTACGATCTTCTATCTCAAGAAAAGGTAGGATTACTTGCAAAGTTAAATGATCTTCAAAAACAACCTATTTTGTGTACACATCTAGATTATGATACTATTTTGAAAGAAAGAGATTCCTTATTATCTAATCTAGATCAAGCAAAGCTAGATATCAAGAAGAGAATGGATGAGATTGTTAAGTTGCAACAAGAAATTAGTAGTTTGAGTAACAATGACATTCTTGATAAAATCTTAAATGATCCTTATCGTCAAATCGGAAGGAGAGGACTAGGTTATAAGACTAAAGGAAAATCTTATCAAAAACCTAGTTGGAGAAGGATACAAGTACTAGAGAGTCAATCTATGTATGTACCTAGAGGCAAATATACATATGTACCCAAGAACAACCTAGAACAAGATCATAGAAAGAGACATGAGGTTGATTCTATATGTTGTCATTATTGTTTACGCCTTGGACATTATTCCTTTTCATGTCCTTACAAGAAAAAGGATGTCGAGTTAGTATGGGTTCCAAAACCCCCAAACTAGTCGAATAAGATTAAGTTGAGATATGACCAACGAATTTAGTTGTAAATCTATATGTCTATCTCAACTTAACACAATAAGATAACAAATTCAAGTAATTTAAAACCTCTAAACTTAAGACTACATACTTTTTAAATCTGCAAAAACACATCCTTTACAAATTCACTTTTAATCCTCAAAACATAAAGATTTGGATATAATTAGTTAAAATTTGATTTAAATGTTTCTTTGATATCCATATAATTTATCTCAACTAAACTGAGCTTTCAAATAGCATAATTGAATTAAAAATGACCCATGATTTAATTGAAACAAATTACTGAAAAACAGCTCTGAAACAGTACAGAACCTTTCTCGGTCGAGACACTGTCGACCGAGAAGAACTGTCGGTCGAGAAATGGTCGACCGAACAAGTTTTTGTTGACAAGTATGAAATAAATCTGCTGAAATTGTTTTCAATTAACCCAGTTTGCTATCAAATTGTTATTGATGATTGAATTAACATGTAAATCAAGAATAAAACCTTGGAATACAATTTTTTTAGTAAGACATATTGATCTTTTGCATTATATAACATTATGAATATGAAATCATATTGCAAAAATGCTATAAGAAGACTGATCTTGAACAAACCTTATTCATTATTTGAAAAGTTCTTAGGCATGATCAGTTATAAAAGTTTGTCTTAAAATTGAGAACTTATATGAGATTATTTTGGTTTACTCTCTAAATGTTTGGACTTAAAACTGAAAATCATGATTAGTTTAACCAAGGAAATTACTGTTTTTATCATAATCTACATGGTTTTCCTAAGTAATCCTTGGAATATCTATACATGAACCATGTGTGTATTTATATTAAATGATCATAATTATAGCATTTATATGTTGATCATTGTATTATGGATATGCTTCTACTTAATTTCTGTGCCATGATCATTGTGTTTCATTGGTTTGTCTAAAATAATCTGTGATGCATATATACAAACCATGAATGGATATTATTCATGATCCTTATGATTCAGAAAATTAAAAATTCCATTAGCATAAAAGGATCTTGACATAATGATTATTGCGGGCACAACTTGTAATAAAACAATGATGTTGCTAAGACAAGCCAAATCATGTATCTTAGAACAAAAACATTAATGTTTTATTTAGTTGTTCGTTCTAAGAAATCTAAAGCACAATCATGACTTTAAGATATCAATATTTCTTTCAAGAACACATGCTTTTAAAGTATGCTATGATTAATCTAAAGGAATTGCATCCATAGCAAAACGTCTTCATAATGGGTATCACTTAATGTGCTTCAAATTGATATTTATTTAATCAAGCTAACTGCAGAAATTATACTTCACAAATGAATCTGCAGAATTTGCCTCTTGGTTGAAATTAAAATTGACCAAGGGGCGCTATGGTCGAAATCAAGGTCGACCTAAAATAAGCTTGACACAATACTTATTTGGATAATCATTCTCTATAAAAATTGTGATCAAAATTATGACCACAAAAATTGTCCAAATATTGGTAATATATATGCAATGAATCACAAAGGAATCTTTGCAAATACCTGAAATTTTTGGCTAAATTGACCATCTATTGGAGTGCATTAATTCCTTAATTGGGATATCTATTTAAGGGGGAGAAATGCATAAGGATTCTTAATGAAATTTTCATATACTTTAAAGCTTAAAAGGATTCACATATCACTTTCAAGGTTTCACATCCTTTGCAAGAGATTGAGTAATTACTTATGACTAAAAGACACACCAATATTTATCCTGGATATCTTTTTGAAATGACAAAGGGGGAGAAAGAATATAAAATCACAAAAACATAAAATTTTTAAAATGATTTTAAAATGAGTTTCATAACACCTCAGCCAGCACTCACTTGCACAACAAAATTGCTACAAAGGTAATCTTCAGGTATGAAACTCACATGTTTTATATTTCCTTAATTTATATTTTGGAAATGTTTGTCATCTTCAAAAAGGGGGAGATTGTTGGCAAAATTGGATATTATGATAAATCCCTTTGTTTTGATTATGACAAACATTTCATTCTTGTCTATCTAACGTGCTACTTGAGAGTTGAAGGAATAAGGTGGATGACAAAGCACTAGGGAATCTATATGCTTGAATACTTATAAATTTCATGAAATGTAAATCAATTGTAAACTTGTACAAATATATAATGTACAAGTACTTAGACTTCATGTAAATCAAGCGTTAGATTTTCCCTAGCCAATCACTACACTTAGATAGATCATCCCCTTCAATAGTGTCACATATGCACACTCACATACACATTTAGTATTTTAATTGAAACATTGAAACAGGGTCAATCTCGGTCGACAAAATCCTCGACCGAGACACTCTCGGTCGACAAGCTTCTCGACCGAGAAAGACCCAGGTAGCCGTTAGACACAGCGGACAAGGTGGTTGGCAGTTGGAGATGAACGTTGCAAATACTTGATCCAGAGAGCCTGTCGGTCGACAAAACTTCGACCGAGAAGGTATCCCAGTCGACAATTTCTCGACCGAGATGGACTCTGACAGCAACTGCAGAATTAATTAACTAGCCGTTGTTAATCCAACTAACTTATACCTAACGGCTAGTTAAGCACTTGGAACCCCCTAGAAAGTGTCTAGAACGTCCTTAAGCACTTGTAGGTCATTCCTATAAATAGGACATGCCTTAGGACACCTAAACTTACTTGATTTCACACTTGAGAAATCCTTGAGCTTATACTTGCATTAGCAACCTGTTCTGAGCAATTGAGCAATACTTGCAATTGGCTATTCTTCTCCTTGCTCAAATTTCGTGTCCTATAGGCTAGCATTTCCTATCCACAACAATTACACTTCTATTTACATTGGTTAGGAGATCAAAATGCTTGATATAGGAAATCAAGCCTTGAGCTGCAAAGAGGGTTGGAGGTTGCGGATTGGATAAGGTTCTTCTCGGTGGAGAAGGTGGACTTCGGACTACTTCAAGAAGGTTGTTGCAACGGGAAGCTACTTCAAGAGGAAGGCTACTTCAAGGGGGAGCTTGAAGTTACTTCAAGAAGGCTGCTTCAAAGTTGGTGCAACTACTTCTAGGTGAAGGTTGTTCGAAGGGTTTGGTAAAAGAATTGTAATTTTATGTAAAGTCCTTGTGAGGTAATAAAATTTGATTCTTTCCAAATCCCAGTTGGGTAAGCAACCGGGTAGTGGATTGACTGCCTTAGTATTTGCTAAGGTTGGAACCACTCTAAATCCTTGTCCACTTGTCCAATATTCTTGTGGTTGGTTGTTTGAGTTAAATTATTTTTAAAATAATAATAAAACCCTATTCACCCCCCCTCTAGTGGTTTTTCAACAAGGATACCCAAATTTCCCTTTGAGGGGAAGGGGGCCAACAACCTACCAAAGTACCTACCTATCAAATGCAAAGAGTCTCCAACCTTACCCATGACTTACCTCATGTAAGGAGTCATCTATCTTCACCAAGAACTTACCCACTCTTACACCAAGTCTTCAGTCTTCAAGGAATTACCCACTTTTCTTGGATCTTCAACCTTTGATTTCACCTTTTCTAAGGAGAAGCTTTCACCAAGGACTTACCCACTTGAGTAAGGAGTCTTCTACCTTCACCAAGGGCTTACCCACCTCTTGCACCAAGTCTTCAGCCTTGAACTTCTGCACCTCTCTTAGCTAAGAGAGAGAACCTACATCTTCATCTTCATGGTAGATATGAGAGATTGGGAGGTGGAGGAAGTGAGAGCCTCATAAGATATACATGTAGGACTAGCTCTCTTACAAATCTCCTACTCACTCTAATGGATGTAGCAAGTGATTAAGCCTAGAGAGATAGATAGGCTCTTTAAGGAAATAAAACATAATATAGTAACCTTCATAGTGCTTGGATAACCATGGGATGAAGCCCAAGGGGTCCTATTTATAGTTGGGGATGTATACTAGCCAGTAGGAACACTTAAGGATGAATACTAGCCGTTTGGAGGTATTGCAACAAATATACTTTTGAGTTTTGCAACACTCCAATGGTTAGAAACATTATTGCAGTGGATATATATTCTCCACTAAATCAAAAAGGATGAATATCTAGAAAATAAGGAAGATAAATGACTCAAAAGGTTCATTTGCATAGGAGCTAGGATGTTTATATAGCTATGGGTGAGAGAGAAGAGAAGGTTTAGGTGTCCAATCATGTTTGCCAAGTGTCCATGTACAAGGGACATAATGTCCATTAAAGCAACAGATACATAGGTCGTGGTGTCCTCTAGGAAATAGGATCTTGACACTCCCACAGTTTCCATTGATTTCCATCACTTGGTGACCATCTATTCTTCGAACCTTAGGTCATTAGGTGGAAAACAATCGATTAATCACCCCTTCCAAGCAAACCATCGGTCCAAGGGAGCCTAAGAGAGAAGACCATCAACCTACCACCTCTAGAGATCACCATAGGTTGCCCCCACCTAATTATGACCATAAGTTGTCATCCATCCAAGGAGAACCATCGGTTGATGGCTTCTCAAGGTAGCTCATCCATGAGAGCAAAACCCTAACTTACCCTAGAGAGGTAAACCACCAAACCAAGGTACACCTAGGCACCTCAAGACACAAAAAACTTAATGTTGATAATAAAACATGTAAGGAACAAAAAGAATTTGACAAATTGTGAGAAAAGCCTCAAGTATGGGTAAATTGTAGAAAAGCCCAAAACATGCACAAAATTGCATAACTTTCTCAAAAACTATCCAAACTGGACCAAACCTGAAACTTAAGCTTGTCACATGATATGAAAGCACCTCAAAGGTGTATATTATGGTTTTAAGCATCCGACCATGATAGTTAAGCATGTTCAACTATTAAACAAGGTCTAGGGTCTTACAACCATAAGACCAAAACATGCACCTACCTAGGGAACAGAGAAAGGAGGAGATGAGATTAGAAAATGGGATTCAATTATAAGAAAAGGTAGTTGATTAGAAAAATGTAAGAATGAAATTCTTGGATTAATTAACCAAGAATAAGGATTGCATCGATTGATTCTCCAAGCCCTTATTCATACTTTTTTTGTATTTGAAAATGACAAGGTGGGGTAATGAGATAATGGTGTGATGAGCCCTTCTATTGCAGACCTTTGCATAGAAAAGAAAGGATAAAACCCAAGTGTGATAGGGAGTAATATGGCCAACTTCCATGTAGTGGAGTTGTGTAGGATCTATCTCACGACTGTAGCCACATTAGAGCCTTCTCACAAAAAGGAATCCAAGCAAAGTAGAAAGGAGCAACAGAGGAATACAAATATTGGAGACAGATGGATTGTGCATGCCCGATCATAACTAAGGTAACCCTATATATCAAATAAGGAACCAAGGGAATGGGGTACTTGCATCATCGTGTGTGATGGGAATGGGGACAACCTACAAATATTGACTAGGAATTTTTGTCAAACTACCCCCCTCTAAAAGTGCAAACAATACAAGCCAAAATTGAGGTTGAAAACTCAATCCGTATTGGCATGGATTTAGTTAATCTAGAAATAGAGATTGAGTTTGATGAAGTAGAACTCAAAATCCAATTTGAACTTGATTTTGTCCAAATAGATCCCACCCAAATTTAGGTTGAAACACGCATAATTGGAGTAATAGGACAAGCCAAAATCTAGATTCATGTCTTTCCAAAGAGGGCTTTTATGTTAGGAAATAAGAAAAGTTGAATGAATGTGAACTTTACAAATATAAATTATCTGGATATGTGATCTATCAAACCCAAAGAATAACTTTCAAATAAAATGTTGAACCACCAAATGACTAACATTGGCTTTACCCTAAATGGTGATAACATTTCTAAAATGACTAACATCAAAGGTGTCTTCAACAAGTTTATATATAATAAAATAGATAGAGTAATTGCATTTGACTATTTACTATAATGGTGTAATTATGTTAATCCTAGCCAATTAGTTTGAAAAACTTCCAAAAGTGCACAGTTCTTTTAAACTCTTTCTCTTCTCACATTTCTAAATCTTTCTTCATTCTTTAGGAATATCAAATCATCTGAGATTTATTTCCAAGAATTGGAGTGCGCCACTCAATCCAAATTTTTCTCACTCACACTTGCAGTGGAAAATATTTAATACTAAGAATTATTTGCTGATATTTTTTCTTTCTTCATATGATTTTTTCAAACAAAGAAAAAAAACCATCCCACATTGTTCTATCTTCTTTCAAACTCATTTACATTAAACAACCTCTCTTCTACAAAAAGTTCCCCTTCACTTCCATTGTTTCTCATCTCATTTGATACCCTTCCTTCTTAACACCCAACAATATACTTAGAAAATATGCCTCTCTATTTCTCTTCACCACATTCTTCTATCCCAATTAAATTGTCACATGTTTATCTAGAGAATTTTTCATGTCCCACTTGATGCTTGTATGTTACACGCACACTTCTTATGGATATATTATTCTAAAGGGTTGGTTTTCTAACTTTTTTACTCATTTATTCTTTATATTATTGTAAAATCTTCTCACAATTCTTTCTTATCTTTAAAATATATTTTGACTTGAAAACTCCTTTCCCAAAGTTTCTTTTTTGACCTTTTAACGGATTATGTTCTTTTTTAGTAATCCCAACCCTTTACTTGTCCCCATTAAACTATATTTTCATATAAAATAAATAAATAATATCCCACCCCTCATGTTTCTCACTTCCACTTGCTAATCAAGATGTTCAATCATAAAAAACAAATCACCTCTAATTTTTTCTCCATTTCACATTTTTTAACATAGTAAATTTATCTCATATTTCTTTCTCTTCTTTAAAACACATCACACTAAAAGACCTTCCCTCATTTAGTAGAAGGGGAATGATCATTTCAACTTTCTAGTTTCTAACTTAGACTTGATATAGAAAATATTGAACTCACTCTCTAGTTCACTAGCATTCTCTCGCCTTTCTCAACTATCATTGGTTTCTTCCTTTTTATTTTTCTCTCTTCTTTATAACACATCCTATTAACCTATATTTTGTAGTGTTACTAAAGATTTCTTTCTCAAATGTCACATTTCTAACTCAAACTTATTACACTCTCCACCCAATTCCCAATAGACTTCCCACAAAAGTATGCTTTTCTATTTATCTCCCTCATAATTTCCTCCATCAACTAAGGCATCTCTTATATATATTTGAAAATTAAAGTGCCCAATTTAATTCTTGCATTTTTTGCTCACATTATTATGACAATCGTTAAACCTAACCAATCTTCTCACTTGTTTTTTTGTTTATTGTTCAATTAAAATTATCACACAATTCTGTCTTTTCTTTAAAACATATCCTTATTCAACTACAATTTTAATTCACAAAAAGCAAAATGATGTCCTTGTCAATTCTTACATTTCTCACGTCCACCATTTTTCAAACAAAATAAACCCAAGTATGATTCTTCTCACTTTTTTCTCGATTATTTTCTTAAAAAGGAATAAAATTATCTCAAATTTTCTCTTTTCTTTAAGAAATTCTATTTCATATATAAATAAAATGATGTTCATCCCAATTGTCATATTTCTTACTCCCATCTATTTCCAAAATTATTAAACCTTAATCATCACAACTTATTTCCTCCTTTCTATCCTTTTTACAAGCAGAGTAAAAACATATTATAATTGTCTCTCTTCTTTAACACATCTCATAAACTACCTTTCTTGTTTAACAAAGCATAATGACGCTTACATCATTATAAAAATCCATCAATCTTCCTTCATATTACCTCCATGAATCACTTCTTTTTAAACACTCTTTGTATTCCCCTCCCCCCACTATTTATGCACCTCCTAGTGATCTCCAGTTACCTCTTACATTCTTTTAAATTTCCTCTTTTTTGTTCACCCTAACCCTACTCTTTCTTTTGATATCCAACCAACATTCTGCTTCTATCTCTTCACACAGAGTTTTTGAACTAGGAGTTATCAAAGTGACATGACCTCTTATTTATGCATTGTGTAGAAGAATACAAGTCTATGATTATCATCATTAACAGCTAGTGGTCCTTACTATATTTAATATGATGTTTTACCAAGAATACGATTTCTTCTATTCGCCAATTCCTAACCTTGTGCTAATTTTTTTTGTCCAACAAACAACAAACTTTTGAAGTATATGCATGTAATCAACTATCCTATGTCCAAAGGTCACGGCAAAATCAATTTGTTTACCTTTTTCATCGATCTATATGATATTAGGCATGGTGCGTCTGTTCTAGGTGTATCCTCCTTAAAATGTAACTCATGACTTAGTCAGGCGATCACATTTGTTGAGACTTGCTAATTTTACACAGTTGATCATGGTCCAAAACTACATTTCCCCCCTACCTTTGATTGTTTCATATACTATTTAATCAATGGTTGCTACTTATCAACACCATATGGTAATTTAGATATATGTGTTGATGTTGCCTAAACTTAAGGTTGTGTTTGTTACGTGGTGAATCGTGGTGATAGGGAACAATGTTGGAAAAAAATGTTGTTTGGTTGACATACTAATAGGGAATCATGGTGAATCATAATGAATTCGTGGTGAATTTTAGTCTACTTTTGTCCCCATTTAATAGTAAATCATTGTGAAAGAAGTTTCTTTCAAGACTTTACTACTTATTTAGACAAATGTGTAACAAACAATATTTTTATTTATTTTTTCACTATTTCTATTCCTATCACCGTACACATGTTATCAAATAACACATTCTAACAATTTTCCCATCACTATCACTGTCCCCCTTCCCCATCACCGTCCCCATTCCCATTATCATCATCATTTTTTTTCACCACATACCAAACACAGAGTGATATGGTTGTTTATAGATGAGGTTGACTTGTTTACTGTTTTTTCATGGTTATAATGGACATATGTTGATTCCTCCAAAGAATAAGCAAACTGTCTCAACATCTGAGTTGCAATGCATGCTTCTCGAATGACGATGTGAACCTATCGCACTTGCACCATCCCAATATTAATTCAAGATTTGGTTTCTTGGCTGGTTACTCGTGTCATTATGGCAAGCAAATGCTGATATTTGTTGCTATCATCAATCTTAATTTTCAGACGTCAATTAGCAATGATATGTGAAATAACTAATTATAATTCTTAGTTGATGTATCCACCACAGTTTAATATTTCAACAAACAAATTCTTTAGTTCAAAATCGATAAAATTGTGACGTGATTAATGAAATAAAATTGTGTTTTTCATAGTAGAAAGATGGGTTCGAAATCATAACTAATGAACTTTTATACATTTAGCACGTATTGGTTGATGAACTATGTTTTCTCTTAGGATATAATATCTTGTTTGTCTTTACAATGGTGTCAAGCAAATTAGCGAACTTCTCAAAAACTATGATGTTGGTCTCATGTAGTAATCCTAATGGAAATCCCTGGCGTATATGTGTTATCTAGTATATGATATGATGCTTCTTCCACAGACTAAATGTCCAAGCTGTAGCCCTACTGAAGCTCCATTAACGGCTGATTGGCATAGAGATGAGCATTATCGCGCAGGGCCCATTCTCAGACGGTTAAGGATGGACCTCAGTGCAGCGGTGTCCATGCCAAATGCCTCTGAGATTGCGTTTCCGTGCCGGTCAAGGATGCTTTGAACTCCACTGTTGCATTTAATCCTGACTTTATGTCTGTTTCAAAACCCCCATCGAAGTCGAACCCCTAAAAAAGATAATGAGGCCTTTTCACGGCCACGAGTAAATGGAACAGCGCCGTAACAGCGTGTTGGAACAGCAAAGTTGGACCGCCCATCGAAGTCGAGGTCGTCGGCGGTGCCGGATATGGTAGGAGGAGGCTCTGCCGGTTCAGGGGCCTCGTCTGAGGCATCGTAGATGACAAGTCGTGCCGGGTCGAGCACGTCCGCAAGTGCCAGCGTCTCAGTGTAGGTCACAGCGGAGGTGGGGACGGCGCTGTGGAATACTCCATCCATCTCGCTAAAGATGAAGCCCAACCCTTCTAGCCCCAGCTCGACCTTCTTGATAGGGATTTGCGGGCCGGGAAGCTCCACCCCGACCACTTCCCCTCTGTGAGACAAACCCAGCAGGAGGCCCAGAGGTAGGATGGCGAACGGGTACGTGAAAGCCTGCTGCTCGGCCTGCCCAAGGCGGACCCACCATTCCGGCTCGCCGTACTCCGACATCACCCAGACCTCCCACCGGAGCTGGAAGGTGAGAGGGACGTGGACCATGGCGATGGTCGGCGCCGACGCTGACGCCCTGGGTGCCGCCGGGCCGTGGTATGGGAAAATTGTGTTGCTCAAGGACTTTGTGCCCATGATGGCGTTTGGGAAAGGGATCTGGCGGAATTTCTCCGTGTGGGCGTGAAATGCCACGACCACGTTGCTAATGCCATTGTCATCGCTTTTTCTCCATGCTGCATAATGCAGGAGAATTATAGAAAAAGATAGGCTGACTCACTAAAATAGAGAGCATCTTGATTAAACTATGGTTGACTCGTTCTACTCTATAAGTACACAAACATGTTAAATTGATTAGCTTACAGATATACTGGATTGATTAGCACACATACATATTGCTAGAATACAAACAATGAATAGATCAATGAGCACATAATGAAGCTACTGGAGTACATATAAACACATTCAGTCAGTTGACCCACATCTGACTTGTAGCGTGTCATTACCAAAATCTAAATCAAAACTATGAGACTCATGATAACCACTACATGTGCTATTCTGTACATACTAAGAGAAAGCATTTTGATTAAAAATCAACTAAAGCTCTCAAACATGTAAGCACACAGATTGATTGGACCAAATAATACTCAAACATATTGTTCGAACATAAAGACAAACTGAGTTGATTAGCATTGAAATAGACTGACTGAACACACAAATAAACTGAACCAATGAGCACAAATAATTTATTGAAACTCGCTTTCAAAAATTGATAATGTCAAACACATAATTAGACTGGACTAATTAGTATGCAGACAGACTATTTGAACACACAGACTGATTGGAACAATGAGCATATAGTTAAATTGTTGAAACACAAGGAGCTAATTTAATGAACACAAATACTTAAAACTTAATGCTTGTATAATATTTTTATCTTTTTATTTAGCTCGAAACAAAAAGAAAAAAATGGCAAGAAGGTAAAAAAAATGGCAAACTGGTCAATTATCAGCCACAAACACGCATGACTTGATTTGTAAAAACATTGAGCAACGGTAGACAATATGCACCTGCAATTTTTATGTTTATCCAATTATGCACCAATGAGTCATGGCATTGAACTCTTATGTTTATCTTATAGTGCATCGACCACTATGAAAGTACGGCTGACATAATACAAAAAGGAAGTTGAATAAGCAGACACACACACAACTAAGCAACACATAAGCAGAGAGACACACATCTGAACAGTAGTGTGAAAGTACGACTGACGGAATACAAAAAGAAAGTTGAATAAGCAGACACACACAACTGAGCAACACATAAGCAGAGAGACACACAACTGAACAACATGTAGACACTGCGCTAAAAACTCCCTCTTGTTATAGGTAAGATATATTCAACCAGGTTTTGGAGAGTGGAGGTGTATGGATTCAATGAAGCTGAACTAGCGAACGTAACTCAACATAGTCTCTAATATCTTGTTTGGCACTTGATCACAATATGTAAACTAAATCGTATATAAGGTTCTTTGAGAACTGAATTCCATTGTGACCTAGATATTACATCACATTGATATCGAAATATAGAAACTAATGCATATCATATCTTGAAATTCCTCTCAAAGCATATTAAATGGTTTGAATATCTAGATTAAAATTGGACTAGTGCAGTCCTAATCTCACTTCTAGTCTAAGTTTCCCTAAGCACTTAAATTGATCGTGTTGTGATCAAGCCACATTAATGATTAAGTAGAAAACAAGGCTTGCTTTGTATCCAAATTCACTGCCAAATAGAGGCTAACGAAAACACAATATCAGGACAAACTTAGTCCTAATTCGAACACAAATTCAGGTTAAGAGGCATGATTTTAGCCTCCATCCCTCGCTACCCCGCACACATTGTGTTGGCCTAAATTTCTTCCACAACGCTATGTTGTGCTATAATTCCAACTTCTCCATTTGGTTTTGGTGTGATGTTGCCAATGAGTTTTTGTGGTTAGGTTTGGTCTTGGCGCAATCCTATGAAACATGTCTCAAATAAGCATGTTCTCATCTTATTATCTGCAACACATAAGCTATCTTCCTATGCCACCGGTTATTTCCCTATCTTTGATGGACTCTCTCACCTCCATTTCACTTGTGCATTCCACATGCCTCGCCTTTTTCTCTTTGCCTCGTCCATGTTTCACAAAGATCTAAATGCCATTTTGGTAAGTAGGTGATATTCCTATTGTCTTTAAAAAGAATGCAAGGTTTAGGTTATATAAACCCTCACGTGTTCTCCATTATGAAGAAGACTCTATGTAACTTGTTGTCCTTGAGTTGCCAAATAGGCCCAAAATTGGCATTAGAAGCCCTAGAGTGAGAAAGATCTCAATTCTATCTTGAGAGAGGAGCCAATCCTAATTCCTCAATGGAGTCCACTGGACCACCGATCTACTTATGGTAGGTTTCTCTTCCATGAACCCCACACTCCTAGAGTCCCCCATCGATTTACCATGAATACCTAAGTCAACATTGTGCTAGGACAAAATAACAATGAGATATAAAAGGACCCTGGGTGTCAAACCAGATGAGTCTCATCACCCAATACACCTCAAAAATCATGTTGAGAAAAGGAGGGGACAAGTAAGAGGTCATCGACAAGAGGTGGTTATTGTGCTAGCTAGCCAATCAAGATCTCATTGTGTATAGAGAATATTTACGAAAGTGAAGATATTGTGGCAAGATAAGGAGACAGTGCTAAAACTAGAGATGTGGAGAGTGATGATCCTTTAGAGACAGAAGAAAACCCCTTGAAGCTGCCAATCTTGAAGATAGACTTGATGGGAATGATGGAAGGCCTTGTGAGCTTGTGTAAGGTTTCACTCCCCAATCAAATCTCTCTTGCTCAACTTGGAGGTAAATCTAGGGCTGGGAATGAAGTATTACAAATCTACTTTAAGAAAGTACATTGGAAAAGGGATTATGCACGGGGATAGACCCACTTCTCCTATGGATAAGGGTTCCATCAATAAAGTAGATTCCCCAACATTCTTTTTCATCTGGAGGTTGCTACCCCATGCCTCAGAAACTGAGATACCCTATTGTGCATCTCCCTTGGATAGTGATGCCCTTTTCCCCATTTTGGATACACCAAGTAGAGAGGTTTATATGACACCATCGAGGCTCCATCAAGGGTGGTAGATAAGATTCGGTTCTCCCCATTGTAATGAGGGAGGTTCAAAGCTCCAACATTCAATGATTTTGATTTAGTGGTCATCAGGATGTTTGGGTGACCAGGTCAAAATGTTCCTTTGGGATGAAAATATTATAGGGTTTTAGGGAAGGGGGCACAGAAGAATAACAAAAATTTCTTCAATTTCTACCCATGTTGTTGGATCCGCCGTAGCTATAAAATGTCGGTGAATAAGAGATACAATAGGGGATAAAGGTGATACCTTTTTTATCAAAAGATAACGGTGATACCATTACACACACTACTTGTCCAACAAGTAGATATGCCTTATACCAGTGAAGAACTCGAACCTCTAGATCTAGATCTAGAATTTCCACCAAGAAATCCATATAGAAAACCAATAGATCTGAATTGTACATCAAACAATAACGTGTTGTCGTCTTATAGAATGTGTTCTCCAAGAGCCTATGCGTGTGTTTCTAGGCCTCTACTTCATTCATGTGGAGAAGGGAGAATGTGGTGCACCACCTTGGTCATCAAGTCAAAGAGGAATAGGAGTTTTCGACATGCTAGGCATCCCATAACTCCCTCTCTTCTTCGACCTTAGGCAACAATCCTTAGGGTGACTTCATCTCTTCAAGATGGAAATTTGATGGTCAACTTGTCTCACAAGTTGTCTTACCCTTTGGGACTTGCCCCATTTATTTAGGAAAGTCAAACTTAATTTCAATCCCTTTCCTAATCAAAATAAAAAAATTAGTTTAATAATTAAATCTCAGATAAGATTGAGTCACCCAATCTACATTGCATATTACCTGATCTCAGAAGAAGATTGGTCTATCACAAGAGTAAGATTTATATATGAAATCTAAAAAATTTCTTGTCAATTTGAGATTCCCCGATCTGATAAGTGTAGTGGAAAACCCAGTCAATCAATTGATAATCAAATAATGGATTGATTAGATCATATGATCGGCCAATCCAACATTTTGATTGCATGATCGCCTGAGGGTTAATCAACATATTTATGACTTAGAACTATTCTAATCACTTGTTTGATTGTGAACTTCAATACCATCAAGCATCCTTATGTGTGTGACCCGATAGGTTCCTAATTATGTTGCTACTGATGTTCAAAATAACATAAGAAAATATTGGTGTCTAGCCAAACATTTTTTCCACCCAATTAATAGGAATGAGTTGGAGAACAACTTCAACCCATAAAGTGATCAATGTTTTCATGACCAAATAATACATTTGTCATAGATTTCCAAATGAACTCAAGTCATGGAATTTCTCCTCACAACGCTCAATCTATGCTTCTTGAACTAGAGAAGGCTATTGGAGATAATGTGAGCTCTACATCATATATTGACTCACATGAGCATGACCATGCATTCATCAGTCTCATTTATCAAGTGGTTGAGGATATCACTCCAAAGTAGGGACAAATTCCATTTACACCATTCATGGTATGCCACATGTGTCACAATGTACCCAGTAACCACCTTTTTGGAAAATCATATATCAAAGCACGTTGGGCTAGTGTCAAAGTACATAGAAGAACATGTCTTATTGTCGTGACTTTAGGTCTAAGGATCACAATCACCATTGTCACATTGAGATATGACTCTGACATGTCATTACATGACTTTCATGTGTCAATATCAAGGTGGGTCTATCCAATACAACTTGTTCTCATAAAAGTACCCATGCACCTGAGTTGATATCCAATATCAATATAAAGAGACAAAGTCATCACTCACAATACATGACAGTCTTGTGTATTATTATTATCCAATACTATCCACAATAATACTTGAGTAGGGACATAAAGAGAATGAATACACTTATTTTACATACGATCTCAAGTTTAGGTCCTTAACCTAAACCATTTGTCATCGACTGAAACATTCTTAGAACATTATTAAGTTTATTCATTTTCTCAATTTTGAAGCAAACATAGTAGGTAGAATTGCCTTCTATTAATAATCAAATCAAGTACAAAATATCCCTTTTAAAATCATCACATGATGTCTCTCAGGGAATATAACAAAAAGCACCCACTTGAACTAGAGTCTATCACTTCACTCTTGAACCTAAGTCTAAGATATCTAACATGATCATCATGCTTCTGTTGTGAAACTGCTTTCGTAAGAGGATCAACAATGTTGCTTTCATTTGGTACTCTATAAAGCTTTATGTATCTTCACTGTATAATCTCATGTATGAGACAGTACCGCCTGAGTATGTAATTGGAAAACTGTTGTGATATGGGTTCCTTAGCTTGTGCAATAGATCCATTGATGTTGCAACAAAGTTATACTATGTCTCTAGTGGTTGGAACCACCTCAAGTTCACTAATGAAATTATTGATCCATAATGCTTCCTTTGATGCACTAGAGGCAACAATGTACTCAAGCTCTATTGTAGACACAATCCCCTACTTAGATTTTTTCAGCTTACAACGCTACTATTTAGGCAAAATGTGAATCCAAATTGCGATCTCTAACCATCCTTTTGTCAATTTGGAAGCTTACATTAGTGTAACCTTTTACAACCAACTCCTTTTCACCACCATAAATAAGGAAATAATCCTTATCTTTTTCATAAGTACTTAAGGATGTTCTTTAAATCTATCCAATAACCATCACCTTAGGATTCTAAGTCTCTATAGACTAACAAATTACATTCATACATACTACCTTTGGATTCTAAGTCTCTATAGACTAACAAATTAGTTTTTAAAATAAAGAACAAACACATAACTTAGAAAATGAATGCATGATAAAAGAATTTCTCAGTATTTACAATTATTTTAAGTACATTGTTCTGACAGTTCTAGAATGATATCATATTGTGACTTGAACTGCAATCAAATGAATGAGGTAACTGAAACCCTAAGGATAGGGTGTTGCCATGTAATAAGTGAATGAGGTAATTGAAACCCTAAGGATAGGGTGTTCAATGAATCAAGTATTTTGATATCAAAATTCTCAGTATAAGATGTGTGAGGCTTAACAGTTCAATTGCACAATTTTAGTGTATAAAGTGCCAAATTGACATGCATTCTGTTTATTTGAGAATTCCAGTCTGCCTGCATGCATATTGATATTGATTTCTCAGTAAATTACAAGTGGACATGTGATTATATTATTTAAGAATTTGAAATCTGCATGCATGCTTATTATGTTGAATCTCTTGATATTTGCAATACCTAAATATATGGCTTGTCCAGTTTGAAATGATACTCATGTTACGTTATAAGTTTCCATTAAATTGAAGAGATATCATGGATATACCAAAGTCCAGAACAAATGAGAGAAAGGAAATTCCAGTGATAAGATAAGGAAGAATTTAGTAAAACTTATGAGATCTAAAGTTTGAATTTCAAACTAAGGGAACATAGTCACATCACAATAACGCTATGTTATTGATAAAGAAGAAACTCTAGAATGTTTAGAGTTGTAGTAGTTCAAGGGATATCAATAGTGATTTGACCTTGAGTACTAGCATCCCTATAAAATAAGATCATGAGATTTGTTCTATGAAAGGTAAGCTAGAATTAATAAAATCTAGGGTTTAAAGGTAGATAAACAATATGAAAATGACTCGGAGAAAAGAGTAAAATATAAATTTGAAATGTAATAAGTGTGTTTTGAACAAAAATAGAAATATCATATAAGTGAAGTGCGTTATGAAATAAATTCATACAGTAATAAGAAGTAAGTAGCATAGAATGAGGAGTAATACCTGATACATGATCTGAAGTTAGCTGTTGTAGTTCATGCTCTTAAGTAGATGCCCTCAGCGGAAAGTCTAGTTCAACAGCTGATGCATTCTCTATGGCATGTTTCAAGAGTGACCTGCTAATAGAGATGCAGAAGTTGAACTTAGACTTAGGGGTGACAGAGTAGAGTGGTTTGATTGCACAGATGCAAGTCAAGCCTACTTCTTATGATCAAATCAAGGAACTACAATAGGGTGATAGTGAGTTAAATCAGACCATGCATGACATGGCAGGGGGAAGAGACCAGAGTTCAAGTTTTCAGATGATGATGTGTTGTTTTAGCATGACAGGTTGTGTGTATCTCGAGATAATGATTTGAAAGAAAAGATTCTTGAGGAAGCACATGCATTGATGTACACTATGTATCCAGGCAACACTAAGATGTATATGAATCTCAAGGAGTTGTATTGGTGGCTTGGTGTGGAAAGAATGTAGTTGAGTATGTGGTTAGGTGCAGTGTGTGTCAGCAGGTTAAGGCTGAGCACCAGAAACCTACAAGTATTTCACAATCTCTTCCTATACCAGAATGGAAGTGGGAATATATCACAATGGATTTTGTGATAGGGTTACCCAGGACACCTAGAGGTTATGACTCGATATGAATGATTGTGGATAGACTAATTAAGTCTGCTCACTTTCTTCATATTAAGTCAACCTTTGATGTCCTGAAGTTGACTAAGATATATATGGATGAGATAGTCAGGTTGCATGGTATCCTAGTTTCAATTATACCAAATAAGGATCCTAAGTTCACATCTAGGTTTTGGAATCAGTTGCATCATGCTTTGGGCACAAGTTGAGATTCTGTACAGCTTTCCACGCACAGACGAATGGTCAATCTGGGAGGACCATTCAGACTCTTAAGGACATGCTGAGAGCATGTCTCATGCATTTCAGAGGAAGTTGGGAAGAACACTTGAGCCTTATAGAGTTTACATACAATGGTGGTCACCATTCCAATCTTGGTATGGTCTGTATGAAGCTCTGTATGGTAGAAAGTGTAAATCATCCATATGTTGGTATGAGGTAGGTGAAAAGCATATTCTTGGACCAGAGATAGTGGATTTGACCACTGAAAAGATTACAGTGATCATAGAGAAGTTGGAAGCTGCACAGGATGGGCAGAAGAGTTATGCTGAGAAGAGGCGTTGACCTCTTGAGTTTCAGGTTGGTGATGAAGTGTACCTAAAAGTTTCACCATGAAAGAGAGTGTTGAGGTTTGGTATGAGAGGCAAACTGACTCCTAGGTTTATGGACCCGTATCCTATCATTGAGAGGATTGGACCTGTAGCCTATAAGTTGGATTTGTCATCCAAGTTGGCCAATTTACATGATATGTTTCATGTATCGATGGTAAAGAAATGTTGTCCTGGTACAGAGAAGATAATGTACCCAAACCCTATACAATTTAGACTTGATGTGTCCTATGTTGAAGGACCAGTAAAGATAATTGATCGGGGGATCAAGAAACTCAAGAATCGTGAGATGCCTTTAGTGAAGGTCTTAAGGAGGAACCATAACCTAGAGGAAGCCACGTGCGTAACAAGTTTTCTTTTCTCTTTTAGGAATTTCGGGACGAAATTCTTATAAGGGAGGGAGATTGTTATGACCCACGTTGAGGTTATCCAATAAATACCTCAATTAGCATGAAACAGCTTGATTAGTGTTGAGTATCATATTAAATATCATGGTTAATCAAAATAAGTTAATATGTGACTCAATGGTTGAGATTGAATCATCTGAGATAATTAATGATAATATCAATGTTGATCGTTAGGTTAACTAAGTTGCATTAAGTACCCATATGCAATTATTGCTTTGACCAGTTGTGACAAGATAATCAACATGATTTCTTGCACTGAGGGTGTAGAGGATCTCACACTTGAATGTTTGCAAAAGAAATCGTGTAATTCAGACTTATAGAGAGAAAGTTATGATGGTTTCAAATTATTGGGTTTAATATGTAATTTTTCCAAAATTTCGGTTTATAACCCTTTTTCCCGTTTCCCTTTTCTTTATTTATTCCTTCATCTTCACGCGATCGTTTCCAAGAAGAAAAAAAAAACCACCGCTTGAGAAGCGGCACTTAGCAAGTCCTCGACCGCGGAGCAGTAGGAGCAAGGGAGGGCTTCTTAGGGTGATTCAGGGCATTTCAGTGAAGATTCGACCTCCGTCCATCCTTCCTCACTTTCCGTTCTTCTTATTTCTCCCCAGCCTCGCCCTAGCCACCCACCCTAGCCAGAGTGCCGGACAACCAAGAAGCAGGGGCGGTGCCCAGCTAGCATCTGCTCCTGCACCCGAATTTGCAGCAGCATCGTTGGCCGTTTAGGGCTTGGAAGGGCTACTATGGTGGCTGCCATTGTCCTTGCCCGTGCCCTAGAGCGGCACCCCAACCTGCTACGTTGTAGCATGCCAGCAGGCAGGTCAGCCACAACTGAGGGAAGGGAGGGCGGCGCCCCAGCAGCAGTGCGGCCGCAGCAGCGGCCAGGAGCAGTTGGGCGCGAGCCAACACTCCAAAGCAACACCATCAACCTCCGCCTCCTCATCAACAACACTACGGTACTTTTCCGGCTGGAGCATCTGGATCTGCCACGGGGTTTCCACAGCCTGTACCTCCTTCAGGGGCCATGGGTTCTCCTATGCCAAACTATCCTGGCGCTCCTTCTGCTCCTCCGGAGTACTATGCCCATGGCTATCAGGCTGTTCCTGGCTACGCAATCACCGAAGGAAGGCCTGTGAGGGAGCCCCCGCTTCCATGTTGTGGCTGTGGAATTGGTTGGTTCTTGTTCATTATCAGATTCTTTGTTGCTGCTGTTCCTTGGTATTTTGGAGCATTCATACTTCTTTTCTCTAGAATCGATCATCGGGAGAAGCATGGATATGTTGCTTGCATTGTTGCTGTTCTAAATCAGTAGAAATTGGACGCATGAGACGCTAAGGAAAGGTAGCTTTGACCCCGGCCTTGAGGCCTAGATTCAAATTGGGCAGTTCCAAGGTTGAATACAACCTCTGGACGTATTTCTGGACGGATCCGGACAAATTCGGACATTCCGAATTAGGTGAGTAGGGTTTCATTTATTTATCATTAATAAACTCAGGCGTTTGAATATTTTCTGTTTTGTGCACGAACTACGCTGATAACATGCGTTATCAGGCGTCGGGCAGCGTTTGGCGTCGCCCGACCTTTTTAGTTCATAAAATGCTTCTAGACATTGTTAGATGATTAAATTTAGCATTTGAACAGTATGGATTGAATCAGTAGATTTATATGGTTCATTGGAACCTAAATTGCTCATTTGAATGTTGAAATTAGAAATTTATGTCTGAAAATGGTATGATTTGGATATGAATCCAGACAATGAAGATTTCTGATAAATTATCAGATGTATGATTTCAAAGTTGATATGAATAAATAAAATATGCATGAAAACCCTAATTGCATATATCTTTTGACGTTAATATGTGTAAATTGATATTTACATGAAATGACACATTTCTCTGAAATATTACCAGAAATTCTCAAGTATTGTTATTAAATTGTGTTGTGATATGTAATTAACTCTTAATTAAGTTAAGTGATGCACAAACCAGGATTTGGGTTAATGTGCATGTTTTTCGAGAATTTTAGAGAATTGATAATTGTTGAGTATGATTCTCATATGTGAAGTAAATTTCTTTAATTTGTGCAATAAGATGTTCAATTGTGTAAATTCGCTATGTATGTGCCAAATTGAAATAAGTTGGGTTATTTATGCATTTCTAATTTGCCTGAATGCATGGTATGAGAATTTCTCAGAAATTACAATGATTTGAAATATATTGCTCTGTCGGTTTAGAATGACAGTGTATTGTGATCTGATATGAAATCAGTAAATGTGATATTCCTGTTTAAATGTTTATATGCTAATCAGTCAATAGACTTAGGTGCCCCAACACCGTAGAACCCCATTGCGCGGTCTGTACCTTTGGGGTGAAACGATCGATCTAGCCTTGTGCCTAGATGGTCGGAGACCAGTGTTCAACAATAATCCGTGCGTGTGTCACGGTGGCACTGGAGTAATATAGGGGTTATTCAACAATAATCCGTGCGTGTGTCACGGTGGTAACCCAGACCCTCCGACTGTGCACTACAGGTTGCGGGAGGAGTCTAGAGCACTCAGAGTTAGTGCAGTGAGGCCCTTGAGTGCCTAGGAACTGCAGTGAGGCCCTTGAGAGCCTGAGAGTGTAGACAGGCCCTTGTGCGCCTGAGAGTCCTGTGCAGACCAGGACGGACAGTCAGAATTAGCATTTCCCGGGTGTGTCGCTAAGTCTTGTACGGTGGGATCGTAGTTCGCTACAGATCTTCATATGTAGAGTGCGCTGCATATGTTTGGGGCATGATAAAATAAATATGTAATCATATAGGATCACAGTAAATTAATATATCCGAACTTTTGTGCCAAATCATTATATCTGTTTATTGGTTTAAATTATCTGTTGTTGCATAGAAATGCGATTATATTATGTAATCTGCTATGTCATTAGAACTGCCCTGTTTGTACTGTATTTATGTTTATTTAAATTTTATAAACCTGATGAGTTGTTTAGTGATAGCTAAATGAAATGCTATTCACTGAGCGAGTAGGCTCATACCTCTACTCAAAACATTTTCAGGTCATCATCAGCAGTAGGAAAACTGAAGGATCCTTTCATCCTAATGCTTAGACTGTAGAAGGTATACGTAGTTAGTAGTTAGAGGTCTCTTAGTATTTCCCCTCGATCCTTGGGACATGGTGTGGGTGAGAGAGAGTATGTATGGCGAATGTGTAAAAGATGTAAATTAACTGTTATGTTTTAATTTCTGTTAAACAATGTTACATGTTGTAAACTCTATTTATGTTCTCTAGCCAGTTTAATTGAAATGCTTCCGCAATAGTTTATTATGTTTTAGTTTACAGTAATAATCCGGATATCATTACAAGGTTTTAAAAAGAAAAAGTTCTCAGTGATTTGTTTATGTGATAATCCCTCCGTCGCGCCCTAATCTCGTGATTAGTGGTTAGTGTGAGATCGCGGTGTGACATTTTCTCTCTTAGGATTATGCATGCTAAAACTATTAAGTAGTTTGTCAATATATGTACTTTGTCTTAGGTCAAAAAGCCTTCTAGATTTATCTCTATGGATCTCGATCCTAGAATATAGGATGCTTCACCTAAGTCATTTGTGGAGAAGGTATTGACCACCCATTTTTAAATGACTATTGAGTAAGTGTGTCATTTCCCATCAATAGTAGTCATCTACATACAATACGAGAAATGCAATCATGCTCTCGCTAACCTTCTTATAAATACAAGTTTCATCTACATTTTGGATAAAGCTAAATTGTTTGACTATCTCGTCAAAATAAAGATTCAAATTTTGAGATATTTTCTTCAATCCATAGATTAACCTTTGTATCTTAAAAACTATATTATATTTTTGGGGTGAAAAAACCTTCAAGTTGTGTCATGTATATATCCTCTAGAAAATCCTTTTAAGGAAAGCAATTTTAACATCTATTTGCCAAATCTCATAGTCATGATAAGCTTCTATGGAAAGCATGATCATAATGGATATAACCATGACAACTAGTGAGAAAGTTTCATCATTATTATCACCTTAAACTTGTTTGCAACCTTTTGCAAGCAATCTACCTTTGCAGGTATGTACATTACCATCAATGTCGATTTTTTACTTGAAGATTCATTTGCACCCTATGGGTTAGACCCCTTCAGGTCGATCCACAAAGGTCCATACCTTGTTGGTATACATGGATTCCATCTCGAATTTCATGGCCTCTAGCCATTTCTCAGAATCTAGCCCCCAATAGTCTCACTGTAGGTAGTTGGTTCATCATCTTCAGTGACCTAATATTTCATCTTCTTGAGTCATGAGAAGTAGATATCTCTCTGGTTCAAGATGTGTTATGCAGGACCTTCGAGGTTCATGTGTTACGATAGGGATGTAAGGTTCCACAATAGTTTATGCTTCCTCTTGTTCCTTATCTACATCCATAGGTCTAATTTTTTTTGTTGGTTTTGAACTTCTTCTATTTCTGTTTCCTCCCACAGTTCCTCTAAAAATAAGTTCCTTTTTGAGGATACAACATCTCTAGCAACAAGCACTTTATTATCATATGGAATATGGAACTTGTAACCCTAAGTTTCCTTAGGGTATGTAATAAAGATACAATATCATACCCCAAATCCCAACTTAGTTTCCATGACCCAATATCAGACCCCAAATCCCAACTTAGTTTCCATGTTAAGCTAGAAATGTTACTCTAATGTTAATGAACTGTAATCAATTCGTGATCATGCTACATATAGGATAATAAGGGTTGGATCAGAAATCTGGACATCAGTAAATTAACTCCTCAAGTCAATATGAGTGGTTATACACACTGAGTACTAAGTTAGGGTTCAGGGTTTATATTAACCGCTTATTTCCTTATAATGCCTCAATTAAAGTACGAGTACAGTAGTACTCATTATATGATTATTGTAAAAAATAATCATGCTCATGTATAGAATGTATGTTTTGTACTATTTTCATGTTTATTATTTAAAATGAAATATCATGTATCCATGTCATACTAATGAATCAAGAGTTCATGAAAACAATGTTTAAGATTAAGAAATCATGTTATGTTGATATAGTCCTCTCAATCATGTTTAAGTGAGCCTTAACTGGCCTTATGAGCTTCATGGGAGCATTATGTGAGCCTTAACAGGCCTTATGTGAGCCTTAAACAGCCTTGAGCACTGCGAAAAATTTAGGAGAGAGACTATATCAACTCAAGATAAAATACATGTGTTCATGTAATCATATATGTTTACTTAAATCTATAAGTAATCATGTTAAGCACTCATGATATAAGTTATTTTCATTTCATTTTAAGTATAAATTATTTTCATATATAACTACTCAGTGCCACTCACAAGTTTTTACGTTGCTTTGCATGGTTGGGAATGAGATTTCTGTATGTGACGATCAGAAGAAGACCAAAAATCATGCTAAGGATAAGGATGATACAATGAAAGACTAGAGAGCCTTGGTGGGGTGCCATTATCCACCTCAGATTAGTTTCATCTTTTAAGATATATTTTTTAAGCTTAGGTTTTTGAACCAAGTCATAATTTGTACTAAGTTGTTCTTTTTCATGTAAACTATTGAGAATGAGAAATGAAGTGATATGTCGTGTGTTGGTCATATTTCAATTATTCCATGTGTATGATATTCAAGAAATGTGATACCCCAACAATGTTATATGTTTGAAATTTGGGGTGTTACAACTTGGTATAAGAGAAAAGGGATAATTGGACACCAGGAACTCTCATGACTCTCAATTAGTTAGAAGTCCTTTAGGTCCACTTAGCACAAATCTCCTTGTAAATTCTAGATTTAGACGATGAAGTGAAGATGTTACGTCAAACATCTTTGTTATATGAGGAGTGGGTAAAGGTAGAAATCAAAAAATAAATACAAGTCTAGAGGTTTATGTATCATAGGTTATGAGTATTATATTATCAAAAAAATAATTTATGAGTATTAGGGATAGATGTTCATCTAATTTGGACCTTGTGTATTAACCTTCACATATGACATGTCCTCTCATTTCTCAATGGTTTGGCCCACCAATTGAGAAGTGTAGATGGTATGCCATGAGTACAAGGACTTATTGTGTGTCCCTTTCCTACTTACTAGTGCATGTGGTATGGGACATGTGTGCTAGTAGGTTATTGAAGAGTTTCATAATGAGGTTTGACGTCATTAGTATGTGTCTAATCAACACATATTTGGGGATGTCAAAGATGGTTGATATAAAAGACCTAAATTAGATAGTCACCTAAACCTGATACTTTAGTTAGTGAAAAGCCATAGTTTATGCCAAGATTAAATGTTAAATGCACATATAGTTAAGTCATGAGGATGAAGGAAGTTAATAATAGTAATTTTAAGAAAGTAATGTTAACTAAGTGATTTTCTAAGTTAAACAAGTACTTGGGTGAAATGAGCTCTTAGGATCAAGGAGCAACTTTAGTGCAAGGTTATATGGAGAACTCACCTCAATTAACTTAGTTAGAAATAAGACTATGTTAATGATAATGGTATGTGAGCCATTTGGTAATAGTTCATGGTCAAGTATGTTCTAGTTTTCAAGCTTCACTAGTCAAATGTGCATGTGTGAAATTGTAATTAATGACAGACATGATTTAGTTATCCATGTTAATACCATATTATGAGCATGTTAGTACAAACTTATGAGCATTTATGACAAGGTTAAGGTGTTAGGGCTTACATATGGGAAACCCTAAGGTGGATAGTATCGTCTTAGTGGATGCAACTTTTGGAGGACAAAATTTCTATTAGGCGGGTAGAAATGTAACATCATAAAATTTTAATCTAGAGTAAATATGATCAATAATGATCATTTATTAATATAATTTCCTTAAGTGATGTAGAACTCTACCTATACATGGTCATCCAATTTCATATTGCATCTCAGTTTAAAGATGTGCACGACTGAGTCCTAATTATGCAAAATTGAATAATGAGGGTCTAAATAGTAAATGACCCCACATATATACATAATTATTTCCTATCTTGGTATATGAGTGAGTAATGATATAGCGAGGCTTATCTTAATTTTACTAATGTCATAATTATAAATGTATTAATTACCCTAGATACCTATTGTTATTAATCACATGTTTCCCTGACTCAAAACAAATATCTAACTGGTTATTTAGATTCCTCATGCTCGAATTACAACACCTTCCAAGTTTCATGTCAATCATATAATCCTAGCTATATGAAATGATAGTAGGCAAAAGAGTGATTAATCATAGACAAATAAACCTAACTAAATGATGATACATCTAATTTATATATAATTACCTAAGTTCTATCAACATAATTTGAGCACATCACATGCTACAATATCATTTTGCATTACTATCCAAGCCTTTCAATCATAATTGAATGAATAAGGACTTTGTCATCCTCCTCCATCTCTTTATGCATTGAGGAGCATAATCAATAGCAAATTTGGTGACCTGGGTCTCTCTCTCCTCCACGGTCCTCCATTTTCTCACCACCATTAGACTAAGGAGATCCTTGCGAGTGCAGAGAGCCGTCATTTGAACCCTATCTCCCTTTCACGCAAAAATGCCCAATTTTCCTCCTCCTTCAATTGGCGCAGCCGCCACCCCCACAAGACCAATCTCCATTGCACTTACTCCAAGCAACCTAGAAAGCACTCCTGACCCCCGAGAAACCCTCCTCCATAGCTAATTGCAGATGAATCCCTCAAAAAACTGCATTGGATCCAGTCTTGTACCCAAGTTGAAGATGCCTCAACCTGGAAGCCCCGACCACTATAGTTTAATTCACACTCCAGTAAGCTTCTCAAAGACTTGTTCTTCCTTTTCCTTTGGTCTAAGAGCAGCGACCATCAAGGGAGTCACACTCCTGAACCCCAGCTCCACGACCAATGAAGTTCACATCTGAACTTTTTTTTCTCTCACCATGCCATACCACAGAAACTAGTTCCTTAGATTAAGTCGATCCCTTGAATCTATATCCACCCTCTCTTACTTTGCTTTTTTATTATTTGACCGGAACATATTTTCAAGTTGGGTCCTCTATTTTGGACATGGTTGCTCATTTTTCTCAGGCCTTCGACCACCGCATCACATGTACCATAGTTCCCTGAGCTTGAAAGATCCTATAGAAGGTGTCACTATTGTTTCCCAGTTACAGTCTCTATCCCAAATCTCAGTAGTTCTCAGTGAATCCATGGTGTCAATTCGATGATCTTCTTATTGAAGCGAACAAATTGCATAAGGTTTCTAGCATGATACCTCTGATTTAATATGTATCGTTCATACAATTATTAGGGTATGATGGTCATTTCCACCCTATCATGCCGCCTAGATCAGGCGCAATGTGAGGGTAACTTTGTCCTTCCAGTTGAATATCATCTTGATTTCTAGATTTTTTCAGAAAGGCCTTTAAACGGTTTTATCCGCTCCCTGATTGGTTGGAACGTAGCAAATTGATAATTGTCTACTCTGATGTCAGAAAATCAAGTGTAGGCACTCTTTGGAAATCTCTTGAGATAAGAACCTCCCTGGCCCAATATCAAACCCCAAATCCGAACTTAGTTCCCAAACTAACATATAAATCTTACTCTAATGTTAATTAATTGTATTTAATTCATGATCATGCTACATACATGATAATTAGGGTTAGATCAGAAATTTGGACATCAATAATTTGCCTCAACAAGTCAAGGTGAGTGGTTATGCACAATGAGTACTAAATCAGGGTTCAGGGTTTATATTAATCACTTATTTCCTTATAATGCCTCAATTAAAGTATGAGAATAGTAGTACTCATTATATGCTTATGGAAAATCATGCTCATGTTAAGAATTTATGATTTCTACTATCTTCATATTTATTATTTCAAATGAAATATTATGTAGCAATGCCATGCTAATGAAACAAGAGATCATGAAAACCATGTTTAAGATTAAAAAATTGTGTTATGTTGATATAATCGTCTCAAGCATGTTTAAGTGAGCCTTAATTGGCCTTATGAGCTATGTGGGAGCATTATGTGAGCCTTGTCTGGCCATATGCGAGCCTTAACTGGCCTTATGAGCATTGTGGTGCATTCATGAGAGAGATTATATCGACTCAAGATAAAATACATGCATTCATGAATCATGTCAGTTTATTTAAGTCTTCAAGTAATCATATTAATCATGTCAATCATGTTAATCAATCATGTTATAAGTTCAAGTATAAGTTATTTTCATGGATAACTACTTAGTGCCACTCACAAGTTTTTACACATGTTTTGCATGACTGGGAACGAGACATCCATAGATGATGAGTAGAAGAGGACTAAGACATCATGCTAAGTATAAGGATGATACAATGAAAGACTAGAGTGCCCTAGTGGGGTACCATTATTCACCTCTAGATTTCATCTTTTAAGATATATTGTTTATGCTTAGATTTTTTTAACCAAGTCATAATTCGTACTAAATTTTTCCTTTTCATTTAAACTATTGAGAATGAGAAATGAAGTGATAATGCTGAGATCTTTGTCTCCATCTATAATTTTGCTAGTAAATCACCTCACATAGATGTATTCATGTAAAAATGCATCAGCGTGAGAGACAACAACGTATCTCAGCCCATCCTAAAGAATACAACAAAATTGCATGTGTAAAAGAAGATAAATGTGACTTCCTACTAACATAATCAGGAGACTCCATTAGCCTTTACTTCGTCATAGTTAAAAGAGCAATCATAATCCTTAATAAGATTAAGCCAACACTTTTTGCCTCATATTCAACTCGTGTTGCGGGCATTATAGGATGTTAAATTCTCATCTTGCAATATATCTTTACCCTTCTCACAAGGGATTAGAATAAAACCAAGCCCTTTCCTGATGTGGAAATGCGAATCCAACCAATATATATCCCAACCAATTGCTTATTCCAAAACACCTTTCCATTGGCGCACAAAGTGGATCTGCGAGGTAAAGTCATCATCCTTGGCTTGAATTTAAACATTTCAAATGCCTAAACTCAGCCTTATCCTCAATAATTTGTAAGCAATAATAACATGGAAAAAAATCCAAATAGCACACTATTGTATAAACATTTACCAATATAGCACATTTCTCAACTTATTTTCCAAACTAGCACACTTTCAGACTAAAACGTCACATTAGTCGGCGTTTAACTGTTCCGGGGATAGAAATCACCACACAGTTTGGCGTTGCGGGGATAGAAAACACCACACAGTGTGGCGTTTTCAAGCTTGAGGACCCAAAAGCGCCAATCAATTTGACGTTTACAAGTTTGAGGACCCAAAAGCTTCAAATAGGCTGGTGTTTTATTGCTGATGGAGGCAAAAGTACCAAATAAATTGGTGTTTTAAGACTTCAAGGCAGCAGTGACATAAAAATGCCATATTATTTGATGTTTCTATTGAATCCTCGCCAAGGCATCTTTATGTAAAACGCCACAACAACAATTGGCACTTTTTGCTTCCTTTACTCCGAAACGGTCGCCCGCCCGTCCTTTCTCTCGGTTTCTTCCTTCTTTCGCTTCTCTTGAGTTTTCTCTGCTCCGCGCCACAGAAGGTTGTACGAGCTGCCATCTCGTCGCTCAACTGTCGTCGCTCAACTGCTTGCTCTTCTAGAGTAGCCACCACCGAAGACCGGCGACCAGCGACCGGTGACCAGCGAGACGAGCCTCGACCGGCGACCGGCGACGACTGGCGAAGCAAGGACGCGCCCAAAGCAGCACCACTAGTAGCTGAGACGACAGCAACAGAGGCTTCCAAATACGGCGTGCACCTCCTGGTTCTATCCCACGTCTTTCAGGTACCATGGTTGAAGCGCACCTCTACCTCAGCCCTTTTTGGGTCCCTAACCCCGGACAACGTAGTTGACATGCTCTAGCTTGCCCGGCAGTGCGACGCACCTGACCTCTTCGTCTGATGTATGTTAATCATCCCTCGCAACTTCATGGAAGTTCAACTCAGGGAGGGTTGGTGGTTCCTGCAGAGGAGTGACCCCTGGCTTGAGCTGCAGGTGCTCGAGCGCATCGAGGAGGAGGAGAAGAGTCTTCAGCGGATGAGAAGGAGAAGGAAAGAGATCGAGATCTATGCTGAGCTAGGCGAAGCCATGGAGTGCCTAGAGCATGTCTGCTCGCAAGGGTGTTAGTTAGTTCATGCAGCACAAGTATGAGCGGCCGCAACAAGAGAAGGATCAGTCCTCCACCTCGCCATGTGCGTGGGGCGACATGTGCCACGGCCTCCAGCAGCTTATTCTCCATTTCGCTGCATGCGAGTGGAGGAAGAAGTTAGGTTCCTCCATCTACACGCCACCCTGTACGATCAAGACACCGACCACTCCTCCTGCAAGGTCCCATTCTGCCGACAATTTAAATAGAAGGCAGCAGTCCAGACCACGGGCAGCAAAGAAGAACCCAATATCAAACCCCCAAATCCCAATTTAGTTCCCAAACTAAGATATAAATCTTACTCTAATGTTAATGAATTGTATTTAATTCATGATCATGATATATACATGATAATTAGGGTTAGATTAGAAATTTGGACATCAATAATTTGCCTCAACAAGTCAAGATGAGTGGTTATGCACAATGAGTACTAAATCAGGGTTTAGGGTTTATATTAATCACTTATTTCCTTATAATGCCTCAATTAAAGTATGAGTACAATAGTACTCATTATATGCTTATGGAAAATCATGCTCATATTAAGAATTTATGATTTCTACTATCTTCATATTTATTATTTCAAATGAAATATTATGTAGCAATGCCATGCTAATAAATCAAGAGATCATGAAAACCATGTTTAAGATTAAAAAAAATTGTTATGTTGATATAATCTTCTCAATCATGTTTAAGTGAGCCTTAATTGGCCTTATGAGCTCTGTGGGAGCATTATGTGAGCCTTGACCGGCCATATGTGAGCCTTAACTGGCCTTATGAGCATTGTGGTGCATTCAGAAGCGAGACTATATCAACTCAAGATAAAATACATGCATTCATGAATCATGTCAGTTTATTTAAGTCTTCAAGTAATCATATTAATCATGTCAATCATGTTAATCACTCATGTTATAAGTTCAAGTATAAGTTATTTTCATGTATAACTACTTAGTGCCACTCACAAGTTTTTACACATGTTTTGCATGACTGGGAATGAGACATCCGTAGATGATGAGCAGAAGAGGACTAAGACATCATGCTAAGTATAAGGATGATACAATGAAAAACTAGAGTGCCCTAGTGGGGTGCCATTATTCACCTCTAGATTAGTTTCATCTTTTAAGATATATTGTTTATGCTTAGATTTTTTAACCAAGTCATATTTCGTACTAAATTTTTCTTTTTCATGTAAACTATTGAGAATGAGAAATGAAGTGATATGTCATGTGTTGTTTATATTTCAATTATTGTATGTGTATGCTATTCAAGAAACATTATACCCCAACGACGTTATATGTATGAAATTTGGGGTGTTACAACACATGGAGGTTTACACCTAACAAGTCTTTTTATCTCTTTTGTAATTAAATTCATCATATTGATTCAATTTTATTATATGATTTTTGGGGTTTAATAATTTATTATCTTATTCTGTATGAATCAATTGTTTATGTTATAGCTTTTAGTAAGCATAACACTTTATATCAGTTGTTTTAGTTCTACCCTGGCTATATTCTTCATTAGTTGGTCATGATCCAATAAATCTAACATAATCCTTTTGTGTCCCCCCCCGCCATGAAAATAATTTGTGTCCAATCTGGAGTTATATAGGTAAATCATATATGTTTATTGTTGAATGTAATGTGTTCAGTCTTAAGTTGTCTTATGTCTATATCGTAAATAATTCTCTATATCTTGTCAAATTATTTACTTTCTTAGACAAATAGGGGTCAAATGACATGAAGGTAGATGATCTTTTGGTTGAAAATAGGCAAATTTAATTTTGTTTTATCATATATTAGGATCCTTTGCCCATAATCTATAGTAAGTGTCCAAATGTCTTTAGATCTATCATGGCCATATAGGTGGACTTTCTCTAGTACCATCATCCTCAAATCACATTTCTGAGGCACATATATGACCAGATAAACCTATATCTACTCTTGCATCAACTTCATGAGATCTTTGTCTCCATCTGTAATTTTGCTAGTAAATCACCTCACATAGATGTATTCATGTAAAAATGCATCACCGTGAGAGACAACAACGTATCTCAGCACATCCTAAAGAATACAACTAAATTGCCGGTGTAAAAGAAGATAAATGTGACTTCCTACTAACATAATAAGGAGACTCCATTAGCCTTTACTTCGTCATAGTTAAAAGAGAAATCATATAATCCTTAATAAGATCAAGCCAACATTTTTTGCCTCATATTCAACTGGTGTTGCGGGCATTATAGGATGTTAAATTCTCATCTTGCAATATATCTTTACCCTTCTCACAAGGGATTAGAATAAAACCAAGCCCTTTCCTGATGTGGAAATGTGAATCCAACCAATATATAGCCCAACCAATTGCTTATTCCAAAACACCTTTGAATTGGCACAGAAAGTGGATCTGCGAGGTAAAGTCATCATCCTTGACTTGAATTTAAACATTACAAATGCCTAAACTTAGCCTTATCCTCAATAATTTGTAAGAAATAATAACATGGAAAAAAATCCAAATAGCACATTGTATAAATATTTACCAATATAGCACATTTCCCAATTTATTTTCCAAACTAACACACTTTCAGGCTAAAACCCCACATTAGTCAGCGTTTAACTGTTGCGGGGACAGAAATCACCACACAGTGTGGCGTCGCGGGGATAGAAAGCACAACGTTTACAAGTTTGAGGACCCAAAAGTTTCAAATAGGCTGGCGTTTGATTGCTGATGGAGGCGAAAGTGTCAAGTGTTTTAAGACATGAAAGGCAGCAGTGAAAAAAACGCCACACGTTTCTATTGAATACTAGCAGTGTGCACGTGCTAAGAACGTGCATAACTTATGATGGTCGGCATACAACACCTCACAAAAAATATGTGAAATCTAGAGTACTTTGTAGGTATGATGGTTGATGTATTGGTCATATGTTCATAACACTTCATAAAGACACCTGAAAAACATAACACATCACAAAAAATATGTGAAACCTGGAGTACTATGTAGGTATGACAACTACTACATTGTTCATATGTACATAACACCTCATAAAAGACACCTGACAAACATAACACCCCACAAAAAACATGTGAAACCTAGAGTACTGTGTAGGTATGATTACTATGTATGATTACTTTTACATCATCAAAATTATCCAAATCCCTTAAATTCTGAAAGAAAAAAAATTGAGTATGGATTACTATGTAGTATAGTAATCAATCTTCTAACTACACCCTCTTTTAATCTTGATGATTGATGCAGTCTATTTTCTAACTCATGATCAGTGTCATAAAAGTATAATTGTAGATGTGATGGGAAATGATATATTTGTCCTTGCACCTTCAAGGTGTATATCCCTTTGTTTCTCTTTGAAAGTGTTCTATCTTCATTCACACCTATAGATGTAAAAGCAAAGGTGTTGTTGTATGTTCTGATGCATTGTCTAAAGTGAATTGCCTCTTTGTCCAATGATGAATATAAATAGTATAATTCTGATGGGGTGATATTTGTTACTAAAGAAATTTCTCCATCATAGCAACAAAATGTTTTCACTTCATATAGAAATCTTTTTGCATGACAATGTACACAGTTTGTGCAGCTAGGAAGTATATATGGCTCTTTAGGTATTGATAAATCCATTATGAATCTTTTCATCATATGAGCACTCTTCTTTTTCATATGTGATGAACATGAGGGAGCATAAGTTGTTTCCTTAGCACTCTATGTAGACCCAACTTCCCATGTAGTAACCGTTTATGGTTGCATGACATGATCACATATAGAATCATTAATATTTCTTCTTTCCAGATTTTTGTCTTCCAAAGTTTCATTGATTTTCTCTAATTTTCTTTTGGCATAATTTTGTCTGTTTTTTCAAACTTTGCTATCTTTTTTTGGAGAGGTTGTTATAATTCTCTTTGTTTTTCCCATATCATTTCCTTCTTTTCCTCCGGTAGATTTGAATATTTCATCCTATATAAATTATTCAAAATTCATCTTATTAATTATATTTTTAGGAATTATTTATAATAGAAAATAATAAGTGTTACAAAATCCAAGAAACATAATAGACACGAACGACAAAGAAAATTAAATGAAATATTAGTCATTGTAAACAAAATCAAAATGTAAAATGCGGTTATGATTGTATTCAAAAGCAAATAACAGAATGTACAGAAATTTATTGATGCTAAATTTAAAAATATTTTGTTATTTTTTGAAAGCATCTAAGAAATTTTAGATGCAACGTGAGTGTGAACCATGAAATATTACTTTAGGATATCTTTCTTTAATTTTTATCAATAATAATTTTACATACAACGATAAAAATGAACTAAGTAGATACATTATGTGTATTTTTCACAAGAAAAAGTCACATTTGAAAGTCTCCTAGGTTGGTATGTACGTACTACTGTACATTAAATTAAACACTTTAACTATAACAGTCACATACATCTCCCAACAAAAGGCACATATAAAACTTCAAACCATCACATCTCCTAACAACTCACATAAACAGAGACTTTTTACATCAAAAAGGTATTCATAAAGTTTCCAAGGTCTTTGCATGCATGGTACGATATGTACATAGAGATTCTAACTATCAAAGTGACATTTCATCTCTCAACATTTATGTTGAAATCTTTGAGAAATTATCTGCTACTTCTTCTTTATATCGCACTTTATAATATAAGTCTTTTGCTTCCTTTAACTTCTGTTCAAGTTCAGCTATTTTCTTTATTTTCTCCGACCGTTTCATTTTTATGTATTCTCCGATAGAGATTCTTCCTTTTCCTTTTACACGAATATTCATAATTGCCTTGCTGTAATACGTCCTTGCCATTAACCTATACCAAAATAATAATATAACTAAATATTATAATATTTTCATATTTGCATATTGTCAAAATATTAATCCATCTAAGCTACTAATATTATTATTTTTTATAAAAAAAACAACTTACTACAGCTTTTGGAAGCTGCCTGCAACTGATACAGATATTTGAATACGATTATTTTCATATATGTTTGCAAGACGCGTACTATACGAACCAAAACCAGTCTACACTACATTAATAAGCTATTAAAAAAGTATGTCTAATACTCGTTGACCATACAATGACGACGTCCCCGTCCCATGTCATGACTACAGGTAAGACATGTTTGTATAGTTACGACATCATGTCATGAGAACCATTACATGTCCTTCCCACTGTAACTATTATTTATGGAAGCATATCTAAGTATGCCGATAATAACACCTTTGGCAACTATGTTCAGCTGTTGATGATTACAATATTCACACAAAAAATACAGGTCATGAACGTGTAATATAATGAAAAAACGAAGGTAGAAAAAAATTAGCAGAAAAAAAATATTACAGTTTAAATAGATACATGAACATGGAACGTTATCAGAAAATTAAATATAAAAAGTCCAAATTATATACTGCTATAATTGATGGGCAAGGAAAATAGAACATTGTATCAGACCGGAAAACATATATTCAGAAAGCAATGTCAACAGTATCGTTCCTCTAGTAAAACACTACCCCCATACCCTGCTTCTCTGTATACCAGAGAAACCCGTCTAATTTCCGTCATTGTTTCACCCGTTCTGCGGACATTGTCGGATTCACACATTGGCAATAGACCATAGTCACCCACTGTCCCGATAGTTGCAGAGGCAGCATTGCCGGATTTGGCCGAGACGAAAAAAGCAGTATTAGAAGAGCATCACCGGTCGGATACACCGGAACGTTACGTTGTTACCCTCTCTATAGGAACCATCTTGAACAGATAGGGATAAAAAAATACCACACAAACCACGTTTAAATCCTTCATCGCCCCAAGCCGACAAGAGTATAGCCCCCACTAATGTCTTTGTAAAAACATGTGGATGGATAGCCTGCAATTGGCAGGACTTATCCCCAGAAGCCTCAGTAGGACTATATCTTCTCCCCTATATTCTCTAGCATTCCAGAGGGGGAGTCACTCATCTACGTCGTACGATTGGAGGGGCGTAGTGGAGACTTCCCTTAAGTCAGGGCTCAGTAATGAAGTACTTTCCAGAAGCGAGCAAACCGCAAAATAAATACACTAACCTGGATGTCGCGTGACCTCTGGCTTCAGCTGCTACAATTATGAAGCTACCTTTTCGTGACCCCACAAGCAAAACAACACCGTCGACACTCTGTGACCCCACATGGAAAATAGCACCGTCGACACTCTGTGACCCCACACGGAAAATAGCACTTGGAATAGCTCGGAAAATAGCACTGGCTGCTACAATTACGAAGCTACCTTTTCGTGACCCCACAAGCAAAATAGCACCGTCGACACTCTGTGACCCCACACGGAAAACGCACCGCCTGAACAGGAACAATCACAGTTTTGTGAAAATTTACGGCCCGCAAGAGTCCTTTATTTGCTGATGACCAACAACACATGCTGGCAAGCCTACGATAAATCGGTTGTGAAGGTGTCAAAGTGCTCTTATTCATATGTGTGGCAGAAAATAGACGAAAAAAGCAAGCAGCTGGAATAAAAAGGTGCTGGAATAAAAAGCAAGCATCTGGAATTCATAGGTATAAGTAGACTCGCCAAGGCATCTTTATGTAAAACGCCACAACAACAGTTGTCACTTTTTGCTTCCTTTACTCCGAAACGGTCGGCCGCCCGTCCTTTCTCTCGGTTTCTTCCTTCTTTCGCTTCTCTTGATTTTTCTCTGCTCCGCGCCACAGAAGGTTGGTGCGAGCTGCCATCTCGTCGCTCAACTGCTTGCTCTTCCGGAGTAGCCACCACCGAAGACCGGAGACCAGCAACCAGCGACCGGCGACCAGCGAGACGAGCGTCGACCGGCGACCGGTGACTACTGGCGAAGCAAGGACGCGCCCGAAGAAGCACCACCAGTAGCTGAGACGACAGCAGCAGAGGCTTCCAAATACGGCGTGCACCTCCTGGTTCTGTCCCACGTCTTTCAGGTACCGTGGTTGAAGCGCACCTCTGCCTCTACCCTTTCTGGGTCCCTAACCCCGGACAACGTACTTGACATGCTCCAGCTTGCCCGGCAGTGCGACGCACCTGACCACTTCGTCCGATGTATGTTAATGGAAAAAAAACCATATAGCACACTTTCGCAAAAAAAAGTACCGAAATAGCACACTTCCCATCTTATTTCCCAAACTAGCACACTTTCAGAGTAAAACGCCACTTTATTTGGCGTTTTACTGTCTCCGGAACTAAAAGCACCACTTTATTTGGCGTTTTCAGGCTGGCGCAGACAGAAACGCCACATTGGTTGGCGTTTTCAGGTAAAAGTGCCACTTTGTTTGGCGTTCTCCTTGAATGCGGCCCACCAACCGGTTGCGTGGCGGAAAAACGCCACATTATCTGGCGCTTTCCATTTATTCGGTCAGCTGGCCGATGCGTCGCGTCGCGTCCTTGTACAGCTTTTACGTAAAGCGCCACATTATGTGGCGTTTTACAGAAAACGCCAGAGGCGGTGGCTTGTTTTGCTTGGTTACGAGGGGGTAAAACGCCACTTTGTGTGGCGTTTTCAGTTAAAGCGCCACATAAGTTGGCGTTTTCCACTAGGTTACCTCCCCGAGCGAGCGACTCTCCTTTCTCCTTCGCTCGCTCGGTCCTTCTTTTTTCTCCGCCGTTCTGCCGCGCCGTTCGTCCGGCGATTTTGCCCTCCGCCGCTCGCTGCTGTCCTCCGCCGCTGCCGTCCGCCGCCGCTAGGACGAACTCCGTCCGCCGCCGCCTCCTCGTCGCCCTCGTCCTCGCAACAGGTAGGTCCGCCTCCGCTTCCTCCTCCGCCTGCTCCGCTTCCTCCTCCGCCTGCTCCGCTTCCTCCTCCGCCTGCTCCGCTTCCTCCTCCGCCTGCTCCGCCTCCCGATGCGCTTCGTCGCCCACGCAAACACGCTTCCTCCGCAGCCGCCACCACAGGCCCGCCACACCACAGCCGTTTTCACCGGCGTCCTCGCAACAGCGTCCTCGCAATCCGTTTTCACCGGCGTCCTCACAACAGGCCTGCCACACCACAGCCGCAGCCGTAGGTTTTCACCGGCGTCCTCGCAACAGGCCTCCTCCTCCTCGCAACAGGCCCGCCACACCACGTCGTCAGTTTTCACCGGCGGTTTGCAGCCTTCGTCCAGTCTTCGCTGACAGCAACTACTTTGTTGGCAGATACTGGAGCAACCGTAGGAGCATTGTTGCAAGGGGTGCAAAGAAGATAGGGTGGACACGAGCATTGTTGCAAGGGGTTGCCAACATTGAGGTGAGATTACATTGCGAGCAATATATGATTATTTATGTGTATTTTAGTTTGGAATGTGTGAGTCATGATGTATTTATTAGTAGAATGCAATTTCATTGGACTGTAAATAATTGGACTGTGTCCTATATGGACTTTTACTATTTAGACATTTGTCCAATATCATGTGGATTGGTTTACATTTATTGTTTCACACTTATTTTGTGAATGATGGTTTGGTTTAATGGTTTCCAAGTCAAATAGATTTATACTTCAGTATTCTTTTGACAACATGATTCTAATGTATTAGTTTTAAAATATTTGTGAAAGTCATTTTTATATGATTAGCGATTTGTCAAAGTCATTTTTATCACCGATACAATATTCTTAGTTGCGATTTGTCAAAGTCAGACAATATGGTTAGTAAGTTTAACGCCACTGAAATATACCAAATTTAACGGACCTTTTTGGTTCATGGTAATCGAGGCCAGGTTAACGCTTACACACAAATTTTTCAAAAAGAGAACATATAATTTGAAACACTCGATAAGCTTCAGAGGCCTAAGATGTGCACGGTTATATTTTGTTGGACAAAAATCAAAATAGAACTGATTTCTTTAATTAATATCCAATAGGTCGCTTTTAAAAAACATAATTAGAATGTCAATTTCTTGATACAACACACGCCAATGCGTCTATAATCGTAACTGATTTCTTAGTCCAGAGAATAATGCACTCTAGATATTAGTTAGGGATACAATATTCTTAGTTGCGATTGGTCAAAGTCAGACGGTTAGTGATTTTAACGCCACTAAAATATACCAAATTCGCTCAACTTAATCATTTTTATATGGTTAGTTATTTTATAAAGTCATTTGAACAAAAACTATTTTAGATGAAAACCATTTGAACTAATGCAATAGCTATATGGTTAGTGATTTTAGATCAAAACTTTCAAATTATATATCTAACAAAAATTACTCATCAATTCAGGACTATGGCGGACACCTCAAGACATTTTGTCCTACTTTATAATGGAACACCCATGCCAATAGAAATATCTACGACATCTACTTATGCCGAGTTTATGTCATTCGTACATCAAGTTCTTGACATCAACTCATCAATGCACAACATCCATTTAAGTTACACCCTTCCAAGTGATTTAGGTCCGACATTTAACTTATTTCCCACTCAAGTTGTGGATGATGATAGTTGGAAAGACCTACTTAGTATCGGCTACGGGATGCGTATGAATCTTTATGTTGAGAAATATGATATTTTGGTTGATGATGATGATAACGATGATGATGATCCAGATTATGATGACGATGATGATGATGATGATGATGATGATGATAATGATGATGATGATGATAATGATGATGATAATGATGATGTTGATGATGATGATGATGACCTTGATAATGACAAAGAATTGCAACAACTTCGTATATATGATAGCAATCATGACGTTTATGTTGACCCGGAAACCTGGAAGGATGATTGGGTGGACCATGCCAATACGGATAACTATGAAAGTTTTAAAGTGGATGATTGGATTGATGACTTTGCAAACCCTTTAGACATGGGAGACGATGAAGGTGTTACAGGACAAGGTTTTAATAAAGGTGATATTTTTGAAACAAAGGCAGACCTCCTTATAAAATTGCAGGCTTGGTCAATCAATAATAATGTCCAATTTCGGACAGACCGATCAAATAAGTGTTTCCTTACGCTTATATGTCTGCATAAGGATCAATGTTCATGGAGACTTCATGCATGTGCGTCTAAGAGGATTGGTGGGTTATGGAAAATAACAAAATACACTGATAAACACTCATGCCACAGTGCAATTTTGTACAAGGATCATATGCAATGCAAGTCTTCATATATTGCAAGGATGATAATGCCTATGTTGAGAGGAAAACTAGACATGACCGCTAGGGAGATAGTTGAAAGAGTGAAAGCTGAGTTGTATCTTACCATATCCTACAAGAAGGCTTGGCATGCACGTAAGAAAGCCATTTCATCAATCTTTGGAGATTGGGAGACATCGTATGGGACGTTACTTCTATTTCTTAGATCTGTTCAACAAGCTATTCCAGGAACTGTATATAATTTCAAAGCCAGCGAAACAACCCTTGGCCATCGATTTGAACGTGTATTTTGGAGTTTTGGTCCATCTATTGCAGGTTGGGCTCATTGTCGGCCAGTGATTAGTGTTGATGGCACATTTTTGTATGGTAAATATGGTGGGACGTTACTTATAGCTACTGGCATTGATGGAAACAATGGATTGTTTCCCTTAGCTTTTGCAGTTGTTGAGAAAGAAAACCGTTCTTCTTGGGTGTGGTTCTTGAATTGCATGAAATATCAAATTCCAATTGTCAGACAAAGGAATGACTTTTGTGTTATATCTGATAGGATGTGCAACATTCATCAAGCTTTGGATGAGGTGTTCCCGTATGCCACTCAACGTAACTGTTTAAGACATTATAGAGACAACTTTCATAAGAAATTTAAGTCTACTGAATTATATAACTTGATGTGGAAAGCAGCTAAGGCGACTGAAGTGGTAGAGTTTGATAAACACATGAGTGCTATAAAAGCCATTGACCCTTCTGCTTACAGTTGGCTAATGCTTTTAAACCCAAGATTGTGGGCTATGTCTTGTGATGGTGGTTATCGATTCGGTACAAAAACAAACAATTACTCTGAGACGATTAATGGAATTTTAAAGCGTGCTCGCAATCTTCCCATACAAGCCCTCATATGTAGCACATATTATCGGTTGGTCGCGATGTTCTTTAAAAGGAGGAACTCCGCAACATCATTAACTGGCCAATTCACCGAGAGAATAGCTTATAAATTGGAGAAGTTGGAGCAGGAGGCACGGAAACATCACATTAGTGTCCGAGTAAATGAGTTCGAATTCACTGTCAATGATGTGTCAGGAAATAGTTATCAGGTGCATCTTCTGCGAAATCCCTATCCTTCACAGTGTACTTGTGGTAAACCACAAGTTCATCATATCCCATGCTCACATGTACTGGCATGCACTAGTTTCATACACCGTGAATATTTTCAGTTTGTCAGCAGTTGGTACAAGCTAGACAATTATAGGATGACATATGCCCCTCAGTTTAGTGGAATCCCAGATAAAAGATACTGACCAGGGTTTGATCCATCCATGGGTCTTGTATATCTTCTACCACCAGTTGTTACAACACGTGCATGAAGACCTAAGGTGAAGCGCAGAATGACAAATATGGATATTGATCCTAATCGCACTACTTACAAATGTGGAAATTGTGGTGGTTTAGGTCATAATGAGAGAACATGTAAGAAAAGGAATGGTTAGAAATCTCTATATGTAATCTTAGTTGTTTTGTACTTTGAAATCTCTATATGTAATCTTAGTTGTTTTGTACTTTGAAATCTCTATCTGTAATCTTAGTTTGCTAACTCGCATGAGGAGGGCGGGATGAATAAAATTTCCTCCTGACTTCTGTAATAGTAATAGTAGATGTAATTTTATTGTATGTATTTAGTCATTTAATACCATATTGTGATATATTTTTCTTTCTTTGTATAGACATGGTGAAAGGAGATGAAACATTGCGGATTACATGCCACTCCACTGAAATTTCTAGGTGGCAGTTAACAGATGCAGATGTGTTAGGGTATGTTCGTACAGCGGGGTTCGGATCAATCATTACCCTTTCTAGGGTTCACTTTGATGCATCATTGATTACATCACTTACTAGAAGGTGGAACTCAACTACAAATTCCTTCCACTTTCCTTTGGGTGAGATGACAATCACACTTCAGGATGTTGAAGTCTTACTAGGTTTACGTGTTGATGGCGATGCTGTTGTAGCTCATCATCCTATAGGTCCCAATGAAGGTCAATTTAGTTCTTGGTCTTCCATGTGCGACCATATCTTAGGTTCACATCCAGAAGGGCTTGATCATGGGTCCGTCCAGTTGAGTTGGTTGCGTTCTACATTTGTAGGCATTGACTTGGAGAATGCCGACGATCAAGTCAAACGTCGATACACAATTGCATACTTGTTACACCTTTTAGGTTGTTTTCTATTACCAGATGGTACTGGTAACGAGGTTCATCTTCGCTACTTGCCTCTTCTAGTGGATTTTGACCGTTGCGGTTTATACTCCTGGGGCAGTGCAGTTTTAGCATACTTATATCGTCAGTTGTATAGGTGTCGTCCAAGTTCTAAACAAAGACGATTATTTGGGTGTGTGCATCTATTGCAACTGTGGTCTTGGGAAAGGTTGCATGTTGGTAGACCTAGAAAGTTGGACATGCGAGATGATTTTCAGTGGCCTGAACATGCTCCACTAGGCTATAGGTAAGTCATATGAATATATAAATACTCTATTTTTGAAAGTATAATCTCATAATATTCTTATCGTTGGTAACTTATGTGAAACAGATGGAACCATCTGATGGAGCGTGTACGTGTACCACGAGGAACTGTGACGTTCTACCTTAATGAGATTGATACCCATCAGCCAAGTCAGGTGAGAGTTTTAGTTCATTTCATTCTTAAATTTTACATAACTTTATTTGCGAAATATGTATTCTAATGTATTGTCATAATTATGGTTATTTAAATTGTTACAAATATTTAAATTTGCAGTTAGTTTGGACACCTTATAGTGTTGAACTGTTGGCCAAGTTGCCGCCTATGTGTCGACATGGTAGAGATATTTGGATGGCACGTGTACCAATCCTCTCTTCTACTGTAATGGAGTGGCATGCTCCTGATAGAGTCCTAAGACAATTTGGTGCTCACTATCAACCACAACCCCAAGACCTTCCTATATATCACCGGATTGATGGTAGAGGGCGTAGCAGCAATGACTGGTTGGTCCAATATAGCACAGAGCTAAATGCATGGAATGACAGACGTAATAGTATAGTTCAACTTCCTGATCCTTTGACTGTCGAGCTGCCCCCTACATGGTACAAACCTGAGTATCATGTTCAACGGCCAGTTGATCCACCTACTTTGTACTATCCTCGTGGATACATAGAGCGAGATTGTGTAAGTATACATATATATATTTATATATCTATATATATATATATATTTATATAGATCTTAATGTTGAAATGAAATCAATTTTAATTAGCATTCATTCTTATAGGTCCAAACTCATGTGCAAATCCAAGAGACACTACAAGCATTGACACAAGAGACACCTGTTGATGATTGGTTGACAGCCCGGGATAACATATATAAAGTACAGAATGCATGGTTTGAGCAAATGCCTAGCCACATGTATCCAAATCAGGGTATAGCTCCTCCTACGACAACATCAGTCGATGCCACACCACAAGGTCATTCTACTGCACCAGGTTGTTCTACAACAACTGGACAGTTCACACCACAAGGGCATTCTACTGCACCAGGTTGTTCTACAACAACAAGTGACTCCTTGCCTGTAGGTGATTCTACATCTGCAAGACAATTTCCTGTTGGTACTCCTTTTTCGTTTCCAGGAATGTTCTACTCTCCTTCGTCGCCACCATCTGATAACTTTGGGGTTCCTTCTACTTTATCATGGTCTCAACCAAGTTTTACTCTGTCCCTAGGCTTTGACCAACACGGACCTTTTTATCCATTTTCACCACATGGACCACCCCCTAGCTGGTCACATGGCCTCCACACAACCATGTTTGGATCACCTCCACCATCTTGGAATATGCCCTTCACTCGACCTCTCACACCACCACTTCCTATGAGTAGGCCTACACGTGGAGCTCAAACTACACAGTTGAGCCCAATCCAAGATTCTCCAAACATAGAACAACAATCTGGTGACCAGGTATTAATTCTTTTAAATATTTTTATATTCTAAATAATATATTGTATTTTTGACTATAGTTTAATAATTTGGTCAAATATTTCTTTTATTTTGATTGCAGGATTGAAGGCCTTTGTTGCAACATCTGAAGATTACTTGTCATCTGCAAATATTGTAGATTTCCTAGTTGAATCATGTATCTTTCTTAAATGCATTTAGACTGATGTTTCTTTTTGTTGTTGTTCTATGTTGGATCATTTTGTATTCACCATTTACCTTTTTCCCTTTTGGACATATTTCTATGATATTGTAATCATAATCTACTTTAATGTGTTGGATATTTAAAAAATTTACAACATGCAGCAAATAGCATTATGAATGTGTTGGATATTTAGAAATTTAGAACATGCAGCAAACACTATATCAATACGTATTAGATATTAAAATTAAGATAACTGCAGCAAACACTATATGAAATTAGATATTAACACTGGAAAACGCCAACCTTTGTGGCGTTTTACATGTAAACGCCAGACTATGTGGCGTTTGCTGCCCGCGCAATCCGTAAACGCCAAACAAAGTGGCGCTTTTACCTGAAAACGCCAGATAATGTGGCGTTTTTCCGCCACGCAACCGGTTGGTGGGCCGCATTCAAGGAAAACGCCAAACAAAGTGGCGCTTTTACCTGAAAACGCCAACCAATGTGGCGTTTCTGTCTGCGCCAGCCTGAAAACGCCAAATAAAGTGGCGCTTTTAGTTCCGGAGACAGTAAAACGCCAAATAAAGTGGCGTTTTACTCTGAAAGTGTGCTAGTTTGGGAAATAAGATGGGAAGTGTGCTATTTCGGTACTTTTTTTTGCGAAAGTGTGCTATATGGGTTTTTTTTCCTATGTTAATTATCCCTCGCAACTTCAAGGAAGTTCAACTCAGGGAGGGTTGGTGGTTCCTGCAGAGGAGTGACCCCTGGCTTGAGCTTGAGGTGCTTGAGCGCATCGAGGAGGAGGAGAAGAGTCTTCAGCGGATGAGAAGGAGAAGGAAAGAGATCGAGATCTATGATGAGCTAGGCGAAGCCATGGAGTGCCTAGAGCATGTCTGCTCGCAAGGCAAGGGTGTTAGTTCATGCAGCACAAGTATGAGCGGCCGCAACAAGGGAAGGATCAGTCCTCCACCTCGCCATGTGCGTGGGGCGACATGTGCCGCGGCCTCCAGCAGCTTATTCTCCATTTCGCCACATGCGAGTGGAGGAAGAAGTTAGGTGCCATTGGTGGCTGTAAGAGTTGCACCCACCTTTGGCAACTCCTCCATCTACACGCCACCTTGTGCGATCAAGACACCGACCACTCCTCCTGCAAGGTCCCATTCTGCCGACAATTTAAATAGAAGGCAGCAGTCCAGACCACGGGCAGCAAAGAAGAAGCTGCAACAGCGGGAAAGGTGGCGGCAACCAGAAGGTCGCCTCCTCAAAGGTTATATTGAGCATTAGCAAAAGGAAGAGGGATCAACCTCCGCTTCTTGGGCTAAACCAGAGTGAATCCATGCCAGATTGTTTGGCGTTTTATATCTTCAATTTATTTGGCGTTTTTTCATGAAAACGCCAGATGATTGGCGCTTTCGGGACCTCTCAATAGTTAAACGACCGACTAATGTAGTGTTTTAGTATGAAAGTGTGCTAGGAAAATAAGTTACTACCGACTAATGTAGTGTTTTAGTATGAAAGTGTGCTAGGAAAATAAGTTAGAAAATATGCTATACTGGTAAATATTTATAAAATAGTGTGCTATTTGAGTTTTTTTTCCTAATAACATTATTATAAGATATGTTGTACTCAATCAAGCTGAAATTCATAAAAAGTTTCTGCAAATATACAATAAGACCATGCAACTTCTTCCTAGATTAGACATATAACAAGGATCCAGCTGTAATTCTTATCACATCCTATTGAAATTACGACATGCAGACAAACAGAGTTATTGTGGAGAAGCACTTCATAGACGGTTCATGTAAGACCTCAGTGAAGAGGTGTCGGTATCAAACGCCCCTGAGATGATGTTTCCGTGCTGGTCAAGGAGGCCATGGAGCAAACTAACCATCTCGTCCATGTCTAGCTCGTCGGCGGTTCCGGACGAGGCAGGAGGAGCCTCAGCCGAGGCAGGGGCCTGGTTGGAGGCATTGTAGATGACAAGTCGTTCCGGGTCGACCACATCCGCCAGAGCGAGCGTCTCAGTGTAGGTCACACCGGATGTAGGGACGGCGCTCCGAAACACTCCATCCACTTCGCTAAAGATGAAGCCCAACCCTTCCAGCCCCAGATCAACCTTCCTGATCGGGATCCGTGGGCCAGGGAGCTCCACTCCGACGACGTCCCCGCGGGGAGACCCGCCCAGGAGTAGGCCCGGAGGGAGGATTGCGAGCGGGTGCGTGATCGCTGGCTGCTCGGACATGGCGAGGCGGACCCACGACGCAGACTCGCCGTACTCCGACATCACCCAGACCTCCCACCGGTGCGGGAAGACGAAAGGGACGTGGACCATGGCAATCGTCGGCTCCGATGCCGACGCCTTGGGTGCCGCGGGGCCGTGGTAAGGGAAGATGATGTTGCTCATGGACTTGGCGCCCGCGATGGAGTGAGGGAACCGGATTTGGCGGAACTTCTCCCTGGACGGGTGGAAGGTCAGCACAACGTTGACGATTCCCTTGGCAGGGTTGCTGGCGTCCCATGCCGCGTAGTGCAGGTGCCCGTTGCAGAACGCCATCTGGCCCCTGGGTGCCGCGAAGGCGAACCGTGGTGCGGGGCCCATGAGGCTGCGCCACTTCCCAGCCTTGACGGAGTAGACCTCGGCGCGGACGCGGCCGCTGCCGCCGTGAGAGGGCAACAGGAAGGTCATTCGGAGGACCTTGAAGTCAGAGGTGGTGGAGTCGTAGCAGAGGCCCAGGCAGGACTCGTAGTTCCCGTAGGTGTCGTGGCGGATGGGCGGGACAGGGAGGTGAAGCAGGCGGCGGGTCGTGGGGTTCCACAGCGCGACGGTGTGGGTGAAATGTAGGAAGTCGTCGACTAGAAGCACCAGGCCGGCGCAGGATCCGGCCACACGGAAGAACCGGTTGGCTGGAAGGGGTGTAAGTGGCGGTGTGGAGAGGGATCTGACGAGGGTGAGCGGAGGGGAGATAGAGCCACCGCCTTGGGCGCTTAGAATGCCCGTGAAGCTGTGGAGGGTGTATTTCTCCTCCGAGCCGGAACAAAGGCGGAGCAGCATCAGGGGAGGATTGGGCGATGGCGGAGCGGAGGCCGAAGGCGAAGCGGGTGCGGCTGATGGGGTCAGGGCTTTTGTCAGGTGAGCCTTTAGGAAGGAAGCCGACTTGATGACGACACTCCAACCCTTACAGACACAGCAGCACCGAGCAAGAGACTTCACCGGAAGCCTGTGGAAGACGTCGGCCAGGACATCGAAAGGAAGCTTCCCGCTTGCAGCAGCGAAGTCGACGAAATTCGACATTTTCGCTGGCCAAAACCCTAGTAACCAGTGAAGGAAAGAGAGCATATATGGAAAGCTTGGTCGCCGGAGCGAGCCTTTCCTTTTAAAACGTCTCCGGGGCGCTGGTCCGTGGCAGCAGGGCGTGCACACACGTAGGGATGAGCATAGTGTGGGGTTATACCGGGTATTGTCTGTCCCAAACCTAAACCCACATTTTAAAGCGGGTCACGGGCCGGGTTCGGGCCTGGATAAAATTGAAAAATGTCAGTCCATACCCGGCCCATATAAGAATGTTGGGTTTCGGGTCGGATTCGGGTTTGCCCATATAACATCAAATGAGCATACTAAATTTTGCTAGATCTAACTTGCTAACATGAAAACTGAATTACTGATATATGTATTTTATGATAAACCTTCAAAAGAATGTATATACACTATATTGAAATAGTAACAAATCATTTTCTCGTACATGTGAATGTATGAGAAGTAAAAAAATCAATGGAGTCCACAATGTCGTGCCTTTTTGCCTCCTCATCCTATATGTATATACAATGAAATGGGTTTTGGAAGGGCAAAAGATCATTTGTCTCCTACATGTGGGCATATGAGTAAAAAGATGAACATAATCTACTATGCACTGAGCAAAAGATCATTTGTCTCCTATATGTAGACACAATGAGATCAAAATAAAGAAATCAAGTATGTTTATTCATGTCAATGATGGTTATCTTACTAGTATGAATTCATTAATCATGTTGATTGATTACATAGTATCTATGTTGCCATTGATAAGGTACATACTACATATTGCATTAAGAAATTTGTATATTTTTCTTTCAGGACAAAGATAGATGTATAGGTATATAATGTACATAAAATATAATCTGGGCATTCGGGGTTTTGGGCCTGAGTTTACCTCCGCCCGTACCCGGCCCAAATAAAATATGAGTTTCAATTTTAGGCCCGGCCCACTCATATTGTAAATCGGGTTCGGGTCTGGATCAGGTTATGCGGGCTGGGTCGCGGGTCGGATCGGGCTGACCCAATCCAATACTCATCCCTACACACACCCACGACGTATATGTAGTTGGCTGGGAAGGCTCAATCAACGGTCGTGGACGCGCTAGACGGTTGGTATCCTTTTTCATTTTGCTTGCGGCCCACGACATAACCGCAGCAGGCAGGCAGGCTTGCCTTATCCGGCTTGACAGTAAAGCTGTCCAGTAGAACTGTTAACAAGCCCTGAGCCACCTGTCCTCGAGCCGAAAAGCACCAAACGAAATTATTTACATTGGGCTAATTTGGTTGGGGGTAATGCGAAAGCATATCTTTATTTCCAATTAAGATATATGTAAATGATGTCTAAGATGGGAAACCCCAGTGGTAAGATATATGTACAGTGGCTTGCCTTTATCCGACTTGAAGACAATTGACAAAGCTATCCGATAGTAGATGTGACAAACAAAATAGAGAACGAAAATCGTACAGTGAAGCCCCCACGCGTTCCGGACGCGGGCTGGTAAGCGGTATTACCGCTAGGCTGGGGAGGTTTTTCCAGCTACGGACCCCATTTTAAATTTTTTTTTGCCACATGACATAGTTGTAGAAAAAGTAGGACAAAAATGAAAAACATGAATAACTTTTGATCTGTAACGAATTTTTTGACGAAATAAAAACTATTGGACTCGTTACAAAAAATATAATCTAACAAGTCCAACATTGATATACTTTAAAAAAATATATATCTATGTATTTTTATAAATATTGGGTGTATTATGTAAAAATTTGTGTTCTTTTGTTATTTATGCACAACATTTAAGAAGTAGGCACATTCATACTATAATTGACGCATTAACACCATAATTGTGTACTTTTCAAAAAATATTATGTACATTATCTTAAGATTTGTGTTAATTTTCTATTTATGCACAACATCTAAGTACGCACATTCACACTCATAATTGGGCGCATTCGCACCATAATTGGGCACATTCAATCAAAAGTGAGTGCATTAATCAAAAGTGGTGCATTCAATAAAAAATGGGCACATTGAGGGCAATAGTGTGCACATAGATTCAAAAGTGGGCGCATTTGACCAAAAGTGGGCGCATTCAGGACAATAGTGTGTGCATTCATTCAAAAGTGGGCGCATTCAATCAAAATTTGGCGCATTAAGGGCACTACTAGGCGTATTCAATCAAAAGTGGGCGCATGCAGGGCAATAGTGTGCGCATACATTCAAAAGTAGGTGCATTTAACTAAAAGTGGGCGCATTCATGGCAATATTGTATGCATTCATTCAAAAGTGGGCACAATCAATCAAAAGTAGGCGCATTCAAACAAAATTGGGCGCATTGAGGGCATTACTAGATGTATTCAATCAAAAGTGGGTGCATTTAGGGCAATAGTGTGCGCATACATTCAAAAGTGGGCGCATTTAACCAAAAGTTGGCGCATTCACGGCAATAGTGTGCACATTCATTCAAAAGTAGGTACACTCAATCAAAAGTTGGCGCATTCAGGGCAATATTGTGCGCATACATTCAAAAGTGGGCGCATTTAACAAAAAGTGGGCGCATTCATGGCAATAGTGTGTGCATTCATTCAAAAGTGGGTGCAATCAATCAAAAGTGGGCACATTCAATCAAAATTGGGCGCATTGAGGGCATTACTAGGCATATTCAATCAAGTGGAGGCATTCATGGCAATAGTATGTGCATACATTCAAAAGTGGGCGCGTTCAGGGTAATAGTGTGTGCATTCATTCAAAAGTGGGCGAATTCAATCAAAAGTGGGCGCATTCAATCAAAATTAGGCGCATTGAGGGCACTACTAGGCGTATTCAATCAAAAGTGGGCACATTCAGAATAATAGTGTGCACATATATTCAAAAGTGGGCGCATTGAGGGCATTACTAGGCGCAGTCACAAAAGTGGGTGCATTCACTCAAAAATGAGCGCATTGAGGGTATTACTAGGCACATTCAATCAAAATTGGCCACATTCACTCAAAAGTGGGCGCATTGAGGGCATTACTAGCGCATTGAGGGCATTACTAGCACATTCCAGTAACTGACATTGATGCTGAACTGTGAGTCTCTTGTGGCGGTAGACCTCGTCCTCTACCTCTACTTGGGGACCACTGAGTCCGAGAACTCGATCTGGGTGGTGGAGGGGTAGGTGCTGAGCCACCTGTCCTCGAGCCGAAAAGCACCAAACGAAATTATTTACATTGGGCTAATTTGGTTGGGGGTAATGCGAAAGCATATCTTTATTTCCAATTAAGATATATGTATATGATGTCTAAGATGGGAAACCCCAGTGGTAAGATATATGTACAGTGGCTTGCCTTTATCCGACTTGAAGACAATTGACAAAGCTATCTGATAGTAGATGTGACAAACAAAATAGAGAACGAAAATCGTATAGTGAAGCCCCCACTGCGTTCCGGACGCGGGCTGGTAAGCGGTATTACCGCTAGGCTGGGGATGGTTTTTCCAGCTACGGACCCCATTTTAAATTTTTTTTGCCACATGACATAGTTGTAGAAAAAATAGGACAAAAATGAAAAACATGAATAACTTTTGATCTGTAACGAATTTTTTGACGAAATAAAAACTATTGGACTCGTTACAAAAAATATAATCTAACAAGTCCAACATTGATATACTTTAAAAATATATATATCTATGTCTTTTTATAAATATTGGGTGTATTATGTAAAAATTTGTGTTCTTTTGTTATTTATGCACAACATTTAAGAAGTAGGCACATTCATACTATAATTGACGCATTAACACCATAATTGTGTACTTTTCAAAAAATATTATGTACATTATCTTAAGATTTGTGTTAATTTTCTATTTATGCACAACATCTAAGTACGCACATTCACACTCATAATTGGGCGCATTCGCACCATAATTGGGCACATTCAATCAAAAGTGAGTGCATTAATCAAAAGTGGTGCATTCAATAAAAAATGGGCACATTGAGGGCAATAGTGTGCACATAGATTCAAAAGTGGGCGCATTTGACCAAAAGTGGGCGCATTCAGGACAATAGTGTGTGCATTCATTCAAAAGTGGGCGCATTCAATCAAAATTTGGCGCATTAAGGGCACTACTAGGCGTATTCAATCAAAAGTGGGCGCATGCAGGGCAATAGTGTGCGCATACATTCAAAAGTAGGTGCATTTAACTAAAAGTGGGCGCATTCATGGCAATATTGTATGCATTCATTCAAAAGTGGGCACAATCAATCAAAAGTAGGCGCATTCAAACAAAATTGGGCGCATTGAGGGCATTACTAGATGTATTCAATCAAAAGTGGGTGCATTTAGGGCAATAGTGTGCGCATACATTCAAAAGTGGGCGCATTTAACCAAAAGTTGGCGCATTCACGGCAATAGTGTGCACATTCATTCAAAAGTAGGTACACTCAATCAAAAGTTGGCGCATTCAGGGCAATATTGTGCGCATACATTCAAAAGTGGGCGCATTTAACCAAAAGTGGGCACATTTAACAAAAAGTGGGTGCATTCATGGCAATAGTGTGTGCATTCATTCAAAAGTGGGTGCAATCAATCAAAAGTGGGCACATTCAATCAAAATTGGGCGCATTGAGGGCATTACTAGGCATATTCAATCAAGTGGAGGCATTCATGGCAATAGTATGTGCATACATTCAAAAGTGGGCGTGTTCAGGGTAATAGTGTGTGCATTCATTCAAAAGTGGGCGAATTCAATCAAAAGTGGGCGCATTCAATCAAAATTAGGCGCATTGAGGGCACTACTAGGCGTATTCAATCAAAAGTGGGCACATTCAGAATAATAGTGTGCACATATATTCAAAAGTGGGCGCATTGAGGGAATTACTAGGCGCAGTCACAAAAGTGGGTGCATTCACTCAAAAATGAGCGCATTGAGGGTATTACTAGGCACATTCAATCAAAATTGGCCACATTCACTCAAAAGTGGGCGCATTGAGGGCATTACTAGCGCATTGAGGGCATTACTAGCACATTCCAGTAACTGACATTGATGCTGAACTGTGAGTCTCTTGTGGCGGTAGACCTCATCCTCTACCTCTACTTGGGGACCACTGAGTCCGAGAACTCGATCTGGGTGGTGGAGGGGTAGGTGCTGAGCCACCTGTCCTCGAGCCGAAAAGCACCAAACGAAATTATTTACATTGGGCTAATTTGGTTGGGGGTAATGCGAAGGCATATCTTTATTTCCAATTAAGATATATGTATATGATGTCTAAGATGGGAAACCCCAGTGGTAAGATATATGTACAGTGGCTTGCCTTTATCCGACTTGAAGACAATTGACAAAGCTATCCGATAGTAGATGTGACAAACAAAATAGAGAACGAAAATCGTATAGTGAAGCCCCCACTGCGTTCCGGACGCGGGCTGGTAAGCGGTATTACCGCTAGGCTGGGGATGGTTTTTCCAGCTACGGACCCCATTTTAAATTTTTTTTTGCCACATGACATAGTTGTAGAAAAAATAGGACAAAAATGAAAAACATGAATAACTTTTGATCTGTAACGAATTTTTTGACGAAATAAAAACTATTGGACTCGTTACAAAAAATATAATCTAACAAGTCCAACATTGATATACTTTAAAAATATATATATCTATGTCTTTTTATAAATATTGGGTGTATTATGTAAAAATTTGTGTTCTTTTGTTATTTATGCACAACATTTAAGAAGTAGGCACATTCATACTATAATTGACGCATTAACACCATAATTGTGTACTTTTCAAAAAATATTATGTACATTATCTTAAGATTTGTGTTAATTTTCTATTTATGCACAACATCTAAGTACGCACATTCACACTCATAATTGGGCGCATTCGCACCATAATTGGGCACATTCAATCAAAAGTGAGTGCATTAATCAAAAGTGGTGCATTCAATAAAAAATGGGCACATTGAGGGCAATAGTGTGCACATAGATTCAAAAGTGGGCGCATTTGACCAAAAGTGGGCGCATTCAGGACAATAGTGTGTGCATTCATTCAAAAGTGGGCGCATTCAATCAAAATTTGGCGCATTAAGGGCACTACTAGGCGTATTCAATCAAAAGTGGGCGCATGCAGGGCAATAGTGTGCGCATACATTCAAAAGTAGGTGCATTTAACTAAAAGTGGGCGCATTCATGGCAATATTGTATGCATTCATTCAAAAGTGGGCACAATCAATCAAAAGTAGGCGCATTCAAACAAAATTGGGCGCATTGAGGGCATTACTAGATGTATTCAATCAAAAGTGGGTGCATTTAGGGCAATAGTGTGCGCATACATTCAAAAGTGGGCGCATTTAACCAAAAGTTGGCGCATTCAGGGTAATAGTGTGCACATTCATTCAAAAGTAGGTACACTCAATCAAAATTTGGCGCATTCAGGGCAATATTGTGCGCATACATTCAAAAGTGGGCGCATTTAACCAAAAGTGGGCGCATTTAACAAAAAGTGGGCGCATTCATGGCAATAGTGTGTGCATTCATTCAAAAGTGGGTGCAATCAATCAAAAGTGGGCACATTCAATCAAAATTGGGCGCATTGAGGGCATTACTAGGCATATTCAATCAAGTGGAGGCATTCATGGCAATAGTATGTGCATACATTCAAAAGTGGGCGCGTTCAGGGTAATAGTGTGTGCATTCATTCAAAAGTGGGCGAATTCAATCAAAAGTGGGCGCATTCAATCAAAATTAGGCGCATTGAGGGCACTACTAGGCGTATTCAATCAAAAGTGGGCACATTCAGAATAATAGTGTGCACATATATTCAAAAGTGGGCGCATTGAGGGCATTACTAGGCGCAGTCACAAAAGTGGGTGCATTCACTCAAAAATGAGCGCATTGAGGGTATTACTAGGCACATTCAATCAAAATTGGCCACATTCACTCAAAAGTGGGCGCATTGAGGGCATTACTAGCGCATTGAGGGCATTACTAGCACATTCCAGTAACTGACATTGATGCTGAACTGTGAGTCTCTTGTGGCGGTAGACCTCGTCCTCTACCTCTACTTGGGGACCACTGAGTCCGAGAACTCGATCTGGGTGGTGGAGGGGTAGGTGCAGAGAATCTAGGCTTCTTAAAGTCCCTAGATGAAGAACCCTGGAACTGTGGATATCTTTTCTGGGTTTGCCTCTTCTCAACCACGGATCTCTCTATCCTTCGGACTGACTCAACGAAGGTAGCGAACCTCTCCCGGTTTTCTAAGGCAGACACAGGAGTAGTCATGTCGGCATTCAAACCCTTCTCGAACCTTCTGATCCTTTCTTCTTCTGTGGCAGCCATGTGCAGACAGAACCGCAACAATTCCATGAACTTAGCTTCGTATTCGCTATTGTTCATCATGCCCTGCCTCAATCTCTCAAACTGAGAGATCTTCTCATCCAGGAAGGTCTTTGGAAAATATCTGTGGACAAATTCCCAACGAAAGTCTTCCCACGAGATCTCTATTCAGGCCTCTTCTGCTCTTCCATGGTCCACCAGTGACCAACACTTCCTTTGAGAAGATAGACAGCGTGTCTAACCTTCTCAACTTCAGGGATGTTTAAGATTCTGAAGGGCTTCTCCAACTCGGTTAACCACAGATCGGCATCTGCGGGGTCAGCTGTTCCAAAGTATTCGGTAGCTCCGACACGACGAAGTCGCTCGAACGTCTTACTGATACCTTGTCCTTCAGGTTGGACAGGTGCCCTAGGTGCAGGCATGGGCATCCTGTCGGTGATGTGTGTCATGGCAGTCATAAACTGCCCAAACATAGCTTGAACAGCTGGGTTACCCATATCAGCTGGGGCAAACTGTGGCGGCTCCCTGGGTGGCTCAGGTACGGGTTGCTCTATTTTCTGGGTTCCTTGCACCTTCCCGAGGTGCAGCAACGCTACTCTCCGCCACGTACTCCTCATGTGGATGAGACATCCTTATATATCTTCTTCTCCTGAGGAGCAGAAGATTCTATTAGATAAGGAAGAAACACTAAGGATAGACTCGACATCCTAAGTCTTATGTCTCTATAGACTCAGCGAACCTAGAGCTCTGATACCACTAAATTGTGGGCTCCGATCTCTAAAACCACGATATAAACTCAGCGGAAGCATTCGATTTGCAGCGGAATACAAAAATCACCAGAAACTAAAACTTTTTGAGACAAGATCTTGAAATCATAAAACTTCTTTCATAGAAATGAAATAAACTGTTTACATCTCTGTTGAATTACTTCTTGAGTAATTATACACAACATGATAAAAAATCTCAAGAGTCAAAACCAAAAATCTCAGACCACTAACTCCAAGGACCTGAGAGTACAGAGACAACATAGGACTATCTAACTACAAACTCAGCAGTCAGTATCTCCACCTGAGATTCACTGTTGTTCCTGGTGCTGTTGCTGCTGGTATTGGTCACCTGTAGGCTGGTTCCTTCATCCTCGACGACCACCTAAAAAGTTGAAATCTACGGGGTGAGACAATTTTAAATAATTGTCCCAGCGAGAGTTATAACTCTCAACCATAAGCTTTATATAGCAATCAAAGAACAATATAAGCAATACAAGCTTTTAAGACAATCAACAGCAGATTCACAATAAGTAGAACAACAACATTTAGGAAATATGAAGAACATATGTACTACACAGTGTAACATCATTCATGTGTCTCGTAGTTTAACCTAAGCAGATATACTACGCGGTTGATTATGTTTTACATACATCATTATGTCCTGCGGAGATGAGGTATACCACTCATACTCCAACCGATCACTGTTAAGTCGCATCGATATCATACCTAGGTCATCAAAAGAGCCAAATTCTTATGACCTTATCTTCCTCAGTCAGAGTGAGGATAAACATGCAGGACATCCAGTGTCTCTGCTACTATAGCTCACCAGGGTAATCGGGTACTTCGCTATTGGAGTCACAGTGGCATTCTGTACTCTCTTCGCCATCGAAAGATTTCTTGTTTATCTCTCATCGATGCGGTACAAAATATTTCCTCAGGAGAATAGTGTTACATCACCCCGACATAAACATGTAGTGAAGGGTTGATGGATTAAGATACATCTACATCAATTCCTACACTAGGATGTAAGGATTTACACATCCATTTCCCCCACATACTCAAAAGTATGTGATCCAGGAATTCCCTTAAGAAAACCTATTTCACCATTATATAACTTCTGACAATGATGGATCTATGATCAGGGCTCTACATGGTATGATTATACTTGATTAGTTAGGTACATTTCAGTATTCTTTTAACATCATACATGTTCTCAAACATTAATCATTAGCATAGTAGCTATGAAAGTAGAATACTAAATGTAAAAAGTCTAACTCACACCAATTATCAATTCTTAATCATCTCATCACAAGTCATCTAATAAGCATGACCTTGATGATACACATGGCTCTCACAGCCTATCAGTCTCATAAGATGCCACTTACTAGGCATCAGGATATGTCACTATTCATAAAGCTAATAACATGCTTTCAATGAATATGGTATCATAATCCTTACCTGGATATGATCATCATCATATATGAGAACCTGCATGGTTAATTTAACTGATAATAGTAAACAATTCATATCAAGAGTTGTACCTTCATACTCTTACAAGAGTTAGGTTTCCTGATTTTCATCAATTAGGGTTTACTATTCACATTACATGTTATCACCCTAGAATTTGGGTTTACTATTCACTTCATGGTGAATTGAACTCATAACATCATCATGTATGAGAAACATCACCATTGGTGCCTTCATATTAGATTAAGATTCATCAATTATCATGATTAGGGTTTCCATGATCTCACATAGGTGGATCATACCCTAATCATGCACATTCATGTACATTGAAGGTATTTTACTTGAATTTCAACCATAAATGGTATCATCTCTCTCCTCTTACTAAGAGATGGTAATTACATCACTCTAGATTAGGTTGGGACAAGTCCTCATTGATTAACATAAGCCAAATTACCACTATCATGTCATTAGGGTTTGATTACAACAAGGTATCCTTTAGTTGAACCCTTCAAGGGTATTTTGGTAAAGTACACCATTGATCACCATCCTGGGTCAATCTATTAGTCACTTAGTCCCTTAATGTCCTAGGGTACCATTAGGGTTTAGATTAGACCACCATTGGACCAATTACACCTTCAAACGATTAAGCATAATCAGCCCTAAAAGTCTCCAAACGGTTTCAACCTTCAACCTCCAAACGGTCTTGAGACCGTTTGGGGGCGTTGACCGTTTGGGTACTTTGAACTTCAAGACTGCATGAATCACCAAGACCGTATGGGTCACCAAGACCGCATGGGTGCGTTGACCGTTTGGGAAAGTTGACCTCCAAACCGTTTGAAACTATGCGACTTGAAACAGTTTGATCTTAAACGATCTTGAGATCGATTGGTCCAAACGACCTTGAGATCGTTTGAGCCCAAACGGTTTTGAGACCATTTGGACCCAAACGGTCTCGAGACCGTTTGGCCTCAAATGGTCTTGAGAACGTTTGGATCCAAACGGTCTTGAGACCGTTTGGTCCAAATGGGCTCAAACCGCATGGACCTCAAAAGTGACTCCAAGGTTATAATCGATTATGGTTATCTATGTTGAAGCCTCCAATTGGCCAAAACCTTGTTAACCACTTGTAAATTGAGTCAATTAGGATTAGCCTTAATCAATTGGACACCAAATTGACCCTCAATTGAAAGCCAATTAGGGTTGAATCCAACTCAATTAGGGTTTTCAACCGGCTAATCATCAATGTTCAACAATGTGAATCAATTTGAAGTTGAACCCATCAATTGACCTCCAATTGGGCCCAAACTTGGACCAAACGGTCTTGAGATCGTTTGTACATCCTCCAAACGGTATTGAGACTGTTTTCCCAAAGTTTCATCAGAATCTAAGTCGATTGGAGAAGGGTTGAACCCTAAATAGGTCTAAAATCAGCATTTTTATCAATTCATCAATTTATTGTGATTGGACCCTCAAACCATCAAATTACCTTAACCCTAGACCTAAAAACGGTCTTGGGTTGTCTCCAAACGGTCTTGAGACCGTTTGGGTCCTTCAACCCAAAGTTCACCAAAATCTATCCTTGAAATCAACAAATCAACCCGATTAGGGTTTAGGAGGTTGAAGTGCCTTCAACTTGTGATTGGTTTGGCATTAGGTTATATTTCTTTGTAGAAATTAAATTCAACATGTTTGCAACAGACCCTTAAATGGTCTTCCCTTGGTCAACCCTATCAAACGATCTTGAGACCGTTTGATTCTAAACGGTCTTGCAAGACCGCATGAGATCAAACGGTTTGAGACCGTTTGATTTCAAACGGTTTGCAAACCGTTTAGACCAAAGGGTCCAAGGTCGTTTGATAAGGTTTCCTAGGAATTCACGCCCATCATCTTCAACCCCTGTTCAGGTCAGTTACTCCACGGATTGCTGCAAAAGTGCAAGGAAGAAAAGGGGAAGAAGAAGAACTAAGTATAATTTGCAAGAACATAGATATGCATAATAAAGCAAGAAGTTTAGAGTTATAAAACCCGCCTCAAACATTGTTCCTATAGCTCCAAGCTTCCAAGCTTCAAGCCTTTAATGGCATCTTGAGCTCCACAATTCGGCCAAAGGTGATTCTCCAAGGAAAGGATGGAGATGGTCGGCTAGAACAAAGAACATAAGTAAGTTAACCATAGAACCAACCTTATACAAGGAATTCCTCCAAGAATCTGAGCTAGAAGATGGTTTCTTCTCACCTTAGAACTAGTTGGTCGTCCCCTTGAGTTCTAGAGCTCTGCCTTGGTCGGTTGAGCAAGATGAGAAATGAAGAAGAGAAAGGGTACGTTTACTTGGTTTGCAAAGGAATAAGCTTATATAGTTTAGGTTGATTTTCACTATAAGAACCTCTAAATCATAGATTTCTCATCTAAGTCCCTCCTTCTTTCTAAGGCACGTCCAAAACATCATAACTTAAGCAAAGACCATCCAAACTCAAGATTTAAGGGTAAAGAAAACTAACATACAACAAAGGTACCTATATGAAGGGTCTCCTTACTCATATTAGGTGAATTTTACCACAAAGATCATTCTTCTTATCTGATTATTCATTGAAGCGCCCCTTTCATCATTTCTACTCTAAATGATGTCAAGAGTCATATAAGATATTCTAGAAGGTGTATTTTACAAGTTGCACCCCACATTTTGGGTAAATTGTACTTTACTCCAAAATTAGGGTTTTTAAACACAAGGATCATTCCACAAGCTGCATCTTGATGCCCAAGCTTGGGAAATCCATCATACCTCACAATATTCACTCATATGATGTCTCATCCTCAAAGGAACATCTTAACCTGTGTAATTTGCAAGTAAATCCCCTTAACTGGGTAATTTTCACATAGGTCCCTGCATTACAAAACAATACTACAACTTTGTTTAAAAAGGGCAAAATTGAAAGTATATGTTCCTGAGGAACTTAATTACATGTCAGGGAGTAATCAAAAGTATTTAATTACATATTTAAGCAAAACATCTAGGGTTAGTTTATAACCTAGGTCAGGGATGTTACACTTACCCTCCCCGTTTACCATGTGGGTAAGAGGGTAAAGGTAAGGGGAGGGTAAGGATATTGGTGGAGTGAGGAATGACCCATACCTTTAGCCGCCTCTCTTAGTGGGTAAGGAGGAGACCTTACCCTCCCCATACCCTTCCCATTGACAGCCCTATTTAATGGGCACATATATATGTCTAAAATAAGAATCATGCCCACATTGGACACAAACACACTTACTCAAAGGAATATTAAGCGACTATGGGGTGGTATTGCAGAGGTGGATGTTGGTATGAGTGAGGTGGAGGTGGAGCATATTGATAGTTGAGAGGATCTTAGAGAGGTTGTGGAGCATAGGTATATGGTGGTGCTTGATATGAAGATGGAGCATATGAACTTTGAGCGTTTCCTAGGAAAGTGCCATCATTGTTTGGATTTGGCATTGGTTGGGATGGGAGTCTTACTTCCTCCCTCCTAGCAAGTGAAAGAGATATTTGGTCCAATCTTCGCTCAAGACGGATGATGGACTGCCCATGTGAGGATACATATTTCTTTACCTCATCCAAACTCCTCAATCTACCAAGTACTTCATCTTCAAATTTTGAGCTATACCTTGGCCTTGGCTGCCCTTGCCCTTGAACATCTTCATTTTGTTGTTTCCAAAAAAAAATTAGGATGGTTTCTCCACTTGGGAGTGTAAGTGTTGGACATAGGACCTTGATTGTTCCGGTTGCCAAAAGAGTGCAAAGCATGAACTTCCTCTTCTTCATATTCAACTGCCATGGTGGATTGACTAGAAGAACCATCAGTTTGGCTCTTCATCATATTCATCATGTCTGCCATCATCTTCATCATGTTGTGGTTGGCAACGGTGCAGGCTAGAGCTACAGGAGGATGTAGAGGGATGTAGTTCTGTTTGCACTGTTCCCCTTTAGTAGAAACTCGATGGCGCGAATTTTCACCAAGGCATCCAAACAATGGACATGACTCCTCAGGTGGCTTCACTATGAATGTGCCTCCACATGATGAGTCAAAATTGTGCAGGATCTTTTAGAACCTTTCCCACGCCTTGTGGAAAGATTCATTTACCTTTTGGGCAAAGGTGGTGATACATCATCTCATGTGAGTTAGCTTGGCAATTGGAAAAAACTTTTGAGAAACTCATTTTTGACCACATTCCAAGTCACCAACTCCGGCTTCAAAATGTACCATTTTTTGGCCTTTTCCTTTAGAGAGAAAGGAAAGAGAGTCCTCTGGATGGAGTCATCGGTGGAAGTGGAGGTACGGAAGGTGGAACAAGTCTCAAGGAAGGCGTCAATATGATGGTAGGGATTTTCATTCTCCATCCCATAGTAGGTAGGGAGGAGTCTAAGGAGTGTGGGTGGAATGGAGAACTGTTGACCCGACATTTGGTCATCAAGGGTGGTGATGGGAGAATTGTAGTTCCCCGAGGTGAAATACTCGTGGAGGGGGCGGTTGGGCTGTGGTGGTGGTTGAGTGTTCCCATGAGGTATTTCAGCTTCATGGTCACCCATCTCGGTTTCTCAGTGTTGGTTGCGACGGCTTTGGCTTCTCCTCCTACCTATCTCGAGGTCGTACAATACCAAGTCGGTACAAGCAGAACGTGTATTGTGCATGCACAACTTGTTGGATCCTAGATGGGTGATTAGCTGCTCTAGAGGGGGGTGAATAGAGCTGAATGCACTTAAACAAAATTCATTACACCTTCAAGATATATCAAAAGATAAGGTTGCTAAATAGGAAACTTGTGTGCAACTAAAACATGCATAACAAGGGAGAGAGAGATTGAACATACACCAAGAGACAAGCTATTTAGAGTGGTTCCTCACTTCAAACTAGAAGTGAGTCATTCCACTTACCTAGAGAGGTCAGCCTCTAGGATTTCCTAACCACTGCATTCTTATATTCATTCATAAGACTTACAATACATGACCAATCAAAGGACTTACCTATCCAATACAAAGAGTCTTCAAACTTACCGAGGACTTACCCACTTTGCAAGATTTTTCTGCCTTCTTCCAAGGACTTACCTACTCTTGCACAAGTCTACATCCTTCAAGGAATTACCCACTCTTCTTGGATCTTCTACCTTTGACTTCACCTTCACTCGGAGAAGTTGCCACCAAGCACTTACCCACTTAAGCAAGGAGTCTTCCGCCTTCACCAAGGGCTTACCCACTCTAGCTCCAAGTCTTCAGCCTTGATCTTCACCAAGGGACGCCTTCCCTTATTCTTCTTCACCTCTCTTAGCCAAGAGAGAGAACCTTCATCTTCATGATTGAAATGAGAGATGGGGAGGTGGTGGAAGTGAGAGCCTCACAAGATATACTCTTACAAATCTCCTACTCACTCTAATGGATGTAGCAAGTGATTAAGCTTAGAGAGAGAGGAGGCTATAGGAAGCACTCAATTATAGAATAGGAATCTCACATAGAGTTTGCATTGAATGCTCAACCTTGGAATGAAGCCCAAGGGGTCCTATTTATAGTTGGGGATACCTCTTAGCCTTTGGGAACACTTGAGAATGAAAACTAGCCATTTTGTGGCTTGCAACGGATATATTTTCACTTGTTGCAACTCCACAATGGCTAGAAGCACTTTTCTGCACTTTTCTGTACAATACAATTGGTCGGGTTTCTATAAGGATAACTCGACCGATAGAGTAAAAGACAAAGTTGATATTCAGACCATCGGTCAAGTTTGTCCTCGGGAAACTCGACCGACCAATGAAAATCAAATTGGTCTGGTACTCCATAGGTCGAGTTCTGTGAAGTGTAAACTCGACCGATCAAAAGTCATTTTCAAGATTCAATCAGGATCGGTCAAGTTTGCAACTCACAGAACTCGATCGATGAACAACCTGATGTGAATTTTGGAAAATGACTTTTGAGTGCTTAAACATTCGATCTAAGTGCTCCTGATTTTTTCTAAGCTTAATGACAAGTCATACAATCATTACAAGTGATTTACAACACGATTCTAATGGATTTACATCATATTACAAAAAGGTGCACTTGTATCGACTTTGACTTGTCTTTTCTCCAATTTGATATGCGCAAGATAGGGCATTTGGAGTGTGTCTATACCTAATCTGAAAACACTCAAGTAGAAGCATTAGACACCAATATGTGGAATGGTTAGTCATCATCAAAACATGGGTTTAGTCAATTTAGACGTGAGTCAACATTGACCTAATTGACCTTGAGTCAACATTCTCCCCCTTTTTGAAGATGACAAAACCATTCCATAAATGTATTGAAAGCATTTAAGTAAAGTCATACCTTTGGAGAAACCTAGGGGTTTCAATAGGATTGAGCTCATATGCTCCCCCTCAATTGATGCGCTTGGAGTTCTCATACTCCCCCTCAATTTATATTATTTCTCCTGCATGGTTAGCTTTCATAACATTTTATATTATACTATGTCTTCTACTCATATATGTTCTACACATATATGTCTTCTCCCATTTACCTTCTGCCCTTTATATGGACATGCTTCTCTTCTTCATGTAAGACATTCCTTCTTCCTCTTTTGTTAAAAGAAGACATACATTTCTCCCCCTTTGTCATTTCAAAAAGTAGGGCTATGAAGAAAATAAGAAACACCACTTGTTAAGAGAAAGGAGATAACAAAAATTTATATAAGGAGAGTAGAAGAGCACAAATAGGGGCTTGTCCAAGCATAGAAAGAAAAGCAAGTTAAAGCATGCACTTGAACAACTCAAAAAGCAAGATAAAGTACTGCAGAAAAATAATAAATCGCTATTTTGACCCTCAAGATGACATAATTTGCCCAAGAAGTATCGGGGCTCATGGAAAAGCAATGGGCCTTGCTCAGAAGGTCGTTTCTGCATAAAACACTACTCTTGCAGCAAAAATTGAAACTGGAGCAAATCTGCATAAAATCCAAACATACTTCAATTTCTACATATAATGTAGATCTATGTACCCTACATCACAATGTTATGCAAGCAACTCAAGATAGTAGATATGCAATTCAAGGAACAATCTTGAGCATGTATGAGACAAGATACAAGCATCGCATATAGATGAGCAAAGATGCCGATTTTAAACAAGGCTAGAACTACATGTATATGAACTACTAGTAGATGTTATCACAAGTTAGGACTACTAGTAGGATATAGATCATAGCAAGAGATACCAAAAGATACACAAGATAAAGCAAGCTATGAGTAGATGTAGAGATATATCCAAACAAAGAGATATGCAATTTTAGAAGCATGGAAGGATATAACTCACTAACAAATATGCACCATTACCAAAAGATGATTACCACTAAGAACCTCATGGTTGTATCAAAACAAGATATACACCTAGATAGATGTAGCAAGTTAGAGTACAAATGGAAGCAATTTTAGACACAACCAAGAGATCCAAGGATATCATCATCAAGACCTGCGAAACAACTCAAAACAAGTTATTGCAAGATATAGATATACCAATTTAGATCAATCAGAGATATAGAGTTGTAAGTAAGATAGGAAATTTAGAACATGGCAGTATGCATATATAAAGGTACCAAAGGAGTGCCAAAGAATAAGGCTATTAGTTGAGAAAATCTAGTTGAGAGGGAAATTCTCATTCAATAAGCCAAATGTATATTCTGTGCACAGTGTTATCGATCGAGTTCTGTGTATTGACAACTCGACTGATGATAGTTGCTGGCAACACCCATTGGTGCCTATCGTTCGAGTTTTAAATAGGACAAACTCGACCGACAGAGCTGCTGTCAAAAGGCACATATATTTCATAAAAACATATTTAAAGGCATGCTAAAAGTATAAACCATATCCAAACATGTCTAAGCAAGTTGGTAATGCACTATAGAAGCATTAGAAACAGTTTTTGAGCAAGAGTGTGAAGAGAATCACAAAATACCACTTTTGACTCAAAAAACCATATGTATAGTGCACACCATCTTGACAAAACAAGTTAGGATTGGTTATAAGAAAGAAAAACATTACCTTTGTACTTACCATTGCTTTTCCACTTATTTTCACCTCTTACACACCTCACCTTTCTTCTTTCATGTGGATTGAGAAGTCAATTTACAATTCAATAGCTCAAGTCAATCCATTTGCAAGTACCTATAAGAAGAAAGATGAAATGGTCCCCATTCATATTTTTGAATCTGGAGGGGTTAGGTTAGCAACCCAAGTCCTATTGCTCTTAGGTGCTTTCCTAACAGGACAACAAGTAGAATAATGACCAATTTCATTGCAATAGTTGCATGTGCCCATAGTCTTGGAACTAGAGGATTCTCCATGAAAGATTGGAGGTCCTTTACCTTTGTTGTTCCTTTGACTACCATCATACCCCAAACAATGTCTACCAATTTGTTTTGTAGTATGGTGTAGGATATCATTAAGATTCTTTTTACCAACTAAGAATCTTTGCAAAGAAGATCTCAAACCATCATTATCATGCATAAGAGAGGTAATAGTAGAAGACAAATGATTAATATTATCTCTAGCATGCAAAAGATCATTTTCTAAGCAAAAAGCTTTGTCATGAAGGACTCTTTATCAATACGAAGAGCAGTAACATCATTCTCTCTACTAGTAGAACTAGAACAAGATTCATGCACATTGATTTTAGCAAGCAGGGAGGCATTTTCTATTTCTAATTCTTGCAAAATGAAATCTTTGTCCTTGTTTTCAGATTTAATAACATCAATATCATGCATGAGAGAATCAACAATTAAAGTATGCTCTTCATTAGAACTAGGCATGAGAGGTTGAGCTTCTAAAAATATAATCTTATCAAGCAAACTAGCATTTTCAAGTTTAAGAGAGTCTACTTGGCTAAGACAAACATTTTTATCATCAAGCAAGCAAGAATTAGCATGTTCAAGTTCATTAATTCTACATGCAAATTATCAACAATTCTAGCAAGCTTTTTCCTTTTCCTTTTAGAAGACTTAAGAGAGGCACAAGTATCATGAATGATAGCAATCAAAGATTCTTTATCTAAAGAGTTTAGATTTACCTCACTTGAGTCCTTACTTGTTGATGCCATAAGAGCAAAATGGCATTCTCCTTCATCACTATAGCTTGAGCTTGATCCTTCACATGAATCTTCACTTGAGCTTGAGTTGGAGGAGCCACTTGAGCTTGAGTGCCATTTCTCCTTCTTCTTGTGAAGATGAGTATTTTTGCCTTATGGGCAATCTTCCTTGTAGTGACCCTTCTATCCACATGTGAAGCACCGAATGGAGGAGGACTTGCCTTTGTAGAATCTACCCTTGGAGTACATGGCATCTTATTCAACTTGAGAGGATGGAGAATCTTGACCAACAATAGCCTTGATTTGAGCTTTGATTTTAGCCTTCTTCATTCTCTTGAGTTCTTTCTCCTCTTGTCTTTCTACTTCCTCCCTCTTGTCAAGTGTGGCTTCATGTGCTTGTAGATTTCCAATGAGCTATTCGATAGGGACATCCTTAAGGGACCTTGCTTCTTCAATGGAAGTCACCTTGGGTTCCCACCTCTTGGGGAGAGTTCTAAGGATCTTTGAATTGATCTCTCCACTAGACATAGGATGTCCTAGAATAGCAAGACCATTCACAATGGTGTTGAGCCTTGAGTACATGTTGGCTATCCTCTCCTCCTTTCCCATATTGAATTTCTCAAGCAACCCTTTGAGCATGTAGACTTTACTTTCCTTCAGTTGATCTGTCCCTTCATAAGTGATGCATAGCTTTCTTCATACCTCATAGACTGTTTCACATGAAGAAATCTGGTTGAACTCAGTGGGAGTCATGGAGGCATAGAGAATGTGCATGGCTCTAGCATTCAAGGTTGCTTTCTTCAAGGTAGCTTCATCCCATTCTTCAATCTTTGTCTTTGGTAGCATGTATGGGCTATTCACCATTTGCCACATCTTAAGACTTGATCCTTGGATGTAGAATTGAAGCCTTCTTCTCCAATAGAGGAAATTGCTCCCATCAAAGATTGGTAGGCTGATCAAGTATCTCCCTCCTTGGTAGTCACCCATCTTCTCCTACTTGTTGAAGTATGCTTGGAGAAGACCCGCTCTGATACCAATTATTGGATCCTAGATGGGTGATTAGTTGCTCTAGAGGGGGGTGAATATAGCTGAATGCACTTAAATAAAATTCATTAGACCTTCAAGATATATCAAAAGATAAGGTTGCTAAATAGGAAATTTGTGTGCAACTAAAACATGCATAGCAAGGGACAGAGAGATTGCACATACACTAAGAGACAAGCTATTTAGAGTGGTTCCTCACTTCAAACTAGAAGTGAGTCGGTCCACTTACCTAGAGAGGTCAGCCTCTAGGATTTCCTAACCATTACATTCTTATATTCATTCATAAGACTTACAATACATGACCAACCAAAGGACTTACCTATCCAATACAAAGAGTCTTCAACCTTACCAAGGACTTACCCACTTTGCAAGAGTCTTCCGCCTTCTTCCAAGGACTTACCTACTCTTGCACAAGTCTTCAGCCTTCAAGAAATTACCCACTCTTCTTGGATCTTCCGCCTTTGACTTCACCTTCACTCGGAGAAGCTGCCACCAAGGACTTACCCACTTGAGCAAGGAGTCTTCCGCCTTCACCAAGGGCTTACCCACTCTACCTCCAAGTCTTCAGCCTTGATCTTCACCAAGGGACGCCTTCCCTTGTTCTTATTCACCTCTCTTAGCCAAGAGAGAGAACCTTCATCTTCATGATTGAAATGAGAGATGGGGAGGTGGTGGAAGTGAGAGCCTCACAAGATATACATGTAGGATAAGATCTCTTACAAATATCCTACTCACTCTAATGGATGTAGCAAGTGATTAAGCTTAGAGAGAGATAGGAGGCTGTAGGAAGCACTCAACTATAGAATAGGAACCTCACATAGAGTTTGCATTGAATGCTCAACCTTGGAATGAAGCCCAAGGGGTCCTATTTATAGTTGGGGATGCCTCTTAGCCTTTGGGAACACTTGAGAACAAAAACTAGCCATTTTGTGGCTTGCAACAGATATATTTTCACTTGTTGCAACTCTACAACGACTAGAAGCACTTTTCTGCACTTTTCCATATAGTGCAATCGGTCGAGTTTCTATAAGGGTAACTCAACCGATAGAGTAGAAGACAAAACCAATATTCGGACCATCGGTCGAGTTTGTCCTAGGGAAACTCAACCGACCAATGAAAATCAAATTGGTCTGGTACTCCATCGGTCGAGTTCTGTGAAGTGTAAACTCGACCGATCAAAAGTCATTTTCAAGATTCAATCAGGATCGGTCGAGTTTGCAACTCACAGAACTCGACCGATGAACAACCTGATGTGAATTTTGGAAAATGGCTTTTGAGTGCTTAAACATTCGATCTAAGTGCTTCTGATTTTTTCTAAGCTTAATTACAAGTCATACAATCATTACAAGTGATTTACAACATCTAATGGATTTACATCATATTACAAAAACATGCAATTGTATTGACTTTGACTTGTCTTTTCTCCAATTTGATATGCGCAAGATAGGGCATTTGGAGTGTGTCTATACCTAATCTGAAAACACTCAAGTAGAAGCATTAGACACCAATACTTGGAATGGTTAGTCATCATCAAAACACAGGTTTAGTCAATTTAGACGCGAGTCAACATTGACCTAATTGACCTTGAGTCAACACAACTGTCACATGCACAATACACAAACAAATAACAAGAAACCAAGTTAGAATTGCAATATGTAAAAGTGAACAAAGAATAAATAATAGAAATGATGAGGGCAATAGGAAAGTATAAGCTACACTAACTAGATAGGACGACCACCTCTATCCCCGACAAAGGTGCCAGAAAGCTTGGTGCATCAAGCCAGAGGTGCTCACACTAACCAATTAGGTTTAGTTAGGTGCGCCCCATGGAACTCAAACACACTTGGGATCTTTTGATATTTATAGAAACCCTAAAAAGATTCAATCACAATACTAAACAGGTCACCCACAAGCGCATGTGTACTATTGTAGTAAAGATGAGAGGCAAATATAGGGGTCAATCCTCAGGGATAGAGGGGGCACTAGAGCTAAGTTAGCGTTGGCTACATTCCTAGAGTGGAGACTAGGGTTGAAGGGTTTAAAAGGGGTTTTGGTTTGATTACACTACGCAATAAGCAAGTAAAGGAAATATGAAAACTAGATTACCACAAAATAGGTTATCCTAAGCAAATTGGATCTAAGAAGCTAGATTAAGCAATCAACTAAGCAAGAGCAAGATGATCTACTCCACTCTAGTAAAGAAATTATCAACTAAGGACAGCTAAATACTAACACAAGCAATAATCTAAGTTAACCCTAACTAGAAAGACTAAGCAGTTAACTAGAAGAAGCAAAGACAATTAAGCTACACTAGCATTAACAAGAAAGAAGATTAAGGTGGGTTTCAATTAATGGATTAGATAGGTGGAACATTTGGGATGTGATTTGATATTAGTTGGGGTGTCAAAATGACATGCAATTATCACAATTCAATATAGAGTACCAAACCAAACAACAAGGCAAGTGCTATTAGAATGTACCATATACCACTAGTTAGAGAACTAGGGTTAGGTGTAATTCTAGTAGGACTTGTTAAGTATATGTCTCTAGGGTAGGTGGTATTAGGGTAATTGAGAACTAAGGGTAGGAATGGGAGTAGAGATGAGGGTTTTTCACCTCATGTTACTAGCCATCTAGCCTTTAGAATGCTCTAGGAAATTACACTAGTCATAGTTACACTAGTCACTTAGATCTCACACTCACTTGTAGGAGGGATATGTATATAGGAACAAAGGGAGCTAGCTAGGAATCCACTAATTGGACCTAGGAGCCATTCCTAAGATTGCTACATACACTCCAATTCCTCCTAGAAGCTAAGTGTCATCAAACATCACAAAGCAAGCAATTTAAGTTTAAGAGCAAAAATCACATGCAAGATAATGGGAAATGAGATAGAATCAAAGACAATCATCATAGAATGAAATTATGTTCATTAAAAATTACTCTCCCCCAACATGTATCAAAGTCACATTTTTACCCCAAACAGCCCACCACCAGGGGCTTAGCTAGACATAATCAAAGAAAAGGCAAAAGAAATGAGAAAAAGGGGATAGGACTCCATGGAGCGCAAAGTAGATCCTCCTTCTTCACCTCCTAGCTATTGTTGGGTGACCTCCTTCCTCCTAGATGGCTGATGGGCATGAAAATGGAGGGGGTAATGGTAGAAAACCTAAAAAACTAGGTTTCTATGGTGAGTGGAGAGCATTAATGCAAGGGGAATGTAATGAATGTTCAAAAGAGGGTGAGGAGGAGTAATGGTAGCTGGGGGGAGTGTAATCTTTGTGCTCCAGCCGCCACCTATGTATATGTAGGTGGTGGGGAAACACTAGGGTAAGTAGGGATATAATAGGAAAAGCAGTGCAGAAAATTAGTAGGGTTGAGTGATCAACACGGCTGTGGTGGATGGCCACGGCCATGGAAGGGGTAAGGTGGCATGGTCGTGGGTTGGGGGCACGGTTGAGGTGTGAAATGGAGTGGAAAAGCTAAGTATATGTGGTGACCACGGCCATGGCGGGGTGCCACGATCGTGTTGGGTAAGGGGTACCACAGCCGTGTTGGAGGACCACAGTCGTGTTGGAGGAGGAGGCCACGAGCGAGGCAACTTGGAGGTCATCTTTGTCTTCAGTTCACCACAAGTGTGGGGAGCGCCATGGGCAAGGCGGTCTTCAAGGGCCACATCCATGGTGAATGGCCACGACCGTGGTCATTCACGTGTAAAATGGACCCCCTCTCTATTGATTTCAGGGAACTTTGTGCATAATTCCCACGGATGTGGTGGGAGGTCACAACCATGATGTCTTCAGTTGGCCACGGTCCTACTAATTCCCATGACTGTGATGTATTCAGTTGGCCATGGTCGTGGTGCTTTCGGTGCAAAAACACTAACGTCCATGTGATTCTTGGCTATAATTCCTACGACCATAGTGGATGCCCAAGGCCGTGCTGGGGTCTTCAGTGGAAAAATTAACTTCCAATCTTCATCATCAATGGACTTCTTTGCTTGATGTCGAATCTTGGCCATTAGGGGTAGTTTGAGGGAGCTTTGGGGCTTTCTTTGGACCCCTCCATGAGCAGAAAAACCCTAGAACTCCTTCCTTCTCTCTCATCCATTCAAAGCATGGTCCAAGTACATGAAAATAATGCAAAGAACGTCCATAAGTGCATTTGATATAATACTCACATTGGGGGATTTAACTTGCATTCTACTATGTTTAGATGTGAATGAAGTACAAAATGGCACAAGATGGGGCCCTAAAATAGGGTTGCATCAGTAATCTTGTAAGTGTGATGAGGCATCACAATTAAGGTACTATATTTATTTTTCAACTATTAAGCTATTTAATACCTATTGAGTTGCATTCATAGAACCTAGTAAAGTGGTGAACCCAATTTGCTTATTTAGCCTTATCTTTCCTCTTGAAGGTCATCACAACTACTTTGAATCTTGAATGATGTTGAATGTTGAATGTTGAATATTGAATATTGAAATTTTGACACTGGATTTGATCTCTTGGAGTTTTGACTCCCTTGGTGGCTTTGACCCCTTATAGAGATTTGGATCACTTGTGTGGGACATGTATCCCCAACCCTACACAGTGGAAAGGGATTAGTTGTCCCTAGTATACTAGAAAGCTAATAAGGCACTAGTATTTCTCTTTCCTAGAGTGTGGGAACACAAGGCACTTAGACCTACAAAAAATATTGTGAAGTCCCCGGATTAGCATCACCTTGACCATATGTTCGACGTCCAACTTGAACCCTCACCTCAGCAATAATCTCAATTCAAACACTGCACACTAGGGCAAGAAGAAGAAAACCAAGGGAGTCAGAAGGAAATATTTGTAGCACATGCACATGAACACTAAACAAACCATAACAACACAAGTTCAAAAAAAGAATTAAAACATAGTTGAAATATATATTGTTCATTCACATAAATTAGTTTTCAAAAAATTCCATATAATTTCATTTTGCATTTCCAATATGCATAAGGGTGAAATATATGATTTTTACATCTTTTTCAGAATAAAGAGAGCAAGAAAATTATATGTATTTTACTCCTTCCCCAAGTTGTAAAAATCTCTAGCATACATATAAATCCAGTTTGGATAATAATGATATGAATACACACACACATAACACAAGAAAAAGACAAAAAGAAAGAAAGAGGATGAAAAAGAGGACGAATAATAAAAGAATCATATATCTCTTAGATATGTAGTAGGATTGTGGAGTTGTATGATTAAATCACCTTCCACCTTCACTAATAAATAGGATGACAAATCTAAAACATCTTCCATACCACTAACATTAGTAGGCATTAGGACACATTTAACTTCACTCGTCATTTAATTACATTATTTTTTTCAATGGCATAAATGACTTGGGTTATGTGTGATTTCTATCTTTCACACCAGCCATTCCATCCACACACTACTACATATGATAGGCCACAAATTAATATTTATTCTTTTTTTGTAATATTATTTAAGAAAATGCATTCTATTAGATGAAATGTTTATAGAGATATTGTGACATACTCAATACAAATTAGATTTTCCATGATATTTCTCTACTTCGGTTCACTTATGTGTTAATTCTATGATTTTGATGTTTTGTTTTTCATAATTGGTCGTTTGTATAGTAGTTATTTACTCTGTATCTAGAGAGGAGTGTTCATGGACCGTCGAGTCAAGGATGATTCATTTGATTTATTTCACATATGTGTCTCTCTTTTGATTGTTTCAGCTGAATCCAAGATAGTTTTGCTTGAGGGCAACAAACATTCAGACTTAGGGGATTTTGATGCATGTGATCTCTTTACCAAAATTGGGGCTAAAATAGGCATGTTTTCATGAGGTTTTCCCTCATATTCATGTGTTTTAAGTAAATTTTGTCTAAATTTTCGAAAATAGCTCTTGTGCATCAACTTTAACTATTTTCTATGTATTTGGCATTAAAATTGCTTTACTTTACTAATTTGCCCTAAATATTGTAGTGTTATTATAGATTTGACCAAGCACAAACCTTTGGAAGCCAGTAAGACTAACTTGTGTTGGTGGCACCAACATGGAGAAGGAGGGGAACCTGTTGGATTAAAGGGCTCTAACGGGGGTGAATAGATCTAAAAACACTTGCACAAGATTCGTTAGACCTTCAAGTTACTACAAAAATGAGATTGCAAATATTGAATTTGTAGTGAAACTAAACTTACATAGCAATGATGAGAAAGACTAAACAAACACAAGAATAAGCTATGTAGAGTGGTTCCACCCCCCAAACTGGGAGAAAGTCAGTCCACTACCTAGAGAGGTCAAGCTCTAGTATTTTTCAACCAATATATACTTATATTCCATTATAAGACATACAAGATGACCTTTCTTTTCTGGGCCAAGGATACTCAATCTTCCCTTTGAGGACAAGGGGACCAATAACCAACCAAGGAGTTACTTATCTGGTGAGATAAAGTCTTCTACCTCTACAAAGTATTACCTACTCTTCTAAGCAGCTAGACACCTTCACCGAGGAGGCCCCCTTCAACAAGTCTTATTATTCACCTTGGAGAAGATTTTGCACCTTCTTCTTCACCTTGAAGAAGCTTGCACCTTCTCCTTCAACTTGGGGGTGTCCACGAGAGGCTAGAATCATTAAGGAATGTTTACTATCCATTTGGGGTGTCGTAATGGATATACTTTTGAGTTTTGTAACAATCCAACTATTAGAATCACTTTTTTTGCACACTCCATACAATGCAGTTGGTCGAGTTTCAATAAAGGTAACTTGACCTTCTGTACTATATGACAAAGCAAATTTGAAGCATCGATCAAGTTTATCCTGAAAGAAATTTGACTGATCACTTAAATCTGATTCACCATGTAGGGTGTCGGTTGAGTTTTTTGTATTGAAAACTCGACCGAACCTAGACATTCTCAAAATGCATCAAGGGTGTAAGTCGAGTTTGTCATAGGAGAAACTCGACCAAATAGGCACTCTATGATGTATTTTGAAAAATGTCATTAGAGTGATTAAACATTAGAATTAAGGGCTCCTGATATTTTCTCATATTACTTACAAGTCATAACATCAATAAAAATGGTTACAAAAATCATTTTAAGGGTTTTAGGGTGTTTTACACAAAAGTGCATTTGCATTTCTTTTGACTTGAACTTGATCAAGCTAGGGCTTGATTGAATTGATCCTTTTCATGTACCTAATACCTGAAATAAATCTCAAGTAGACATATTAGATACATATGAATGGAATGGTTAAGTCATTATCAAAATATGGACATTGTATAACTCTTAGGTCAACATTCTCCCCCTTTTTGACAATGACAAACCATTCCTTATCATATTGAAAAGGATGTGAAAATTAAACCTTTACCTTGTGAATTACAAGGGGATACATGAATGAACAATGTTAATTGCTCACCCTCAATTCATGCTTACTTTTTCCTACATGGTTAGTCTTTCCACAAACAACCATAACACATATCTAGACTACATGATCCTCTAGAAAATCACATGATATTTTAGATAATTGATTAGAAATAGATCACATAAGAAATAATTCAATATGTCTGAGTTCATTTTTTCCCCTTTGTCATATCAAAAAGTCAGGGGGTTAGAAGAGCTATAAAGCAAAGGTCTTCACCACAGGCAAAAATTACACTAGCAACCACTAAAGCAAGCACCAAACAGAGACAAAATAGAGAGAAACAAGCAATCTAGATCCATAATCAAAATATGGGAGCAGATACTAACAAATCATAAGATGTAGCCAAACAAAGAGTTAAGGTACATAATATTAAGATTACAATACTAGATATGTCATCTCAATATGAAAACTACAAACCAGCAAAAAATGACGGTATAAGAAAATAGTATGCCTCAGATACAGTGCCCAAATGTTTAGTACATGATAGTCTACAAAAAGAGATATATATGAGAACCCTAATAGACTGCAGAACTAAATATCTAGTCTATCTACATTGACAACATCATCATCCTCATCCTCATCCTCGGGTTGGTAATCCTCATCTCCATCAGATCGTCCATCAATGACAACATGTGTAGCCTCACCATCATCACCATTAGAAGATCCATCATTACCAGCATCACCATGAACATCCTCAACATCATTACCATCTCTAGCATCTTCCTCAACATCCTAGTCAAGCATCTCCTCATCACCAGGAGGTCTAAAAGCATGACTACTAGGCCACTTGTCATTTTATGCATCCCAATACATGCCACATGCATGTAATGGACTTGCTTGCTCAAAACTAGGAATAACAACTCCATCATAGACAACAAGAAGAGTGGTGACAGGGCCAACAAGAAGATATAGAAATAGAAGAGCACCAAGGGTAGGGGAAGGTGCACCATCAGAGGCAACAGGGGGTACAACAGAAGCAACAAGTGGTGGGTAGAACTGACTATATGCATAACAAGCATAGTCAGCACCTGGGTAAGCCTGGTAGAGTGGATAGGGATGGCTGCAGGATAGGTTCATGTGTGACATAATTTGAATGACGTCCTGGTGGATGTGGTCCTAAACACTGAGGTTATGCATGTTTATGTATCATATATCCCATGAGGGCTTCATTTGATACAAAGAATGAGGCATGGTTAGGTCTGGGTGGTGGTGGTGAAGAATGGGCCTGGGTGGAGGAAGAGGCACCTAGTATGGTGGAGGTAGGAATAAACGTTTTCTATATGATTGTTTCACTGATGGAAATCCCTTTCTGACTTGGTTTGTATCCAAGGTCATGGAAGAAAGATTTTCAACATGGTGAACAAACACACCATATATCATATTAGGATAAGGGAAATGTGTATTGGTGGTGTTTTTACCTGAGTCAAAGCAGGTCATGTGATGAAGAATATAATGATCCCATTTGAATCTGATATCATTCAATAGACAATACACAATCACTACAGTATTTGTTGCAATCTCCGTTTGATTCCTCTTGGGATGGATATTGTAGTTGACTACCAAAGTGATCAGATGTATCTTAATATCAAGGGAAGAGTAGGATAGGGTGGACTTCTTCTGATATGGGACATCGGGTTTCTTCAAAAACTTATGGATATCGGGAAGGGTAAGCATGGGGTCAAAGCTTTTGTATAAACTCTCAGGGTCCAACAGGTTATTATATGAAGGATAGGAAGCCAACCAAGAAGATATAAAGTCATTACCAGAGAAATAGGTATTCAACAAATCCTTAGATATTGTTATCTTAATATAAGGTATCATCGAAGTCAAGATGACTTGGGTATTAGGTGGTGGCACAATGGTGTTGTATTTCACTATAAGATTGGCATAAAATTCATAGATAGCCTTCGTTCGAGACATGGCATTAGAGAAGCATGAATTCTCTACACACAAAGTACTAAGATGATGTGCTTTGAACACCCTAGAAACCTCTTTAATAAACTCACTTGTTGCAAAATGAGGTTCAAACAAAGCACAAAAAAGAAAGGGAGTCCTTGGAAGGATTTCCTTGTACCTATTCATAGCTTGAGTTGAAATGAAAGAGTTTCTATCAAAGGAGACATGCATTGAAGTAGTGGAGGAGGATGGAGCTCCCGTTGGTCTGGTTCTGTTCCTATGGTTGGAGGCCATTTAGGTCAGATTTAGAGGAGATGACCACCAAACGAGAGGGAAAACACAAGCAGCAGGTCGCCTAACTACCTGAGTCAAAGTTGGGAAAGGTAAGGAGGGCTGATAAGAGGCTAGGAAGGGTGTAGGATAGGTTGGGTTAGCCTAGGGTTGGCATGAAAACACTGGAGGTTGTTTATCAGTCGATTTTCTCTAGTTGAGAGGGAGAAAATTCAGTCGATGCCCTTTTTAATTTGCATCCAGCCACGGTGTTAGTTGAGTTTTGTGTTTAGGAGACTCAAGTGACACTGCATTGTAGTTTGGTCCTCAGTAAGGGATCCGTTGAGTTTTTTGTAGGTTAAACTCGACTGAATGGTCAATCTATTCTAAAACATTGAAAATTTAATTCTAATCCTCTAGAGTGCTATATAAATTTGATTTTCTAGCATATCATGTATTTAAAATATTGAGGCACATTCCATTGATCATTGGCTACTATTTGGCGATAAAACATGTGTTTGCAAAAAAACAGCCAAAAGCAAGTGAAACAAGGCATGAAAACATGTCAATTATAGCACTTTCAAGTAAAACATGACCAATTATAAGCAAGAAACATACAAGTATGATAACATATAGCTAGATTTCATGTCAATATCACCAAGAGAAGTTATGATCAGTTTTGATTTAATAAAAGTATATTGTTCTCTAGGCAGAGGTTTAGTGAAAATGTTCACAAGTTGATTTTCTGTGTCCACGTGTGATATAGATATCCTTCTTGCAATGTGGTCACAAAGAAAGTGGTGACCAACCTATATATGTTTTGCTCTAATATGCAATATAGGATTGTAAGAGAGATTTATTGCACTAGTATTATCACTGTAGATAGGAGAAGCACCAAAATGGATGTTAAAGTCTTGGAGAATTTGTTTCATCCATAGGACTTGGCACAACAACTCCTAGCTACAATGTATTCAGCCTTGGTAGTTGAAAGAGCCACTGTTCTTTGTTTCTTAGAGAACCAAGAAACCAAGCATGGTCCTAGGAAGAACCAAGTGCCACTTGTGCACTTTCTACGAATCAAACACCCTGTGTAATCAACATCACTATAGGCAGTGAGAGTAAAGTCCCTTGACTTGGGATGCCATAGTCTAACATTTGATTTTTGGCTAGATACCTCAAAATCCTCTTAACCGCTATGAGATGTGATTTTCTAGGACTTCATTGAAATTGAGCACACAAGACAACACTAAACATTATGTCAGGTCTTGAGGAAATTAAATATAATAAAATTCCAATCATACCTTTATAGAGCTTCTCATCCACTTTCTCACCTTCTTCATCTTTGTGAAGCTTGGTGGTTTTTGACATGGAGGTGTCCATTGGCTTGGTGTTCTCCACCCTAAAGCACTTCAAGAGTTCACTTGTGTATTTGCCTTGGTTGATGAAGTTACCTTCCTTGGTTTGTTTGATTTGGAAGCTGAGGAAGAAATAATCTCCCCCATCATGCTCATCTCAAACTCACTCTGCATAAGAGAACTAAATGCCTTGCAAAGATCAAGATCCGTTCCACCAAATATAATATCATCTACATAAATTTGACTAATCAAAAAGTTGCTAGAAGTGTGTTTTAGAAATAGAGTAGAATCAACTTTTACCATGATATAGCCATTGTCTAGCAAAAAGTTCTTTAGTTTCTCATACCAAGCTCTAGGGGCTTATTTGAGTCCATAGAGAGCTTTTTGTAACAAGTAAACATAGTTAGGAAATTTACCACGTTCAAAGTCAGGAGGTCGAGCCACATAGACTTCCTCCTTAATTGTACCATTCAAAAATGCACCTTTTTAATATCTATTTGATAAAGTAGAAAATTCTTGTAACTAGAAAAAGCAATTCTAATATATTAAAGTCTAGCAACAGGTGCATAAGTTTCATCAAAATAAATACCTTCCTATTGGTTGTAACCTTGAGCTACTAACCTTACTTTATTCCTTATCACTTTCCCACTTTCATCAAGCTTGTTGTGGTAGACCCACTTGGTGCCAATGATCTTCCTATCATTTGGTCTTGGCACGAAGGTTCACACATTTTTATTTTCAAACTATTCTAACTCTTCTTGCATGGTTAGGATCCATTCATCATCCTTGATAGCTTCTTTGACATTCTTGCACTCTGGTTGAGAGATGAAGGCATTGTTGTCTTGTTCCTTGTTGTATGCAGCCCGCATCTTCACCCTTCCAAAGTGATTACCTATGTGAGATCTTTCAGATGATTCTTTGTAAAGTGGGGAGTTGGATCCTTCTTTTCTTCTTCTTTTTTTCTTCATCAACTGTCACCTCTTTTCCTTTATTAACAATGTTGAGCTCTTTCAGGTATGGGATGTTGAGCTCTTTCAGGTATGGGATCACCTCATCTAGAACATCATCATTAACAATATTCTTAGAAATAGATGGGTTATTCTCAATAAAATTAACATTGATAGATTCTTCTACTTTAGATAATTCAATGTTAAACACTCTATAAGTCTTGCTAGTAATGCAATGACCAAGAAAGAAAGCCTTGTATGAATTCACATCTAACTTATCGAGAGAATTCTTGGTGTTCAAAATAAAACAAGGATAACTGAAAACATGAAAGAAATCAATAGAGGGCTTTCTACCACACCGTAACTAATAGGGGGTTTTCTTTAAAGATGGATGAGTGAAAACCCAATTTTGCACAAAACATAAGGTTCTAACGGCTTCGGCCCAAAACTTATTTGGAGTATCATACTCTAGAAGTATAGTCCTAGCCATTACATGTAGCAACCTATTCTTTCTCTTTACACCCCCATTTTTTTAGGTGTCCAAGGTGAAGAAATGTTATGTGTATACCCAGATTCCTCACAAAACCGTTCAAAAAAATCATTTTCAAATTCTCCCCCATGGTCACTACAGATAGAGACAATCTGGCAAGAAGCTTCATTTTCAACCCATTTGCAAAAATCCAAAAAAACACTAAGAGTATCACTTTTTGAAACAAGAAAGAAGGTCCAAGTATAGGGAGAAAATTCATCGACAATCACAAGGCAATACTTGCTACCACAAAGAGATTGAGTTCTCATTGGTCCAAATAGATCGATATGAAGAAGTTAAATATCTCTTTTAGTACTAAGGATTCCTTTGGATTTAAAGGAGGATTTAGTTTGCTTTCCTTGGTTACAAGGTTGCCATTCCTCACCCTTCTCAAAATCCAATTTAGGAAGTCCCTTGACTGATTCCTATTTGCTCAACTTCTTCAGTTGATGCATATTTATGTGACCAAGCCTATGGTGCCACAAAGATATATAATTCAAATTAACAACAAGGCATCTACCAACAATAGGCTTAATAGAGTCAAGAACAATAACATAGAGATTACCATTTCTAGTTCCCATATATAACATTGTAAGAGGGGGAATCTAGAAGTAAGCATTCAAGTGAGGTAAAAAGAACAAGATAATCATCATCACATGATTGGCTAATGCTAATTAAATTGTGATGTAGGCCATCCACAAGAAGAGCATTCTTGATGCATAGTGAATCACCTACATCACTCTCACCTATCACTTTACCTTTGTTGTTGTCACAAAATGTCATCGATCCTCCTTTTTTAAGTGAACTTGTTGAAGTGGCTGATTTCACCTATCATATGCTTTGAGCAACCACTATCAACAATCCATTTTCCTTTTACCTACAGGAAAGGAAGATGTCAGTGCCCAATTCAAACCTTGGGATCTAATGTTAGCTTGGGGGGCCATTTCATCTTTGGGTTGGTCCCCTTTTCTCTGTAAATGCAATAAGTAGACTAACAATCATCACTCTTGCAATGCAAAAAAATCATAGGGTTCTTGGATCCGGTTGATTGTCCATGGAAGATAGGAGGCCCCTTGCTCTTTTTCTTACCCTTACCCTTGCTCTTGCTCTTTGGAGCTCCCTCATATCCCAAACCGCTTTTACCACTATGTTTGGTAGAGTGATATAGTACTTCATTGAGGGACTTTTTTCCCTTGAGGAATTTCTGCAAGGAAGCTCTAAGGTTGTGATTATCATTACTAAGAGTAATGACATTTGAAGATAAACTAGCAAGATCATCTTATTCATGAAGTAAATCAGCCTCCAAACAGGGGTTTTAGTATGATAAGAATATCTTTCAAGAGTCATGCTAGCTACCTCATTACAAAGAAATAGATGTCGAGAAGAAAGATCATTAATTTGAGCAAGGAATCTAGCATTTGTAGTTCTAAGGATGATAAGTTCATCAAGATAGATTCTATTTTCATCTTTAATAGAATCACACACATATTTAAGATCATAATTTTTAGTTCTAAGTAAAACAAGCTCATCAAGGCGGGCTTGGTTTTCCTCCATAAGATATTGATGTTCGTAAGGTAGATATGATTCTATACTTTCACCTCCATTATATTGGAACTCAAGATCAAGAAACTTCCCTTGCAAAGAATCAATAATATCAAGATACATTTTCTCATATTAATCAAGGATATCAAGCTTAACATACAAGTCATCAGTTATTGTCTTGAACCTCTTCTTCTTAGATTTGCATTCGGAAAGATAAGAGTGGGAAGCATTAAGCATATCAATGAGGGTTTCTTTAGATAACTCATGCAAGCTTACATCACTTACCTCACTTACCTCACCAATGTCTTTACAAGTAGAGGCCATGAGTGCAAGGTGGCATTCTCCCTCATTAGAGCTGGAATCACTAGAAGAATACTCCTTCCATGGGGCATGAGTTGCATCCTTGATTATTCTTTCCTTCTTGTCCATTTTCTTGTACTTGTCATCCTTCTTGTAGTCATCCCTTTTTTTGGAGTTGCCCTTATGGTAGGACTTCTTGGTCTTAGGGCATTCATTCTTATAGTGTCCCATTTGCCACATTCATAGCATCTTGGAGTGTAGGAGGAGGATGGTTTATTTGAGTTGCTTCCCCTTGGAGTAGTTAGCTTCATGGTCACTAGGGGCTTCATCTTCACTTGAGGAAGGAGGAGAGGATCGACAAACAAGTTTTTTTTGGAGAATCATTACCTCCACTAGAGCTTGAATGCATTGTCTTTGCTCTTCTTTGATTCCTTCTCTTCTTGCTTCTCATATTCCTCTTATTTATCAAGTCTTGGCTCATGATCTTGAAGGTTTCCAATGAGCTCTTTGGTGGCTATGTCACCAAGGATTCTAACTTCTTCAATGGAAGTCACCTTGGATTCCCATCTCTTGGGGAGAGACCTTAGAATCTTGGAGTTGATGGTCCCTCTATCCATGGTGTGCCCCAAAGAAGCAAGTCCATTGATGATGGTATTGAGCCTTGTGTACATCTCAGCCACTTTCTCTTTCTAGCCCATCTTGAAGTTTTCAAGGAGACCCTTAAGAAAGTAGATGCTGGACTTATTGATTTTCTTGTGCCTTCATAGGTGATGCAAAACTTGTTCCATATATCATGGCATGTGTCCCAAGAGGAGATATGATTAAACTCAGAAGGGGTGAGGGAAGCATAGATGATGCTTATCGCCTTGGCATTTAGTTGCGGCTTCTTTAGTGTAGCTTCATCCCAAGTAGCTACATCACCCACCAGCTCCTTGAATGGAAGTATGACTACTTTCCACATGTCGTATCTCATCCTTTGAAGGTAGAACTAAATCTGCCTCTTCTAGTAGAAGTCGTCGAACATTGAGGGTCTCATGGAGAAACCACCTTCCAGGTTCAGAGACGCAACTAGGTTGTCACCCATCTTCTTGTCTCGTAGGAGATCTTTTCAGAGAAGACCATTCCTCTTATACCACTTATTGGATCAAAGGGCTCTGGAGGGGGTTCGACACAGCTAAAAACACTTGCACAAAATATGTTAGACCTTCAAGTTACTACTAGATATTTGATTGCAAATATTGAATTTATAGTGCAACTAAAATACATAGCAAGGATGAGAGAGATTGAACAAACACAAAAACAAGTGATGTAGAGTGATTTCAATTCCTAAACTAGGAAAAAGTCAATCCACCACCTAGAGAGGTCGAGCTCTAGGATTTTGCAACCAATGCATACTTATATTCCATTATAAGACATACAAGATGACCTTCCTTTTCTGGGCCAAGGATACCTAGCCTTCCCTTTGAGTACAAGGGAGACAATAACCAACCAAGGACTTACCTATTTGGTGAGCTAGAGTCTTCTACCTCTACAAGGTCTTACCTACTCTTACAAGAAGCTGGACACCATCACCAAGGAGATCCCCTTCTTGCAATAAGTGTTTTGGCTTGAAGGATTTACCCACTCTACTCCCAGATCTTCAGCCTTGACCTTCTCCTTCACCTTGGAGAAGCTTTTGCACCTTTTTATTCTTCACTTGAAGAACTTTATGCCTTCTCCTTCAACTTGGAGAAGCTTTCACCAACTTACACTTGAAGAAAGGGGTTGAGTAAATGGAAGCTTTGATAGCTTTACAAGTCTACAATGGATTAGATCTCTCATACATATCTTATCTCACTCATATGGACATTTTGATTTGCAAACAAGAGACAAAAAGGGGCTCAAGTGAACTGGATGCACTCAACTATATCTATGAGCTTGAATAGCATGAAGGAGAAACCTTAGAATGAACTCCAAGAGGTCCTATTTATAGTTGGGAGTGTCCACTGGAGGTTAGGAGCACTAAGGAACTAGTCGTTTGGGGTGTTGCGACGGATACAATTTTGAGTTTTGCAACACTCCAACGGTTAGAATCACTTTTTTTACACACTCTGTACAGTGTAATTGGTCGAGTTTCAATAAAGGTAACTCGACCTATTGCACTATATGATAAAGAAAATTTGAAGCATCGATCAAGTTTATCCTATTTGAAACTCGATAGATCACTTAAATATGATTTTCCAGTGCAGGGTGTCAATTAAGTTCTGTGTATTGGAAACACGACAGAACCTGGACATTCTCAAAATGCATCAAGGATGTTGGTCGAGTTTGTCACAGGAGAAACTCGAACGAATAGGCACTCTGTGATGTATTTTGGAAAATGTCATTAGAGTGATCAATTGTTTGAATTAAGGGCTCCTGATTTTTTTCTCATCTTAGTTAAAAGTCATACCATCAATACAAATGGTTACAAAAATCATCGTAAGAGTTTTAGGGTGTTTTCCACAAAAGTGCATTTACTCTTAGGTCAAAAAAACCGACAAAGAAGAAGGATTGAGAAGATGTGAGGAGAAACTTCAAAAGAATTCTGAGTACCACTGACCCAAGTTGGTGGAACACAGAGGCCTAAAACACAATAAAATGAAGAATTTGGTGGAACCAACTAAAGTTTGATGACACCAACATTTGTTTGACGACTAAGATTAAACCAAGGTACATCAGATGATTCTTGGACAAGTGGTTCAATGGTTATTCCTATATAAACCCACGAGAGGCAGCCCCAAAGACATCTTATTTGGGTTGGATCTCATTAGGATTCCATCCCATTGGTTATTCTTGGAGGAATCAAAGCCCAAGGAGAAGGAGATGAAGAAACATGGAGCAAGGTGCATCCAAAGTAGTAGTCAGAAACCACAACTACATTTGGCTACAATATCCTTCCTTGTAAAGTGTTACATGAGCTTTCCATATTTTTCTCATCTTCCTCCCCTTCTTCTAATTCTATGTTGAGTATGAGGGCTAAACCCCTATTCTCTAGGACTAGGGAGTATCCTCATTTTGAATTTATGCATGTTGATGTTTGATTCAATATAGTTTATCTTTTACTCTATATTTTAATAATGCAAAAGCTTACTTTCCTTATTTATGCTTGATCACTATGCATATGTGTTAGGATGTTAACTACCATAGCGGGGTTAATAACTAGAAAATTTGTTATCATCATAGTCAATAATGTCTTGTGGAAGTGGGATAAACACTGTGAAGTATTAGTTTAGAGACAGATCTTATTGTATCAACTTTTATATTGATGTTGTAAAAGTGGAATAGTAACTAGGATAAATAGTATGCTATATTGTGCAAGAAGGTAATATAAGCTATATACGCTTCATCTAAAGATGCAAGATAACTTGTATTAATTGAATAAAATACATGCATAGATTGATGTGATGGTGAAATTTGCATCCTAAAGCATCCATTTTTAATATCTTTCATCCACATTACTTTCTACAATTTTAATTATTATTCTTAGTTGAGTGAGTCACTCAACCAACTCTTTTCTTAGGCCTAGATAATCTATTTTAGTTAATAGTAGTCTCCAGCTATTTTAATTCCCTAAGTTTAACATTCAAGACTCTTTAAGTCCCATTACCACTCTGATGTGTACACTTGCATTTAGCACACACATAATTCATGTCACAGGAACCAAGATATTTAGGTAAGGTTGGTGCTAGTGGTGGGCTCAAGTGATGATATCAAATTTGGACAACCTTTTGGTGCATATCGGGTCATTTTGCATAGGTTTCCAATTATGAGATACCTTGAGGGTCAATTTGGCAACCACATGACATAGAGTAGACAACCAAATTGATTCTAATTGGAATCTCAAGGTATTTTAATAGTTGATGGTGAATTTTGGTAGCCAACTAGTATGGTATCAGATTTGATATCTTGGACCATGCTTTGATATGATTTTGGTACCCAGACAGTATATCTTAGGTTGAGTGGCTTGATCATATTTGGTAGCCTAACAACATGCTAGTTTATTTAATTTTTTTGGAAAATGGCTTAAATTGATTTGTAGGAGATTGTTAATCATTTTATACATGATGGTTTCATTAAAAAATGAACATATTAGTAATCAAAGAACAATGAAAGTAAGTCAACTATAAACCAACAATATCTAGATGTAAAACAAATAACAATCTCAATATAAAAAGTAAGATACAATCTTGAGATATAAGGATGGAAGGAAAACCATTCACTCTCTTAGCCCATGAATCTAGATGTGACTTTTGTCCTCACTCAAGCTGACATGTATAGGAGGTTCTAGTCCTTGACTTATATGCGGCATGATGGCCCTCGTGTAGGGTAACCCAGTTTCATCATATTATTGTTTTGCTCCATATACACCTCGTGACTATGACAATTGTAAGGGTGTCCTCAAGGCCTTTGGATGATCAACATTATGTTTTATTACTACATTCATTAAGACCCTCATACCTCATACCAAGATGTCCATGTGTTGGAAACCATTCCATATATGCACATGTTTGTAGGTGTGCAAAGTGTAAATGTGCAAAATTTTAAGATTTCAAGTGCAATCCCTTGACCAAAAGGTAAATTAAGTAAAGAGAAAATAGTAAACTCACAAGAGAATATGCAAAAAGAGTCCACTTTCATAGAAGCAATCAATCACATAAGCTAGAAAAAAATGGCAGCATAAAGAACAAAAGAATATTTTTCATGAATTAAGACTTCTTTTTTGTGCTATTTTTTTGTCTTGGTAGTAAACTAAGAAATAAACTAGGATAAAAGAAAAAAGGAAACCATAAATAAAAACCACATCGGAAAAGGAAACATGAGAAGATAAATAAAAATGAAATCGTACTATCTACAACCCCCAAGAAAGTCACCATACTATTCTAGCCATTGAGATAAGTTTGTAAAAGATCTTGTAGCATGAATTAGTTGTAAAAAAAACTAGAATATATAAGGAAGTTAGAGTTTCCATCATATTTTGAAAGAAAAAACAAGTAGAACTATAGATGTCCATTTAAGATAGAAGTAAAACATAGAAAACATAGAGATATGACTTCACCTAAGGGAGGATAAGACAAAGAAAATGTGGTAATTTGACCAATTAAGGAATTAATATTGTCGTTTGGAAGGTGTTAGGAACCACATGCCACCTCTAAATCAGTATTGAGTTTAAATTTCAAAGTTCATGAAAGAATCAAATTTGATTTGGCTAAGAAAACAAAATTAGAAATATGATTAAGGTCTGCAAGTCTTTGGGGACTTAAACCATGGAGCATTCCATCAACAATCCAAAAGAGTCTAGTTTGGTTATGAGATCCCAATCACCTTGAGATCTCCCATAATAAAGATTCATCCTGGGTGACTAGGATGAGATGTGGTAAATAGAGATAAATAATGCAAAGGAATAGTTATTTTAATAATAGAGATCTACATGTCTGTCTATTAATTATGATATTAATGTTGAAAATTTTAATTAAGATACATTAAAGATTTTTGAGTCATGAGCAAGATGTAGTTTTTTAAGAAATTAAGCATGTATTTAAGAGATTGATCAATTAAGCATGTGACAAGATGATGAAACTATATTAATAAGATATATGTGACTAGGCAAGCAAGGAAAAATAAAGTTATATTTTAGATAAATGAAATATGTGTCTAAATAAGCAAGATAGTTGCAAGTTCAACTTAATCTAGTCATGAAATTGATGTTATTTTTAAAACAAATTATACAATTATGAGTAAAAAGTACCAAGTTGTCAAACTTGAGAAGTTAAGCAAGTAGAAAGATGTGAAGTCATCATAAACAAGTAGATAAGAAGTATATACATGTATTATATTTATCTTATCTAGTGAAGCTATAACCAAGTTGAATAAACCAACTAGACTATAGTCCCTTGCTTCCTCCTTGTCATTTTCTTATCTTCATAATGTATATGAATAGTTGTTCTAGAAGTAGGATCTTATAGACAAGAACATGTCAGGTGTCTGGAAATATGGGGTAGTTTTCCATCTAGATTCAGAAGATTTGAAAGGTGGATGGTGGATATGAACATATTTATACAAGTTTGTGATAGTTGAATGGTTCAACATTAAGAAACAAATTTCACAAGTAAAATTTCCTTCTAGTAAAAAATGGAAATACATATTAGACTTTTGCCTTATAGGGCCCATAAATTGCATCATTGTGTGGGTAGACGAGGGGCAAAAATCCAAGTTCCCTCATGAAAGAAAATTGGAATTTTCCTTATCCAAAATATTGACTTTCTAGAAGGTTTTGAGTGTATCTCAAATAGATAATTCTTATTTACCATGATATTGCTTATTTCTAAAATCTCAATTGAAAGGGATTAAAGGTAGAGAGACAATAAAACAAGGGACACACCTTCTCTTTTCTTTTTTCTTGATAAAATTGATATGGAATTATTTTGATTTACTTCTCCATTAAAATATTAACATTGGGTTTTCAAGAGAGATAGGAAGTTGAACTTTTAATCGGGATTTAATATTGAGCATGTTATTCATGAGAAACTCTATTGGGAAATCTTTTGAAAAGGATTTATTAATCTCAAATAAAGGTCCCAATTATTCTTAAGTCTAGAGAAGTGAAAATTTCTATCTGTGAAACCTTAATAGATGGCAAAGGGGTAAAAATGAGTGGATAAATAGGTTAAAAATATGAGAAAATGGGAATAAATAACATAAATTCCGTCATTAGACAGTGATAAGGTCTGATCATTGCTATCAATTGAATGATCGAGGATGGGGTGTCAACATCACACCTTTTAATGTGCTTTCTTGAATTTTCTTTACCCAACTATGTTATGAGCCTTTACATTTGAATCATGCAGAAATGAGGTTGTCTTTTTCCTTTAATGGTTTTCCTGGATATCCAATACATTGTTATTTTCCATCTTGCATTTTTTCTCTCCCTCCTCTTCATCTCGACCTCTTTTCCCTTCTCATTTACTTCCCTCATAAGATTGTAAACCCAATTATCTTTACTTCACCTAGGGTTGGATCCCCACAGTATCATCTATAACTATTTATAACTTCTCCTTCTCTACCTCCATCTCCATAGAGTTTTTATACAAATGGCGCCTACTCCTCTACAAAACCTATCTCCATCATTATCACACAAATTCCAATGATTGATTCGTCTAAGTAATTTTCTCTATTTTTAACCCCATCCCCTCAACCAGACTTGTTTTGCTCGAAACACCCTAGTTTGCCATTATATTAGTGAACACATCCATCTCCCAAAAGCACCCAAAACCCTATTAAAACATAGCTCTGTATTATGAACATGGTTGTTTCCTCTCATTTATGTGACATATATGTTTCCATGTATCTCTTCTTTTGTATTTTTTGTGGTATTACTTGTGAGGTATCATGTTTTAATTTCCCTTTTAGCTTGGTTTGATAATGTTTGCCTTATTCTATACCTTGCAAACTCATACGATGTTCTAGTGTCACATATATTTTATTTAGATTAGTGTCTAAATAATTCATCTATCTAGTCATGGAAAAGTATTCTATCTACATTAATGGCATTCTCCATAATCCTATTTTGGCTGGCTGAGTTTTTCTTAGAAAGGGAAGGCAATGGATTCACCCACTAGCCTTGATTTCCATGATACATGAGATGTGAATATTTTATTAAATACATAGTAGATATTAATTTTGATTAATTTAGAAAACAATTTGGTGGATGACTTTGTATATCTTTCCTCATGACTATTCAAATATGCCATGTTACATGTGGTTACACTCGTAATACAACATCATGATTTACATGATGCTCACATATGTTTTATTTGGGGTTTTTAACTTCCATGACCTATCATGCATCCAAAATAGGTTTTATGTTTCATTATATTTTCATTAATAATCTATAAAATTTCACATCTAATTATTATGAGTAAAAAATGTAAATCATTGTGTTTGAAAATAAAACAATATGCTCTCTCTAATTAGGTAGGTTAAATAATGCAAATAATCTATCACTAAAAGGTGGCATGTTTTGGTTTATTATACTTGATATTAACTTAATGAATGATGATGCTAACCCTAGGTTGGGACCAGTCCTGTGGTGGGTTTTCTGAAGCTAGGTTGACCACATATTAGGTATGGTTCATTCAGTTATGGATATATTTTTAGTTTTACCTTTCAAATATCAATTATCTATTTGAGGAATATTTTCTAGAAATTCTCCTTTCATATCCATTTGACCTAAATTGAGTCTTACCTATTAAAGAGGATTTCATATCACTTATGATCCATAAAAATATGCAACCTTGACCTATTTGTTTGTATTCATTCTGTTCCATTGACTTACATCATTATTGTATCTTTGATCAGTATCAATCCATTTTGATATGTAATGCCATTTTGATTCATTCACATGATGGAATTGACTTGTGCTTACTTACCTATACATTTAATCTTGTTTTATTCACCAATTTCTAGAGTATTGCAAACTTTTTATTATTTTGTATATTTTTGGGACGGATGCTATGGTTCCTTATTTATGCCCAACACTTTATGATAATAGATGGTTATGTGTCAGTCTATAGGGAGTTTGATAGTATTTCATGCTCTATTAGTTTTGAGTTGTTTGCCCTGCTAAAATAGTTCTTATACTTCACTACTACTGTGTTTATTACTTTGGAAAATAATATGGGAGGCTAAATTGGTGTTTTCTTATTGATAGAAGGCAACTTCTTCTCCTATATATATGAAATAAGTCATGTACAAGTGAAGAAAAAAAAACTAATGGGCCAAGACAAGTAGGTCCATATGACATAATAAACTAAATAATAATAATTCTAGCACTCCTAGAGTATGGGTGTAACACATACCTAGCTTGGACGACAAATTGAAAATAAACATGTCACTCCCCATACATAATTTTCACTTCCCCTTAATTATGAAAAAATTTGATGACACCACCATTTGAGTTGTTTTGTACAGGCTCAAAAACATGAGCTTTGAAGAAGGTCTTTTGAAAGACATTTGGCAAATGGAATCAAAAAAACGTAGCAGAAACTTGTCTCAATCAAACTGGAGCAGACGATCGAAAGTACCCAACTATGCCATCTTCATTTGATATGAATGTGTGAATGGTATAAACATACAATCAACACATTTCACATACATAACGCAGCATGAACGTAGAGGCACAATGGCCATGTATCTATAGAGGAATCTGTAAATCATTTGAGAAGTGTAGCCAATTGGAATTAGTACAAAAGGACACATATGTGCATAATGTGGCACAACAACAAGCCTGAACATGGTGTTGATGACTACCATATAAGATTCATAAATATGGAAATGAACCTTGGGGGATTGATAGTAATGAATGAACTATAAATGAGGAACCTAAGTAGATCAAAAGAAGGGTCATGTCAACATATGTAACTTAGAGAAGATGTAATAAAAATAGCTTGGTGAAGATAAGTCTAGATGAATCATTGCTGATACAAAATGGACGTGCTAGAAATCAACAAGCTTGTGAGAAATTTGATGTGAAGAAGAAACCACCCATCTCATGAGAATGTAGCAAGAATGATCAATTGAAAACATCACTAACACCACACGAACAAGAGGTTGGAATAAGCACATCAAGATCTGTCCTGACGTAAATAATGTGGTATGAATGCAAAAAAACTTATTGTCAATGCTACAATTGAGATCCTTATGTAGGGAAATATGGCATCAGATATGGAAGAAAAATAAAATTTACTTGCCATATTTCCCTTAGATAGTAGATTGCGTCAATAACTATGGATTGTGAATGAAGGTTGCACGACATATGCCTGGTCCTGGAGTAAATGGTGTAGTACCACGGACAGTGGTTGATGACATCCTCCTTGTAGGTGGCAACAACTTCCATGCCTCTACGTAGTCCACACGGACCACTAGGAACTCCAGGTTTCACTAACAGAGCCAATAGGAAGGAGTTGTCCCTTTGAACATCAATGTGCAAGCGTTGATTCACTCTTATGTGTTGTCTCTCCCTTGTTGTATATTTCTTTTATGGGATAGGATTTCTAGGGATCTCTAGTTACCATAATTAGATAGGAAAATACTTGTTAAAGAGTGTTGTATCTCTAAAAGACTTGACTACTCCTCTATTTATAGGAGGGTCGGGTCTAGGGTTTCTAGATGAACTGGAGTCAAAGAGACAAATTCTCATGAATTTTATGGAAGTTGCAAACCATGAAATGACCGGTTCACACCTGAACATATCAGTTCACATGTGAAATGATCGGTTCAACAATTGAACCACTCAGTTCACTTACTTTGTATTTTCTATCTCATTTGCTTTCAATATTTGATTATAGCACAACATGTCGTCAACATCAATCCTTAATCAAATCGTATTGATGATTGAACCAAGTGATTCATAAATAAAGTGATCATTTCAGACCTTGAACCGGTTGGTCCACTAACTAAACTTGTAACAACCCCAAATTTTTGGGTTCTTTGGGTGAGAAATGTAATTTCTCCTATTAAATATATTTGAGAAAATAATGATATAATTTGTTTTGGAAAAATGGATTTCATTTACAATATCCTTGTTGGTTGTTTTGTGGAATGTATTGTCTATTGGGCCCAATAACAAGGATAAGACAAAAGAAACTCCATTATTAATAAGAAATGGAGAAAAGAAAGATGTAGAAACCTCTAGAAGGCAAAAGAATATAATCCAAAGGTGGATTTCGTGCCTCTTGGTTTCCTTGGGTTCCAAGGAGTCCAAAGTTGCAAAGATAATGCAATAAGAAAAGAAAAGAGGAATTAAATATTTCCTTATTAAGAAAGAAATTGAAAACAATGATAAAATGTGGAAAATAAGTGGAAAGAGGTATAATTGAGTTATCCTTGGTGGATTTTTGTATCCAAAGGGTTCCTAATGATTAAAAGGAATGCCAATGAGGAGAATAAAAAATAATGATAAAGAGAAATCCTCAAAAAGAGATATTTTAATAAGAAATAAACAAGATAATGAGAAATAATAGATATAGATGCATCTAGAAGGTAATGAGTATCCACTAAAAAGGATTTCGAAATATTAGAGTTTCTTGGGGTCCAAGGAGCCCCAATGGAGGAAAAGAAAGAGAAAATACCAATAAATACAAATAAGAGGATAATGGGATACATAATTAATGGATTTTGTGGCATTGTTAAAAAGGAGGTATTTTCTACTAAAAGAAAATATAAAATGCATGCCAATGGATTAAAGGGCAAGTACTAAGAGAATAAAAGAGGTAATTTTTGAAATCCTAATACCTAAAGAATAAAAGAATATCAAAGAGTTTTAATAGAGAGAGAAGATTGCTTCTTCATGAAGGATCATGGTTTCCTAGTAGGAAAGAGGCTTAGATCTCGTGGATATGCATCCTAGGGCACTGCTATCCTCCCCTATATAAGGGTTGGAGCCTTAGCCCGAGCTCAAGATAATCCCATACATGTCTCTCTATTCTCCTTCTTCTTTTTCATACAAACCCTAGAGGAGAGGGTAGTTCGTATCCTAGAGCAACGAAGGGCCGTGGAGAAGGTGCGACGAAGGTGTGCTACTCCCACGACATCGAGGGGATGCTCGGTGGCCATCCCTTCTCCCTAGCCATGCACAGCAGTAGTAGCACAGCTGTAAGAGTAGCCGCACTTTGCGGCCTTTGCACGCGAGTAACCGACCATCTTGGCCGCGATCTGAAGGCACCCCATGTGCACATGAGCGCCGCGGAGGCGGGGCTGCAGTTCCGGGGAGTTTTGGGTCCAGAACCGGGAGCAAGAGCTACGCCAAGGGCTGCACTCGGCGCAGCAGCAACGATCGGGAGGTTGAAGACAACCTATCGGCCATTGGACAGAATTGCCCCTCTGTGGGCTGAAGCACCAATCACTTAACCGAGGATATAACCGTAATTCGGTTATGTTTCCAAAACAAACAACATTGCATGAGTTTGGTGACGTGGCGGCCCGCCATTGGTCCAAGTAAGTTATTTTTTTGCAAAAATCATATCTTCTTATTGGTAGCTCAGATTAATGTGTATAAAATGTGAAAATTGCTCAAAAAATGAGAGGAATCCATAAAAATATATTTAGAGGCTAATTCCTCTTGCAATTTGAAAAGTAGTGGAAGTTATCAACTTTAATGCTTTAATGATTAAAAAACCCTATTTTGAGATGATTAATGTATTTAGTAGGGTTTAATGGATGATTAAAGTTGATATTAACCTATTAATCATAAAAAAATACATTAAGATCGAAAAGGATGAACTTTACACGTAATTGGTTTAATTTAGAGTTCCATGTGCTAAAATGAGCTTTAAGGGGCCTTGAAACCCTAATGTTAGTAATTGTGACTCATAATGGCTTTAATTATTCAAATTCATGAATAAGCTGAGATATGATGGTTCTAAGCTAATTCGAGTATAAAGGTTCTTAATTGTGGATAAATACCCTTAATATGGAGATTAGGGTTTTCTAATGGATAAAGGTGGAATTAATTATAAATAAGAGTTCATAATGAACTATGAATTGTTAATTTGAAAGAAACCAAAGATGATAAATGGGCCTAAAGATCTTGTCATGAATTAAAAGGATAAAATTGGCAGTTTTCATTAAAAGAGGCATATTGGACTTAATTGATGTTTAATTGTGCCTTTAATCTGAAATTAGGTTTATATGTTGTTAAAAGGTAACCTTAATATCTTTCGTGAAGAATAGATGAGATAATTAGGGTTTGTGAGTAATTGTATAAAATTAGGGTTTAAAAAATAGTATAAATGAAGAGAAACCCTAATTGCAATGGAAACCCTAAAAGTGGACTAGAAACCCTAGGAGGCGAGCTAGGTTTAATAGATCTTGATGGCATGATCAATGATAGGAAATTGTATGCATATTTTAGGATCTCTTTATGTGCTTGCTTGCCTATTGGATTTCTTGCATTGTGTGGATTAATTTTGTCTCAAGTCAGCCTGACAGGTATGTCGTTAATTATGGTTAATCGCATTAGTTTCCCGAAGAGTTTCCCGGATGATTCATCACTTTGAATGCAACTTATCAGTTTGGATGTTCATACTTGCAAATCATAAAGTCACTATGATTATCACAATAATAATAGAAGTGTGTATTCTCACACCTACATGCCACTCTGATGGATGATGCCAAAGGTCAAGCCCAGGAGGGAAGACCAATGGGTACCATGAGTGGTGACCCCAGACACCAAGCTCGGGATTGAGAAGGTGGTCTGTATAGAATGACTAGTGGGCACTATGAAGGGTGACCCCAGGCACCAAGCTCGGGAATGAGAAGGTGGCCTTAAGTCATTGGCAAAAGAGAAACCCTAAGGAGGGTATGCCAGGGTTAGGGCAAAAGCGGTGGAGAATGTCACATTAAAAGCATAAATTGACTTGTTAATTATAACATACTAAAATCCAGGGTCTTTCCTGCAATTTACCCACTTTTGAGCTTTTCTTTGCATTCTAGTCCATTTGGACCTTTTTCATAAATTTCCCATCCTTTTGAATCATTTTGGACTCTATGTACAATTTAAGCATTAATGATGGTGAAATTCCATTCCCCCCCCCCATTTATGATAATGAAGGGGTGTTTGCACAACTACCATAATTAATATGATTAGTAAGGGCAATGATGCTAATGTTCACCAAAAACTAAATAATAGTTGCACAAATAAGAATTGACCAATGGATAATGTTAAAGTACAAGTTTAATGATTAATGGATGAGAAATGAATAATTATGTAAGTGTAGAGTTAATATGGAGAATAATAACCCACCTCCCTCTCTCTCATCTTATGGGGTAATAATACTTGATAGGGTAATTATGCAAAACTACACTAAACCACAAATTAGTTGACTAATGGATAATGTTGGAGATCAAGAATAAATATTAATGGTTAAGAAGTGAATTAATATGCAAGTGTAAATTAAAATGATGAATAATGACCCACCTTCATACCTCACTCTTAATATGGGATAATTAAACTTGAAAATGCATGTAATAAGTGAGTGTAGGACTCTTGGACTCCATATCTCGGATTTGAAAACCAAGGGTTGCTTATAAAAGCTATATATAATTATTTGCCCAAAAATCATATTAATATATGATTTAATAATCAACATAATTATTGGAGGACAAAGGTTGTGTGAAATTCAAATCTAATTATATAGCATGAAACTATACATCATTAGCAACCTAGGGTTAAAATTTGAAGTCATTTGGAGTTCGTTTGACCTCCCAAATGCATTAATCAATTTCTTAATAAAGTGTGACATTATAACATTAAGATGTCAATGTAACCTGCACATTTAAGCCTAAGTCAATGTCACATGCGCCCAGACCATCGTGGATTGAGATCCAATGGTCCTGACTGGATGCGGATCTCATTTGAGGGTCGGCGCCTCATCTTCCACCTCTGGACAACCGAAATAGAATCGAGAAGCCATCGCTCGCTTCCTCTCCGCCTTTCTCCCTCGTCTCTTCATCGTTTCTAGAAATTTCTTCTCCTACAAGTTCGTGGAGACCTCCCGCGTCAAACGAGCCAAACCTCATCGCCTCTCGTGCACTGTAGATGAAATACCATACTTGTCCGGCCATGGCTCCTCACCTCCAGATCTGTTTCGGATCAACAGACATCCCCACCTATAAATAATACCCTCTCCACCTTTATTGGCCTCCTAGAAATCTTTCTATCTATTCAATTTTGCCCGAGGAACTACCTGTGGCTGACGGCGAGGAGATTTGCATCCCAAGCTTGCAGAGCTTTTTCACGGAGCTAGGAGTGACAATAAGCGAAATTGAATCCGTACGTACGTTCCTCATTCAATTCCCTACGTTTTGAGTACCTATACGCTTAATTTGGTTGAGAATTATGGATTTGTCCAACTTCGCAAGTTGGGACCTCGGCGCCATGTCACTGGCCGAAGGTAGAAGAAGGCCGAGTGGTTTTTTATGGTTTTGCCCCTCCGTGCTCTTCAGTTCGCCCTTTTTTATTCGCTGCCCTTTTGGTCTTTGGCCTACATGGCAATTATCTAATTTCTGATTGGTGAATCTTGTTTAATTCATAGGAAATCACTCGTTTATCAAAAAAATGCAAATAAATACTCGTTGGAAAGCTAATATTATGTAGAATCTGAATTTCCAGTTTTTGAGTCCAGTTTTCCATCCAAAATCTGATAATTAATTCAAACCTCAATTTAAATGTATAAAATGTTATAAAATGATAATTAAAGTGTTTTAACTCTATTTTTAGTAAATAAATATGTTTTATCGATTAGAATAATATTAAAAATCACTTGGTCCTATTTCCAAATGCTTTTCTGAAGTTTATCTTAACTATCATTTTAATCACCTTAAATGATCTAAAATGTGTAATTGATCTATTTTAAATCCAAATTGGGAAATAAAATATGTTTTCTTAATCAGGAGAATGTGATTAATCGATTAGACTAGGTTTCGAACCTTAAATCGTGGTTTTGAAAATAAGTTCCAAAATTAGGGTTTTTCCTATGCTTTATTCCGTGATATATACTAATACATGTGTAATGTTTATAACTAGGGAAAAATGGAAGTGAAAACAATATGATTGGTGAAAGTAATGGTAATGAATCAAAATAAGGTATTTGGATCCTATTTTGGTATGTGAATCCTATGTTAATGTATGTGAAGCCTATTTTTGTATGTGAAAACCTATGGGTGTATGTGATTCCTATTATATATGTGGAATGTATGATTGTGAAATCTATGTGCAAACAATCCTAATCCTTCAGTTGGGTCTTGTCCAACCCTACCTTCATTATGTGCTAGCTTGTTATCCTTCTAAATGCCTTTATTGGCTCTTTACTTATTTAATGCCTCCATTGCCATTGTGGCTCATCTAGTTGAATTATGTGAATCTTGCTACCACTTATGTTGGCTCATTTACTTGGAAATATTATACATTAATGTTGCCTATGTTGGCCCCTTTATTGAATTACTTGAAATGCCAATGTTGGCTTGCTTAATTGGAATGCTCGTTGGAAATTGTTCCCATTTGCTATGATGCAATTTTATTTATGATTCACTCTACTGCCAAGTGACTTATTTATGCATGATATAATTATTGGCCAAATGACAATGTAGTGTACATGAGTACAAACCACCCATAGGGCACTGGGGTTTTAGTCCCCCTACCGTAGGCACTGGAGTTTTAGTCCCCCTGCCACTTTATACATGGCACTGAGGTTTTAGTCCTCCTGCCAGGCACTGGGGTTTCAGTCCCCCTGCCATTTTATATGGTGAGGTCCGGTAGGTGCCTCACCCTACATTGAGATAAGTTTGTGTCATAATATATTCATGCAATGTGATTATGGTGTATGTGGATCTATGGCAGTCTTCAAATTCTTATTTGTTCATTTGCCTCTTACTCTTGAAATCACTTAGTAGAGTGGATCATTTATTATTCAATGTTTTAACTTTATAATTGTCCTTTGCCTTTATTGACACATACATTTTTATCTATCTCTTGCTGGGTGAGCCCAACTACCCAAATTAGGATCAGAGTACGCATGGAAGCTTGGTAAACCTGCCTAAGGCTAAGGAAATCTTGCACATCTAGATAGCTTGGACTAGTTGCATAAACTTTTGTTATATTGTTTGTGGAGACAAGTTGTATTAGTTTAAGTCTTCCTCTACCTAGATCCTATGCTTGTATAAAGTTGTACTCCCATTTAGGAAATTTTTATAATGTACTCTTTATACATTTTGAATAAAATCAAGTTTTATTTCTTCCACTGCCACACATATGATGAATTTGTTTATCATGTTTAATGGTAGATTCTATGTCTTCGCATTAATTAACTTGATTGTGATATTTAGATTGTTAGACATATTTGTGAGATTTTGGTTGTCCCCACATACCGGCATATTTTGATATGCTGACCGACATTTTGTTTGTTGACATTTTAGGTACAAGTTTGAAAATGACAAATAGTGGCATAAGTGGAATTAAATAAGAGTTAAAGTACAAAGGAGGATTAATTAGAATAGAATTCAGATGTGGATAGAAGTAGATATCTAAGTTTTTGAAAAAGGTATGCAAAGTTTTATTTCTTACAACCTTTCAGTTTAGTTGGTAGAATTTGATAATTGTTATTGATTATTTTTCAAGCCTTTGATCCTATTAATTGGGATAATGGCTCTGACCTCTTGGTCTCCCTTAATTGGGGGTTACCGGGAGGCGTGGTCGTTACAGAACTGGTCGGTCCATGTTCCAATTTAGGCAATGTTCATCCAATGTAGTTTAAATTGACCTAACACTTAAATCAATCGGTTCAACACTTGAACTGGTCGGTTCATAGTCATGTCAGTCAATTTTTCACCATTGTTATATAAATTGAATACCCAAACACTTTAGCAATCAAGTTAAAACATATTCATGAACAAAATCCTATTCCAGGAGCATCTTATGTGTGTGACCCTATATGTCCCAGGTTACATTGGCAGTGAAATGTTCATAATCAATTTATGACATTACAAGCAATGAGAGGTATCTAGCAACACATCGTTGCTATCTTAGTAATTGGAAATTTTGAGAACAACTTCAACATACAATCCACAATTAGTGTTATCATGATCATATAGTTCCTTTGTCTTCAATATCCAAAATGAACTCAAGGCATGAAATCATCATCCTCTTTAATATTCATTTCTTGAACTAGAACAGACTGTTGAGATACACATGAGCTCAATATCACATATTGACTCATAAGAGCATGGACATGCATTTCTCAATCTCACTTATCAAGTGACCAAGATATCATCTCTGATAGGAGGGACAAATCCCATCTACATCACTCACAATTATCCCCATGTGTCACAATGCACCCGAGCACCACCTTTATAGAAACCCTTATTCAAGGTCACCTTGTATGGTGTCAAAATACATTGAATGACATTTGATGGGTGTAGTGAGTTTAGGTTTAAGAACCACAATCACCACTATCACTATGAGAGATGATTTTGACTACCAATCCATGGTATCCATGTATCAATCTCAAGGTGGGTCTGTATGATAAACTGTTCTCTAAAAAATACATATGTGCTTGGTTTAATATAACATATCATGACTTATGAGATTAACTTATCAAACAACACACACTCTAGTTTTGTGTATGACTGTTGTCTATTTTGCTTCCACAATAATATCTGCCTAGGGACATAACAATAATGTACGTACTCTATCATACATATAATCTTAGTATTTAGGTCCTCAACCTGAAGACATATGTCATCGAGTATCATCATTTTTTAGATGTTTATTATGCTACATCATTATCTCATAACTAAATAAAATAGAATAAATAGAATTGCCTTTTATTATCATCAAATCAATTACATCATGCCACTTACAATTATCACATGATTGGCTCTCTGGGTATACATACCACCAGACTCCCACTTGCACTTAGAGACAATCACTCATGAATCTCATTCCAAGTGATCTAACATGTCCATAAAACTTTTGGCATGGAAGTGCTTTTGTCAGTGAGTCGGCAAGATTGCCTTTTATCAATATTCTACAAATCTTCACATCTCATCTTTGTATGGTCTCTCATATGAGATGGAACTGCCATAGTATATGCTTGGAACATTGATGTGATACATGTTCCTTATCTTGTGCAATAACTTCATTGTTGTCACAATACAACTCTATTGCATCATTAATGCTTGAAACCACCCCAAGTTCACTGATTTAACTTCTTAATCCAAACAGCTTCCTTTGTTGCATTGGATGAAACAATATACTCAACCTCTATTGTAGAATCAATAACTGTCTCTTTCTTGGAACTCTTCCAGCTCACATCTCCATTGTTGAGGTAAAACAAAAATCTTGATTGTGATAAAAAATCATCCTTGTTAGTATGGAAGCTTGCATCGGTGTAACCCCTTACCACCAACTCTTCCTCGCTATAATAAATAAGAAACAGATCCTTAGTTATTCTCAAGTACTTAAGAATATTCTTTATGGTGATCCTGTGACTCTCATTGGGATCTGGCTAATATCTGCTCGTCATGCTCAAGGCATATGAGACATCAGGATGAATGCATAACAGTGCATACATGATACATCCAATTACAGATGTATATGGAATCTTACTCATGCATTCATGTTCTTCACTAGAATTAGGACATTTGGCTTTAGAGAGTCTAATTCCATGAGACATGGACAAATTCCCTCTCTTAGAGTCCTGCATGCTGAAACTCTTCAGCACTTTATCAATGTATGTACTCTGACTTAGGCTAAGAATCCTTCTAGATCTATCTCTATAGATCTAGATTCCTAAGATATAGGATGTTTTTCCTAAATCCTTCATAGAGAAGGTACTTCCCAACCAGTTCTTTACCATATGTAAAGTAGGAATGTCATTCCCCATCAATAGTATGCCATCTACATACAATATGAGGAATACAATTATGCTCCCACTAACTTTCTTGTACACACAAGTTTCATCTTCATTTGGCTAAATCCAAACTCTTTGACTATCTCATTAAATCAAAGATTCTAGCTCTGAGATGCTCAATTCAATCCATAAATTGACCTTTGTAGCTCATAGACTTTATTGGCTTCCTTTGGGTTTATTAAATCCTCTGACTATGCCATGTACACATCCTCTAGAAGATTCCCATTAAGGAAAGTAGTTTTAGCATCCATATGCCAAATCTCATAGTCATAATGAGTTGCAATAGTGAGTATGATCTTGATGGACTTAACCATGGCAACTAGTGAAAAAGTTTCATCATAGTCAACACCTTGAACTTGTTTGAAACCTTTTGCAACCAATATGCCCTTATAGGTTTGTACATTCCCATCTATATCGGTCATCTTCATGAAGTCCCATTTGGACCCTATGGGTTTTACCCCTTTAGGTGGATCCACCAAGGTCCATACCTTGTTGGTGTACACGGATTCCATCTCAAATCATGTGGCCTCAAGCCATTTCTCTCTCTCTCTCTCTCTCTCTCTCTATATATATATATATATATATATATATATATAGTATCCTTTAGGTAGGTTGTTGGCTCATCTTTTATGACCAGCTCACCGCCTTCTTGAGTCACAATTTTAACCAAATCTTTCTGGCTCAAGGTGTGTCCTACTAGATCTAAAAAGTTCTTGTGTTACACAAGGAACTTCAGATTCCACAATAGTTTGTGAGTCTCCTTGTTCCTCTTGTACCCCTATAGGTTCAATGTTTGCTTGTTGGTCTTGAACCTCTTAGAGTTCTACTTTCCTCCCAGTGATTCTGTGACATCCCACTATCACACGGACAACAAAATGCCACGTGAAAATGTGCAGAACTTCCGTAAACCACATATTACCAAAAACACGGGTTAATTAAAACCGATTGCGGAAAGCAGACAACAAAGAAACCATTACATCCAAATTCTTATCCTGCAAGGAAAAGATGTTATATAAATATTTACAAGCCTTGTTATTTGTCCACAGCCTATAGGAACCAGCTGTCCTGTCAGCACAGGAGTTCATCACCTATTTATACATACATAATGGGCCACATCAGGCCAGCAGCAGGATATACAAAGCTACATCAGCTATACATCGTAAAACATCGTCAAAACACCTCCGAGGACCTGAGAGTACAGGGATGATTCTAGGACTCTACTACAAAACAACCAAAACAGCAGCATATCCATCTCTTGCCTCCTACTGCTCTTCTAGCTACTCGGTCGCAACCTCACGACCACCACCACGTCTAGCACGATCACCTAAATTTTTTTTAAACCAATGGGGTGAGACACACAGTCCCAACGAGAAACATAACTCCCCGCCGAAACTATAAAACTTCAAAAAAAGTAGGTAAAGCAGATAACTGATATCAGCATATCATAAGAGCAACATCCTGAGCAGAACTTATTTTATTAACAATCTTACCAGGGTATCTAGGAGGCATATGATCAGATATTCTTTATGGAACATGATTGACAAGATAATCTTTATAAGAACTTATCATAAAATATAAGGATCGTAAAAATAACTGCAAGGTATAACTAGATCAACTATACAAGCAAGGCCTCAATCAATGTTTTGTGTTTTGCCCAAAGCAGTATATACTATTCGGATGGATTACGTATTATCATGCCCTGAAAAAGTGATTTGTACCGCTCAAATCCAACCATCGGTTGCGAAGCCCAAAGCCGGTGCCATACAAGGTCGATGGAAGAGTCGGACTCCACGACCTCACCACCTCATGGTCAGTGCATGAGTGCTTAACAAGCAGGACCGCAGTCTCATGCTTAGGTGGCCGCAACCACACAGGGTCAGGCTACCCTCTGCCTAGCCCACCTTGGTACAGGTATTGGTGCTAGTGATCCGAGCCACAAGCCTATTCACCGTGCTCCATAATCATTGAGCCATGGGCCTATTCACCATGCTCTTATCACACATCTTGAGCCACGGGCCTATTCACCATGCTCTTTCATATTGAGCCAAAGGCTTGAAACCGCACTCTGGAGTCTACAACCGAAGTTGCACTCTAATCCTCCTATTTTTGGCTAGGAGAAACCATGCATATTCAACAATATGCGCTTCCGGGTTAACCCACAGGAGAACCCGTTTCACCATCACCAACTACTGACAATGACGGATCTATGGCCAGGGCAAACTACATGATATGTTTCACTATAATTAATTAGTATATTTTAAGTGGATTGTTGAGGCAACCAAGTTGTAAAACATAAACAACATTGAGTTGCATTATTATCATGGGATCTCAATCCCTCATCATAGAATGCCACTACATCTCAAGGCATAATTCACCATCTTGGGATAGCAATCACTTATCTCAACATCAGAGGATAACACCTCAACTAGGCACTCAGCCTTTATCAGGTCATCATACCTTTCACATTATACTGGGGATACATGTTATCTCATCAACAAGGATTATCATCATTCAATGTTATTCAAAACACATATACATCATGGCTCTTACCTGGCTCATAAATTCGATTGATTCACCTGCATGGTTAGTATGCATATCAAGAGAGATATCTGAATCACCAAACATAGATCTCTATGATTATCATGCTATTAGGGTTGAAGGTACATGATTGGAACAACATCCATGATCATAGTTACATGAAGCACAAGTTGTATCTGTAGATAAATTCCATTATTGTTATCAAACCATGAGCATCCACTATGCCTTTATCTTATGAACATAAACATGAATCTTATCATATTACTTAGCACCAACTTTAGGTATCAAACATATCACTGGTCACAACCTATCATTCATAACTCATCATCCACAAAGGTGCGGGCAAAAGATAACAAACTCATCAACCTAGGCTTTTGAGCTAGGCATAAACCTCACCAAAGGTAGCGCCTACCCTCGCCAAAGGTCTGGCGGGTAGCGCTATCCCTCACCCAAAGGAGTATCAGGCATGATCACATCCCTCACCAAAAACCTATCGGCTAGGGCACTTAGCCACACACATCGACCAACCATGGAGTGCATCCATTCACAAGGCTAGGGATATCGGGCAACCAGACCTGATGTGTGTCGTGCAACCTGATCCAAAAGTTGTGTCGTGCAACTAAGGAGCAAGGGGTGTATCGGGCAGCACAACAGCCCTATCGGCCAAGACCCCTATTTCCCATTAGGGTTAGGGTTTCATGTCGGACAACCAGCAAGGTCATGTCGTCCACAACTATATCGTCCAAGGCTATGATGCCCCAAGGTCACCACTATATCGCCCAACGAGCACACAACTGAAAAATGACACCATGGCGCCCAAGGTAACCTATCGCCCCACAAGGTAGGCACCACATATCGGTTAACACTAGGGCACCTGAATAGGGTTCCACCACCCAAGCACCATATCGGGCAACACCAAAACCAACCCATATCGCCCAAGGCACAAAACAGAGATGTCTACCACGCATCATGTCAGCCAATGGCATAACGCCCATAAGCACCAACTAAGGCAGGAGTTCATATCGGGGAAAAGGGACAAATAACGCTTCTTAGCATATCGCCCAAGACTCAACCCTAGGAGAGGGGTATCAGGAAACTCATCACAAAGGGGTATCATGCAAGGTACAAGGACCATATTAGTTTGGTCATCATCAATCTCAAGATCACCATCATCAAACCCTAATAGATCAAGAGAGTTGGGTCACCTCTCAACAACTAAGAGAGAGGGGTTTTGCACAACTTCTAACACATATCGGGCAACAAGGTGGATCATCCCCTTATCGGTCAAGATTCCAACCTTCACTAGGTCAACGTCCAACCAAGGCTCACCTCTCAAATCCATGGTGAGAGAAGGGTATTTCCCAAGTAACTAGAGCATAGACTCACCTCTCAACAACCAAGTGAGAGGGGTTTTTCCTACACCACTAGAGCTCAAACTCACTTCTCAAAACCAAATGGGAGAGAAAGGGGTTTTGCTCAAGGAACCCTAAACTCAAGGTTCGTCCACAAGGTCTAAGAACACATCAACAACATGACCACTGCATATATAACAAGATAAAAGGGTACATACTAGGGAAAGAAACATATCTAATAAGATCATGGCTGATCAAGATGACATATAAACATGCAACATGAAAAAGAAGTAGTATATCTAGGGTTAGGAGTTTTGTAACCTGCCTTAAGCAAGCTCCAAGCTCCTAGAACCAAGCTTCCAAGCTCCAAGAACCACCTTCAGCCACACAAGAAGAAAAACAAAGATTATAACCACCATGGCCGAAGAACAAGCAAGAAGGAGAAGAAGGTGCCAAGGAAAGAGGGGGAGATGCTCACCACAAGAAGAGAAGCAAGCCACACTCTAGGGTTTGGCCACCACTAGAGGAAGAAGAAGACTCCACCAAGGATATCGGCCACCAAGCTCTACCAAGGAGAGGTATCGTCCACCAAGGAAGAAGGGAAGAAACTAAGGAACTAAAAGGATCCCAAGCAAGAGAAAGGAGAGACATATATAGAAGAGGGTGAAGGGGAGGCTAAGGCAAGGTGTCGCCCAACCTAGGGACACTTTTCCATGGGGCAAAGCCACCTATTATCTCACCTACCACCACACGTCCAAAGCTTTTGCCACATGCAAGCAACAAGCACCAAGTGTCCACAAGGGGGTGACACAAATGATGCTAGGTCAAAGAAGGTCACTTGGCTGATACACCTCATGGGCGACACACCACTTGCCCGACACAACCACCTAGTCGATACACCATGGCTGACATAAGGCACCAAGCTCACCCTTGCCCGATACAAGGCCCAATAAAGCTAGGCAAAGCCCAAACAAGGCTCAACAAGGAAAAACAAAGCCCAAAGCTACTCAAATAATGAGCCCAACCCATCCTCTCAACCCTAGAGGATGCAAGGAGAGAGAGAAACATCTCTCAAGGTGTCAAACTTGCACATCAACCCTAAAAATTGGGTTATTTGCAAGTTGCACCTCCAACTCTCAACAAAGAAAAAACAAACCCTAATCACCATTTGAGGTGATTAGAAAGCATCTAAACACAAGGTTTTGGCAAAGAAAATAGGGTAAGCCCAAAATGAAGGTCAGGGTCCTTACAAGCCATAAACCTCTACAAAGGGATTTCACCCCCAAAATCCAAAGAGAAAAGTGAGGGATACTTCCTTCTCATCTCTTCCTCGAGCTCCCATGTGGCTTCCTCAACACCACGATGATGCCAAAGAACCTTCACAAGCACCAGGTCCTTCCTTTTCAATTTCTTTGCTCTTTTGTCAAGAATCATCACTAGACCTTCCTTGTAGGTCACATCTTCATCAAGCTCAACCTCAACTGGCTGTATCACTATCCCTGTGTCTGGATGACTTTTCTTCAGCATACTAACATGGAACACCAGATGTAACCTGTACAACTCTAGTGGCAGTTCTAACTTGTAAGATACCTTGCCAACACGTGCTATTACTAGATATGGCCCCATATACCTGGGTGCCAACTTGCCTTTCAGTCCAAACCTCAGCACGCCTTTCCATGGTGAGACCTTGAGATACACTTTGTCTCCCACCTCGAACTCTAGGGGTCGTCGGTGATTATTTGCATATGACTTCTGTCTGTCCTGTGCCGCTTTCAACTGTTGCTATATCACTTTGATCTTCTCTGTTGTCTGTTGCACTAACTCAGGACCCAAAACCTGATACTCGCTCGACTCATACCAGCACAAAGGAGATGTGCACTTCTTGTCATATAAAGCCTCATAAGGAGCCATGTCGATGCTCTGCTGGTAACTATTGTTGTAGGCAAACTCTATCAAACCGAGATGCACATCCCAACTGTCTAGGAACTGCAAAAACAAGCTCAGAGAAGATCCTCCAAAGTCTAAATAGTCCTTTTAGACTGTCCATCTGTCTATGGGTGGAAAGCGGTATTGAACCTCAACTGCATTCCCAACGCTTTGTACAACTATTCCCAAAAATGACTCGTGAACTGGGGTCCTCTGTCGTAAACTATCGTTGCGGGTACATCGTGCAAATGCACTATCTCATCCACATACCTGAACAAGCTTCTCTTTTGTATACGTTGTCTTTACAGGTATGAAATGAGCAGACTTTGTCAATCTGTCCACTATCACCCAGATGGAATCATGATTCTTAGCTATCCTCGGCAGACCAACTACAAAATCCATGGTTATATGATCCCATTTCCACTACGGTATCAGCATGGGTTGCAACGTACCTACTGACTTCTGATGCTCAGCCTTAACTTGCTGGCATACCGCACACCTAGCCACAAACTCGGCTACGTCTCTCTTCAAGCTAGGCCACCAATACAGGTCCTTCATATTATGATACATCTTGGTGACACCTGGATGCATGGCATACATCGACGTGTGCGCTTCCTCGAGCACTAGCAATCTCAGATCATCAACATCGGGGACCACCTTCCTACCATGATAGCAAACTAGTCCATCCTTGGACTCATGGAACCCATCACACTTTTTGCTGTCAAACTATGATCTGATTAACTGAACTGAAGCATCTGTCTGATGTGCATCTTTGATCTACTATCTCAACGTAGGCTTTACTTGCATCTGTGCCAACAGTCCTGCCAACAAGGAGACTTCCAACTGTACATTCATCTGTCGTAAAGAGACGAACATATCCCGCCTATGGCATACGAAGGAACTCAACTGTGACTTCTTCATAGGGAGAGAAGAAGATTTTCTGCTAAGCGCATCAGCTACCACGTTTGCCTTACCAGGATGATACTCAATGGTGCAATCATAATCATTGATCAGCTCCATCCGGCGATGTTGTCGCATGTTCAGCTCACTCTGTGAGAAGACGTGCTTCAAGTTCTTATGATCTGTAAAGATCTGACACACTTCCCCATAAACATAGTGTCTCCAAATCCTTAACGCATGGACCACCACTGCCAGCTCCAAATCATGTGTCAGATAATTCTCCTCATGCTTCTTAAGCCGTCGCAAAGAAAAAGAAACCACATGATCTTCCCGCATCAACACACATCCTAAGCCTTTCTTGGAAGCATCATAGAATACCACATAGCCTTACCCAGGATATGGCAGCACCAACATTGGAGCACTAGTCATCTTCTCCTTCAAACTTTGGAAAGCTTGCTGACAACGATCATCCAAAACAAAAGGTACATCCTTCCTGGTCAATTTTGTCAGTGGAAACACGATCACACTGAAGTTTCTTATAAACCTCCAGTAGTATCCTGCTAAACCCAGAAAACTACAAACTTCTGTCAGCATCTTCGGTTTCTCCCAGTCTGCAACTGGCTCCACCTTCTTAGGGTCCACTCTGACTCCTTTTGAAGATATCACATGACCCAAGAAGGTCACTTCTTTCAACCAGAACTCACACTTACTAAACTTGGCATACAACTGATGTTGGTGTAGAAGAGTCAACGCTTGTCAAATATGTTGTTCATGCTCTTGACTGTCCCAACTATAGATCAAGATGTCATCTATAAAAACTACAACAAACTAATCTAGAAAAGGACATAACACCCTGTTCATCAGATCCATGAAAGCAGCAGGCGCATTGGTTAGCCCAAACGGCATAACCACGAACTCAAAGTGACCATACCTTGTCCTAAAAGCTGACTTTGTGTCCTCATCCTTAATTCTTAACTGATGATATCCAGACTGTAGATCAATCTTTGAGAACACTGTAGCGCTACACAACTGATCAAACATATTGTCTATCCTCGGTAACGAGTACTTGTTCTTGATTGTAACTTTGTTCAACTGCCGGTAATCTATGCACAAACGCATCGATCCATCCTTCTTCTTTATGAACAGGACCGGAGCACCCCACAACAATGTGCTCGGTCTAATGAAACCTTTATCGAGCAACTCTTGTAACTGCTTCTTCAGCTCTGTCATCTCGGTTGGAGCCATCCTATACATTGTCTGAGCAACTGGTCGTGTTCTTGGCACCAGATTGATCTCAAAGTCAATCTCTTGAGGTGGGGGAACACCAGGGAACTCATCAGGAAACACATCTGCAAACTCTAAGATAACAGGCACCTCCTCAAGGCTAGGACCTTTTGCCTTGGTATCCACAACGTGAGCTAAGAACGTCTTACATCCTTGCCGCAAAAACTTCTCTGCCACCATAGCTGATACTAAGCATGTCGGAAGGATCTTTCTATCTCCCTAGAAGATCCACTTCTCACTATCGTCATCAAAAACTGCTTGCTTGGAACCACAGTCCAACACAACCTTATACTTTTCTAAGGTATCCATTCCAAGGATCACGTCAAATCCATGCATATCAAGTGGTATAAGATCCACTTGTATACTTTGTCCCGAAAAGGATAAAACACAAGATGGACACTCCTCTCGAAACAATGCGGGTCCAACAAGAGTGGTTTCTAACAACAAACTATCTCTCTTACAACTAATAGGTGAAAGACATCTATCAAGCGTACTACATGTGATAAAAGAGTGTGTAGCACCTGGGTCAACCAGAACAAATATAAGGCAACAAGAAGACAAATCAGAATGAAATAACTCCATCTGACCTGCCACCACTCGCGGGTTGACTATCGCCTCCTGTTGACTCATAGCATAGAATCAAGTTGTTGCTTACTGTCATCCACGTCCTCTGCTTCCTTGGGCAACGATCCCGCTTGCGACGCATGACCACGTCCTCACCCTTTGTTACCACTAGACAAATGTCTATCTAACCCTTGCTGATTCTGCCTCGCTGTTGTGTCACTTCAACATCTCTCTTTGGGCAATTTGTCCTGAAATGCCCAATCTGACCACAAAGATGACATGACTGGTCTCTCTATTATGGCCTAGACGGCCCTGTCACTGCCACTATAGTTGTACTGTGGGCTTTGGATGGTGAAAATCCATGCCCTCTTCCCTTACTTGGAGACCACTGTGATGGCACACTGGAACCTTGTATCACAGAAGGTGCTGAAAACCTTGGCTTCTTGAAGCCATCAAACCTCTGTCTCGGGAACTGAGCATGCCTTTTCTTGGTCATGGACTCTCTCTTATCCTTGAAAGACCATTCTATCCTTCAGGTAGACTCCACAATGGCGAACCACTCTCAGTTCTCTAAAGCAGCAGCAGGTGTTGTCAACTCAGCGCTCAAACCTTTCTCAAACCATCTAATTCTCTCGTCATCTGTCATCGCCATGTGAGGACAAAACCTCAGTAGGTCCATAAACTTAGATTCATAGTCGGTGATGCTCATCGATCCTTGGCGTAGACGCTCAAACTGGTTGATCTTCTCATCTAGATACGTCTTCAGGAAGTATCGGCTGACAAACTCCCGCCGGAAAACATCCCAACAGATCACCTCACTGGGTCGCTTCTCCTCCTCAATGGCCCACCAGTGGCCAGCACTACCCTTCAGAAGGTAGGAAGTGTGCTTAAGTTTGTCTACTTTATGGATGTCGAGTAATCAGAAGGACTTCTCGAGACCTGTCAGCCACAGATCTGCATCTACTGGATCAGCCAATCCAGCATAATCTGAAGCTCTGACTCAGCGAATCCGCTCAAAGGTCTTCCCAATACCCGATGTTTCACCATGGGGAGCCTGTGATCTTGGCAGAGGCACTGGAAACCTTTCCACCATGAGATTCATCGTAGCCATTAACTACCCCATAAGCTGCTGATAGGCGGCGTTTTAAAAAATGGCTGAGTCAAGTTGGGGGACCTCAGGCACCCGATCTTCATGTGCCTGCACTCTTGCTCCATCAACTGATGCAGCATCACTTCTCTCGGAAGCATGTTCTTCATTGTTTGCAGACATATTTAAGCTTTATCTTCCACTGAGGGCAGAAGGTTTTTGTAAGAAAATCTAGAATACTCACAAGAACAGACACAACCCTAATCCTAGATCCCTGAAGACTCACCAAACCTAGGGCTCTGAAACCAAAAACTTATTGTGACATCCCGCTATCACACAGACAACGAAATGCCACGTGAAAACGTGCGAAACTTTCATAAACCACATATTACCAAAAACACGAGTTAATTAAAACCAATTTCGGAAAGCAGATTATAAAGAAACTATTACATCTAAATTCTTACCTACAAGGAAAAGATGTTATATAAATATTTACAAGCCTTGGTATTTGTCCACAACCTATAGGAACCAACTGTCCTGTCAGCATAAGAGTTCATCACCTATTTATACATACATAACGGGCCACATCAGGCCAGCAGCAGGATATACAAAGCTACATCAGCTATACATTGTCAAACATCGTCAAAACACCTCCGAGGACCTGAGAGTACAGGGATGACTCTAGGACTCTACTAAAAAACAACCAAAACAACAACATATCCATCTCTTGCCTCCTACTGCTCTTCTTACTGCTCGGCTGCAACCTCACGACCACCACCGCGTCTAGCACGATCACCTAAAAAGTTTGTAAACCAATGGGATGAGACACACAGTCCCAATGAGAAACATAACTCCCCACCGAAACTATAAAACTTTAGAAAAAGCAGGAAAAACAGATAACTGATATCAGCAAATCATAAGAGTAGCATCCTGAGTAGAACTTATTTTATTAACAATCTTACCAGGGTATCCAGGAGGTATATGACCAGATATTCTTTATGGAACATGATTGACAAGATAAGCTTTATAAGAACTTATCACAAAATATAAGGATCTTACAAATAACTACAAGGTATAACTAGATCAACTATACAAGCAAGGCCTCAATCAATGTTCTGTGTTTTGCCCTAAGCAGTATATACTATTGTGCTAGATTACATATTATCATGCCCTGAGGAAGTGAGCTATACCGCTCAAATCCAACCATCGTCTGCAAAGCCCAAAGCCGGTGCCATACAAGGTCAATGGAAGAGCCAGACTCCACGACCTCACCACCTCGTGGTCAGTGCATGAGTGCTTAACAAGCAGGACCGCAATCTCATGCTTAGGTGGCCGCAGCCACACAGGGTCAGGCTACCCTCTGCCTAGCCCACCTTGGTACAGGTATTGGTGCTAGTGATCCGAGCCACAGGCCTATTCACCGTGCTCCATAATCATTGAGCCATGAACCTATTCACCCTGCTCTTATCACACATCCTGACCCATGGGCCTATTCACCATGCTCTTTCATATTGAGCCACAGGCCTAAAACCGCGCTCTGGAGTCTACAACCAAAGTTGCACTCTAATCCTCCTATTTTTGGCTAGGAGCAACCACACATATTCAACAATATGCACTTCCGGGTTAACCCGCAGGAGAACCCATTTCACCATCACCAACTACTGATGATGATGGATCTATGGCCAGGGCAAACTACATGATATGTTCCACTGTAATTAATTAGTATATTTTAAGTGGATTTTTGAGGCAACCAAGTTGTAAAACATAAACAACATTGAGTTTCATTATTACCATGGGATATCAATCCCTCATCAAAGAATGCCACTACATCTCAAGGCATACTTCACCATCATGGGATAGCATCCCTTATCTCAACATCAGAGGATAACACCTCAACTAGGCACTCAGCCTTTATCAGGTCAACATACCTTTCACATTATACTGGGGATATATGTTATCTCATCAACAAGGATTATCATCATTCAATGTAATTCAAAACACATATTCATGAATTCATTTGATTCACCTGCATCGTTAGTATGCATATCAAGAGAGATAAATAAATCACCAAACATAGATCTTTATGATTATCATGCTATTAGGGTTGAAGGTACATGATTGGAACAACATCCATGATCATAGTTACATGAAGCACAAGCTGTATCTGTAGACAAATTACATTATTGTTATCAAACCATGAGCATCCACTATGCCTTTATCTTATGAACATAAACATGTATCTTTTCATCTTACTTAGCACCAACTTTAGGTATCAAACATATACTTGGTCACAATCTATCATTCAGAACTCATCATCCCCAAAGGTGCGGGCACAAGATAACAAACTCATCAACCTAAGCTTTCGAGCTAGGCATAACCTGTTGGAATGTATGCCTTGAGAGCCAATCATGGGATGATTGGTGGGATACATTATGATTGATTTGATAAACAACAAAGGAAAGCTTCCAATTCTTTCTGGTTCAGTCATATGAGATAGTGATAGAACAGATTGAATGTCTAAAGAATGACAGTACTCAATGATGTATGCCTTCAGGTTCATGACCTGAACGATGAGATCATACGGATGCTAAGAGTTTTTACATTCTTGTTATGTCCCTAGTCGGATGTCATTGTGGAAGGTAGATAGACAGCAATGACACACAAGACTAGATTGTGGTGTTGGTTGATGACAGAATCTCATTAGTCATGATATAGATATATCAAACCAAACACATAGGTACTTGTTAGAGAACAAGTGTACCAGACAGACCCACCATGAGTTTGACACATGGAACCATGACATGGCAGTCACAGTCAGTACTCATAGTGATGGTGGTGAGTGTGATTCTTAGACCTAAAATCACTACACTCAACACATGTCGTTGGGCACACTTTGACATCATCAAACACAATCCTAAAACATGGGTTGTTATAAAGGTGATGATTGGGTGGCTTTGACACATGGGGCTTTTGAGGGGTGAGTGATAAATATGGGATTTTTCCCTCCTAAGGGAGTTTGATATCCATGGCCACTTGATGAGTAGGATTGAGAAAGGCGTGCACGCATGTGTGAATCAGTATGTGATACTAATGTCATACATATCTCTTCCAGTCTACTCTGAGATCAAGAAAGTGAATGAACGTTGACAGGATGACTGTTCCATGCCTCGAGTTCATTCAGGATATCAGTGACAAAGGAATTATACATTCACTGTAACACCATTCACGGATTGTAGGATTGAAAGTTGTTCTCCAACTTTCTACTTTCACTTGGGTAGCACTGATGTGTGACTAGGCACTGCTCTTTGCTTGTGAAGTCATAAGTGTTATGGACTTTCACTGCCAACGTGAAATGGACCTGCAGGGTCACACACATAGGATTTAACCTGGAAGAGGAGTTTTGTCCACAAGCAATGTTTAGATTGATTACTAAAGGAGTTTAGTAGTTCAATTAAACACTCAATTGATTGATAGCTCAATATCATAATGTTCAAGGTGTTGGACATAATGATTGGAGTATCAGATTGATTGAAATCGCAATTGACTGATTCTGCACAACCTGCACTCCCAACCGATTGGTTCAAGTGTTGAACCGGTCAGCTGAGGTTGCTGAACCGGTTGGCTCAAGTGTTGAGCCGATCGGCTCAAGTCCAGGGTGAACCGATTGCTTCAAGTGTTGAAACGATCGATTCAACTGGTGCAACCGAGTAACTTGGGAAAGTAGGATTGGTGATAATTTTCCTTTCGTTTCAGATTGCCCAATTTGATTGGGAATAGGATTGGTATTCGATACCAATTAGAAACAAAAGAAGGAAAGTCAATCGGGAACCGACCAGGACCACCAACCGACCGGTTCACTTGTGAACCGACCGGTTGAGGTGTCCCAAATGATCGGTTGAGGATTCAACCGATCGGTTCAGGTCCCCAACCGACCGGTTCACTTGTGAACTGATCGGTTCAGGCTGTGAGTTGGTTGCTTTTGTGGAAAATCTCGAACCCTTCTACTCCTGTTTTTAGTCCCGCATTGCCCGGGATAGAGAACCCTGTCCCATGACCCTCATATATATAGGGGTATTGGGGGCTTCTCAAAGTACAACTCACTGTAATCAGTTTCTCTGTAAAGTTGTCGTTCTCTCTGGTTTTGGTAACCGAGAGAGAGCCCGAGCAAGTCCTTCCCGCAAAGGGAGGTGCAGCAAGGGAAGGACAACTGCAGTTGCAACTGGCAGCAGGAGAGTGTGTTGGCGACTAGTACGTCAACAGGAGGGTGCGACTCCTTCCACTTCCTTGTGGGACAAGGAGTGTGGAGTTCCAGGTGGTCCGTGTGGACTACTACAGAGGCGGGAGGTTGTTGCCACTCAGGAGGACAACTGTCATCCGACAGTCCGGTACGAGTAGGAGTCATCAGTCCCGGTGTGACCAGGAGCTGCACAGACACCGTCCAAGACCGGAGTTGAAGACCGCACATAGAGCGAGGTATTGTCACCGAGCAAGCCTCGTGACAAGGTATGATTCCACAAACCATCCTTTCCTATTATATAGACGTTGACGCGTTTCCTTATTCCAGGTTTGGGGAGAATTTTTTTTGTTTCTGCTGCCTTCTCTGTCTCCCCTAAAACCCAACAGTGGTATCAGAGCCACGTCAACTGCTCTATATTTTAGGAATATCGATATGATCAATTTTGGTTTGCCGCCTTTATTTATTGCATACGATGCGGATAAAATTGGCCTTATGCATGTCCAATCCTAAATCCACAAATCCCAAATTACATATATGATATGTATTATTAATGCACTTGATATGCGTCGCCCTTAAATGAGTTTTGTAGTGGATGTATAGTGTGGTTATGGACAATAAACCCTATCTATGATTGGTTGTGTATGGTTCCTTGCATCTCGGTCTACGCACCGATCTTCCCTATCTCCTATTCCTGATGTAACTCGAAATAATTCGAGATTCTTTCCTACCTTTGCTCCCCCCGAATGTAACTCGGGGTTTCCCTTTTAAGCAATGTAATATTAGAATATATTTTATTTCCTGTTAGGTCAAAGAACGGAGGACATCAAGATGACAGCTGAGACGATCAATTCAAGGCGTGAACCGATCGGTTGACGTTCCAGACGATCGGTTCAAGGAGTGAACCGATCGGTTGATGGCCGGTTTGAGGAGCGAGACGAGCGGGTGGCGACCATGAAGAGATGCACGACGACCAGGCGAACCGATCAGTTGGAGGAGCCAACAGATCGCCTGATGGCACCCAGACGACCGGCTAGAGAGAGCAGATCATTCATATGATGAGTTGATCAACTCAGATGGCAAAGAACAGATGTTCATCTTGTATAGGTTGCATGTGATGTAGACCTAGATGACCGTGATTCCTCTTGGCTTGAGGAATCACATTAGGATGGCCATAATCATCGTTTTTTCTGTGGGATATAGCATGTATATGATACGTACTATGTATTGTGGTGATTGGATATGTATATGTATATAAAAACCAAATCCCTCATTAAAATATTAAGTTTTAGATGCCTTCCAAATGCGACACACGTGAAAAGCTTGATCGACCAAGTGTGGGCACGCCCAAGCGTGGTGCACCGTCTATCTCGTGGAAGCGTGAAGGATGAATATGTGGGTCTGCCCAAGCAGGGTGCACATTCATCGTGTTTGCTTTGGGTCGACCTTAACAAGGTGACCTAGATAGGATCTATCACCTTGAGGCATGGAGATGATCATGGCAAGGAGTTGCATATGACATCTTATCAAGAGTTGCATATGATGCAATTGGCAAGAGTTGCCTACCTGAGAGATCTATGTTGTGGGTGACAGCCCTAGATGGTCCATGGCTTAGAGGATTTCAGGATCTTGCCCACTAGAAGGTTGTACGCTGCAATATTCTGAATTGATGGTGAGGGATATCAATTTGAAGTAAAATAGTGGAAGCGATAATTAATTAAAGGCCTAATTATATCGTCAAATTTTCAAATCAATCAAATAAGTCAAAAAATGAGTTTTTGGACTAAAATTGCATATTTCCTTTGTAGTTCAAATGGCAACAAACAACAACAACTTTTCTTTGCGATCGGTCCTTGAAAAGGACAAGATAAATGGGACAAACTTCCACGACTGGTATCGGACATTGAGAATTGTTCTCACTCAAGAGCGAAAGCTCTATGTCCTGGATACTCCAATTCCAGAGGAATCCGCTCCTAATGCACCAAAGGCAGAAAAGGATGCTTATAAGAAGCATGCTGATGATGCCATTGATGCAAAGTGCTTGATGTTATGTTCAATGAACCATGAGTTGCAGAGACAGCATGAGAACATGGGTGTCATTGAGATGATTCAGCATCTCAGGAACATGTATGAAGATCGGGCACGGCAAGAGAGATACAATGTTTCTAGGGCACTGTTCAAGTGCGTCATGACAGAAGGAGATTCAGTTGGTCCTCACACACTCAAGATGATTGGGTATGTGGAGAACCTGTAGAGACTGGGATTTCCACTGAGCCAAGAGTTGGCTACTGACGTGATACTGCAATCGTTTCCAGAATCCTGCAGTCAGTTTGTGATGAACTACAACATGAACAACTTTGATAGGCCATTGTCAGAGTTGTTGGGCATGTTGAGGAAAACTGAGATACAGATGAAGAAGGACAAGCCTAAGCCTGTGATGGTGATCACAAGCAAGAAAGGCAAGTCCAAGCACAAGGGCAAGGGCAAAGCTAAGAAAGGTTTTGAAGCTAGCCAGGAGTCCAAGCCATCTTCAGCTCTCAAGGCCAAGGGAGGCGTGACCAAGAAAGGAAATTGCCACCATTGTCAAAAGCCAGGACATTGGAAAAGGAATTGACCTCTCTATCTGGAAGAACAAAAGAAGAAGGAGGCGACTGAAGTCTCTACTTAAAGGTGTCATGAAAGTAAACTTGTAACACCTTTTGAGGTATATGATACCAAGATGTAAAGTGTAAAGCACTCATAATTGGGGCAAGTGTTGCCGCCATAGATAGGAGTACTTTATTTTATTTTCATCCTATAAGGCATGTAATACAGTTATGAACTGCTATTTCATATTTGCCAATAGATAGAAACACTTTATTATTGCATATTGCATGACAATGATGGTAATTAATAAAGTTGAGTTTTCAATCTTAAAGATATGATCTTTGTGGCAATGCCTTGTTTATCTTGTGGTATTTGATATGCATAAGATAAAATGATACCTAAAAGTTATAGATAACTCAAACAATCAAATTAGCATCAATCATAAGGAATTCATTTCTAGTTTCCATATGATGGATAAATCTAGACTCTTTTTGGTTAGAGAACCAGTAAGAGACATGAATATCTTGGACATGATTAATTAATATTCACTAATGGTAGTGGGAGAGTGATTGTCCTATTAGGTATGATACATGTGATGTATTTACATACCTATTGGAATAGATGATAATACTTCTAATGGTGTTTAGAGAAATACCAATATGAATATCTTGAAATGTTCAAGATTATCATAAATGAAGTATAAATTTGGTAAAGTGTTAATTCTTGATGAGATCAATGAATGAAATACTTGGACCAAATGTTTGAGATCCTTGTGAGTGATTATGATAGTGCATCATAGTGAACTCATGATTAAGGCATGGTGATGTCTAAATCAAGAAGGAATTATACTCTAAGGAGTTAGAGAATGATTATCAAATAACTGAATTCTTCTTAATAAAAGAATACCCCACACTAATAAAAGAAATCAAGAATCACAAGGGTTGTCAGTTCTTATATACTTAACAGATACACCTCAATTATCTATATGATAAGTTGTTCATGTGATGAGTCAACTATCTAGATGAATATGAGGAATCAAATTTTGAGTTATGGTTCATGACCATTACATCCTAAATGACATCCATGTGAACCATAAGGTATGACCTTGATGGTAGCACCCATTGGATAAAATCCATAAGTGCAAATGAATCTTAAATGTTAAGATACATGGATAACATTTTGAGAAGGATGATGCTTGTTGACTGCAACTTAACGACTAAGACATTTGGCATATGGATACTAAAACTGCATTCCTATGAGGAATAAAACAAGCATGTGTACGTGACACAACCTATAAGGTTTATGAATCCACTAATGCAAATGAAGTCTATAAGTTACAATGGACTAATCAATGTGATTGATTGAGTACAAGCAACTCAAAATTGGATCTTTACTTTGATTATATAGTCAAAGGGTTTGACTGATATGTCAAAGATAAAGAAGGGATATGTGATTTAGTGGGAGCGTATTCACATTTCACATGTTGATGTGAAATGGAAATGTTCTAGAATGGAAATCCAAAGTGGAAATTATCTTTAAGGAAGATATAGATGTTTCCTATGTGATAGGAATAGAGATCTATAGAGATAGTTCTTGAAAACCTCTTGACTTGGAAAAGAGAGAGCATACATTGGCAATCTGTACTGAAGTGTTCAGTATGCACAGATTCAGTGGGAGAAAACTTGTCCATGCTACATGGAGTTAGTATCCCAAGGCCAAGTGTCCAATTCTTATGAAGAATGGGAACACTAAGAATAGATATGGATCTATCATGTATGTAATCATCCCATTATCTTGCATGTATGGACATGAAAAGAATAAAATGCATTCATCATCTTGTATGTAAGACATGACAGTATGATGTGCTCATCATGATAACTCATATGTGGGACATGACGAGTGGATGTCTGTCTGCTTCCAGTAAAGGTTACTGGAATACCATAAGAACTTGATAAGTACTTGAGAAGTACTAGTTCTATGGAGATAAGGAAGAGTTTGATGTAAAGAGTTACATTGATGCGAACTTCCGAAAGGACAGAAAATTGACCGCAAAATATATATAGGATATATAAAATTGAAAGTTTGTTGATAATTGGAAGTGTTCCAATAAAACCACTTAAAAGGAAATTCCGAGTATCTTTGCGTTAGAGAACAGTAATGGATACTATATGGATCTGGAAGTTCATGAGATGAACTTATAGATATTCCGCTCATTGATGACAAGTGTGGAATCCTTGATCATGCAATGTGGATAAAGGTTAGCAAAGGAATACTAGATCACATATTACGGAAACTCCATCTCATACGTGTGACGTACAACAAAGAGATGAGAGACATGCAATTTACACTGACTTTGGCAAGATGTTGCCATTACTCACTATGTTAGCACAAGAGCACAGTAATATGTGTGACATGTTTGAAGATCACTGTGAATATGATTCAAGGGTGATTAGGCTCACAGTGCAAGTGGGAGTCTGTTGGAATGTATGCCCTGAGAGACAATCATGGGATGATTGGTGGGATACATTATGATTGATTTGATAAACAACAAAGGCAAGCTTCCAATTCTTTCTGGTTCAGTCATATGAGATAGTGATAGAACAGATTGAATGTCTAGAGAATGACAATACTCAATGACGTATGCCTTCAGGTTCATGACATGAACGATGAGATCATACAGATGCTAAGAGTTTGTACATTCTTGTTATGTCCCTAGTCGGATGTCATTGTGGAAGGTAGATAGACAGTAATGACACACAAGACTAGATTGTGGTGTTGGTTGATGACAAAATCTCATTAGTCATGATATAGAGATATCGAACCAAACACACAGGTACTTGTTAGAGAACAAGTGTACCGGAGAGACCCACCATGAGTTTGACACATGGAACCATGACATGGTAGTCACAGTCAGTACTCACAATGATGGTGGTGAGTGTGATTCTTAGACCTGAAATCACTGCACTCAACACATGTCGTTGGGCACACTTTGACATCATCAAACGCAGTCCTATAACATGGGTTGTTATAAAGGTGATGATTGGGTGGCTTTGACACAAGGGGCTTTTGAGGGGTGAGTGATAGATATGGGATTTGTCCCTCCTGAGGGAGTTTGATATCCATGGCCACTTGATGAGTAGGATTGAGAAAGGTGTGTACGTATGTGTGAATCAGTATGTGATACTAATGTCATACATATCTCTTCCAGTCTACTCTGAGATCAAGAAAGTGAATGAACGTTGACAGGATGATTGTTCCATGCCTCAAGTTCATTCGGGATATCAGTGACAAAGGAATTATACATTCACTGTAACACCATTCACGGATTGTAGGATTGAAATTTGTTCTCCAACTTTCTACTTTCACTTGGGTAGCACTGATGTGTGACTAGGCATCACTCTTTGCTTGTGAAGTCATAAATGTTATGGACTTTCACTGCCAACGTGAAATGGACCTGCAGGGTCACACACATAGGATTTAACCTGGAAGAGGAGTTTTGTCCACAAGCAATGTTTAGATTGATTACTAAAGGAGTTTAGTAGTTCAATTAAACACTCAATTGATTGATAGCTCAATATCATAATGTTCAAGGTGTTGGACATAATGATTGGAGTATCAGATTGATTGAAATCGCAATTGACTGATTCTGCACAACCTACACTCCCAACCGATCGGTTCAAATGTTGAACCGGTCGGCTGAGGTTGTTGAACCGGTCGGCTCAAGTCCAGGGTGAACCGATTGCTTCAAGTATTGAAACGATCGATTCAACTGGTGCAACCGAGTAACTTGGGAAAATAGGATTGGTGAGAATTTTCCTTTCGTTTCAAATTGCCCAATTTGATTGGGAATAGGATTGGTATTCGATACCAATTAGAAACCAAAGAAGGAAAGTCAATCGGGAACCGACCAGGATTACCAACCGACCGGTTCACTTGTGAACCAACCGGTTGAGGTGTCCCAAATGATAGGTTAAGGAGTCAACCGATCGGTTCAGGTCCCCAACCGACCGATTCACTTGTGAACCGATCGGTTCAGGCTGCGAGTTGGTTGCTTTTGTGGAAAATCTCGAACCCTTCTACTCATGTTTTTTGTCCCGCATTGCTCGGGATAGAGAACCCTATCCCATGACCCTCCTATATATATAGGGGTATTGGGGGCTTCTCAAAGTACAACTCAGTGCAATCAATTGCTCTACAAAGTTGTCGTTCTCTCTAGTTTTGGTAACCGAGAGAGAGCCTGAGCAAGTGCTTCCCACAAAGGGAGGTGCAGCAAGGGAAGGACAACTGCAGTTGAAACTGGCAGCACGAGAGTGTGTTAGCGACTAGTACGTCAACAGGAGGGTGCGATTCCTTCCACTTCCTTGTGGGACAAGGAGTGTGGAGTTCCAGGTGGTCCGTGTGGACTACTACAGAGGCGGGAGGTTTCTGCCGCTCAGGAGGACAACTGTCATCCGACAGTCTGGTACGAGTAGGAGTCATCAGTCCCGGTGCGACCAGGAGCTGCACAGACGTCGTACAAGACCAGAGTTGAAGACCGCACATAGAGCGAGGTATTGTCGCCGAGCAAGCCTCGAGACAAGGTATGATTCCACAAACCATCCTTTCCTATTATATAGACGTTGACGCGTTTCCTTGTTCCGGGTTTGGGGAGAAATTTTTTTGTTTCCGATGCCTTCTCTGTCTCCCCTAAAACCCAACATAACCCTCACCAAAGGTGTGGCGGGTAGCGCCATCCCTCACCCAAAGGAGTATCAAGCAGGATCACATCCCTCACCAAAAACCTATCGGCTAGGACACTTAGACACACATATCGGCCAACCATGGAGTGCATCCATTCACAAGGGATATCAGGCAACCAGACCTGATGTGTGTCATGCAACCTGATCCAAGAGTTGTGTCGTGCAACCAAGGAGAAAGGGGTGTATCGGGCAGCACAACAACCCTATCGGCTAAGACCCCTATCGCCCATTAGGGTTAGGGTTTCATGTCGGGAAACCAGCAAGGTCTTGTCATCCACAACTATATTGTCCAAGTCTATGACGCCCCAAGGTCACCACTATATCGCCCAATAAGCACACAACTAACAAATGACACCATGGCGCCCAAGGTAACCTATCGCCCCACAAGGCAGGCACCACATATCGATCAACACTAGGGCACCTAACTAGGGTTCCACCACCCAAGCACCATATCAGGCAACACCAAAACCAACCCATATCACCCAAGGCACAAAATAGAGATGTCTACCACACATCATGTCGGCCAAAGGCATAATGCCCACAAGCACCAACTAAGGCAGGAGTTCATATCGGGAAAAAGGGAAAAAGAACGCTTCTTAGCATATCGCCCAAGACTCAACCCTAGGAGAGGGGTATCATGCAACTCATCACAAAGGGGTATCATGCAAGGCACAAGGACCATATCGGTTTGGTCATCATCAACCTCAAGATCACCATCATCAAACCCTAATAGATCAAGAGAGTTGGCTCACCTCTCAACAACCAAGAGAGAGGGGTTTTGCACAACCTCCATAACATATCGGGCAACAAGGTGGATCATCCCCTTATCGGTCAAGATTCCAACCTTTACTAGGTCAACGTCCAACCAAGGCTCACCTCTCAAATCCATGGTGAGAGAAGGGTATTGCCCAAGCAACTGGAGCATAGACTCACCTCTCAACAACCAAGTGAGAGGGGTTTAACCTACACCACTAGAGCTCGAACTCACTTCTCAAAACCAAATGGGAGAGAAAGGGGTTTTTCCCAAGGAACCCTAAACTCAAGGTTCGGCTACAAGGTCTAAGAACACATCAACAACATGATCACTATATATATAACAAGATAAAAGGGTACATACTAGGGAAAGAAACATATATAACAAGATGCATATCCGATCAAGATGACATATAAACATACAACATGAAAAAGAAGTAGTATAGCTAGGGTTAGGAGTTATGTAACCCACCTTAAGAAAGATCCAAGCTCCTAGCACCAAGCTTCCAAGCTCCAAGCACCACCTTCGGCCACCACAAGAAGAAAAATAAAGCTTATAACCACCATGGCTGAAGAACAAGCAAGAAGGAGAAGAAGGTGCCAAGGAAAGAGGGGGGGATGCTCACCACAAGAAGAGAAGCAAGACACACTCTAGGGTTCGGTCACCACTAGAGGAAGAAGAAGACTCCACCAAGGAGATCGACCACCAAGCTCTACCAAGGAGAGGTATCGTCCACCAAGGAAGAAGGGAAGCAACTAAGGAACTAAAGGGATCCCAAGCAAGAGAAAGGAGAGACATATATAGAAGAGGGTGAAGGGGAGACTAAGGCAAGGTGTCGCCCAACCTAGGGACACTTGTCCATGGGGCAAAGCCAACTATTATATCGCCCACCACCACACGTCCAAAGCTTTTGCCACATGCAAGCAACAAGCACCAAGTGTCCACAAGGGGGTGACACAAACGATGCTAGGTCAAAGAAGGTCACTTGGCCGATACACCTCATGGGCAACACACCACTTGCCTGACACAACCACCTGGTTGATACACCATGGCCGACACAAGACACCAAGCTCACCCTTGCCCGATACAATGCCTAACAAAGCTAGGCAAAGCCCAAACAAGGCTCAACAAGGCAAAATAAAGCCCAAATCTACTCAAACAATGAGCCCAACCCATCCTCTCAACCCTAGAGGATGCAAGGAGAGAGAGAAACATCTCTCAAGGTGTCAAACTTGCACATCAACCCTAAAACTTGGGTTATTTGCAAGTTGCACCTCCAACTCTCAACAAATCACAAACAAACCCTAATCACCATTTGAGGTGATTAGCAAGCATCTAAACATAAGGTTTAGGTAAAGCAAATAGGGTAAGCCCAAAACGAAGGTCAGGGTCCTTACAGATTCCTTTAGAAATAAGTTCCATTTATAGAAATGTAGCATACTTGGCAACAAACACTTTGTTGTTAGATGGGTTATACAAGTAGTATCCTTTGGTTTCTTTGGGATATCCAACAAAATAACATTTATCTGATTTGGGGGCAAGCTTTTCAAGAAACATTTTCCTCACATAAGCTTCACACCCCAAAATACTCATAGAAGACATTTTGGTATGCTTCCCAGTCCTTATCTCATATTCTCTCTTTTGAATGGATTTAGATGGTACGTAGTTAAGTATACATGTTGTGGTTTTAAGATCAAAACCCTAAAGAAGTCAGAAGATCAACAAAACTCATCATTGATAGCATCATATGTAGTATTATTTGATTCCTTCTTTTTGATACACCATTATGTTGTGGTGTACCAAGTGTAGTCCATTGTGATACGATACCACAGTCTCGTAGAAGGTCATCGAACTCTTAGCTTATGTATTCTTCACCTCGATCAGAATGAAGTGCCTTAATACTTTCACCAAGTTGGTTATGTACTTCATTCATGAAACCCTTGTACTTTTCAAGGGGTTTTGACTTATGTTCCATCGAGTAAACATAACCATACCTACCGAAGTCAACAAAAAAGGTAATGAAGGACTGATAACCACCTCTAGAATTTATTCTAACAGGGTCACACACATCAGTATGTATGATTCAGAATATATCACTTGCCCTCCCACTGTTACCAATGAAGGGAGTCTTTATCATCTTTCCCAAAAAACAAGACTCACATGTCTCTATTGATTTGAAATCAAAAGAGTCCAGATAACCATATCAATGGAGTCTGGAGATGTGCTTCTCATTTATGTTCCCAAGACAGCAATGCCAAAGGTATGCTTGGTTTAAGATATATAGTTTTAGTCTTTGATATTTACATTATACACGCTTGTCTCCATATCTATCAAGTACAGACCATAAGTGTAATGACCCTGACATGGGTTATGAGTTAACCCTATTTGTTTTGGCTAAGTAAGATTGCTTATAACTTTAATATAATCCTATAAGGTGTTTTTTTATCATGTGACACACTTATGTTCCAAGTTTGATCTTGATTGAATGATGTTTGAGCAATGTTCCTTTATTTTGGACCAAAGTGCAATTTACCCAAGTTAGGGGTGATATTGAAATATGTCACATGTTGAACGTTCCCTATATGTTTTATCATCATAAGAGAGAGAATGATGCTAAGTGGTGGATTTTGGAAAGCCTAAATGCCAAGTTTGAACTTGTTTGAATAATGTTAAGTACCTTGTGCACCAATTTTGGTACAAATTGTAATTTACCCAAAATATAAGATTGATATGCAAATTACCACCTCTAGAGTCTCCCTACTACCTCCTAGTATCATGTATATGAGATATAAAGAAGGATACACCATGTTTGAATCTATTGTGAGTGATGGTGATCTTGGTGATGAAATGATCAAGAAAAAGGGTTGAATATGAAACCCTAACTTGGATTGTATCAAGTTGAAAAGCTTATATGTGAGTTCCTATCAGCCAAGGAACCAAAGGAGGAGTCTCATATCATTTTTTGGACTCTTGGAAAAACCCATGATGTGCAAATCACCTCAAGGAGGTGAAGTGTATCGGTTTACAACTTCCTTAGAAAAGTTGTATCGGGTTGTGAATAAAGTGGTGATTTTGTTGATATATTTTATTCAAAGGGATAAGTAATGGATGAAAATTCATCCCTAGATTATCCTCAAGAGTTTTGCATGTCACGATAAATGTTAATGCATGAATGTACACGTTCACCCATGAATGGACACGTGGCACCTAGTAGCTCAAATTGATGACACCTCGTTTTCACACTTCTTCATGAACAACAAGTATATATACCCCTTCTTTCACCCCTTAGTGAACTTTTTCGAATCCTACCACCTCCTTTCTCTTAGATATCATACATGGAGCCTTTTTTCGTGCATAGGTGATGTGGTATCGTGCATAGGCCTTGGGTATTAGCCTTAGGAAGTTGATATCTGCCAAGTAAGGTGGTATCAGCCTAGTAAGGTGATATCGGCCATAGTGGAGTGTTTTGACCAAAGGTGAGGGGGATATCGGCCACAAGTGATGGAATATCGTGCAAGGGTAGTCAAGTATCGTGCAAAGTTCTAATGAGAAAGAAGGGGCTCAATACTTAACCCTAAGGTGAGGCCATGATCATCTTCAACCTTGGATTGAAGCATGATTTTAGGGTTATGATCTTCCTTTCTTTTCTTCTTCACCAATTGCTTATCCTTGGTGATTCCTTGTATATGAAGGAGTTGTGAACGAGCCTTGTAATTTTTATAAGTCATCTTCAACCTTAGGAACGTGGAGCTTTGGAGCTTGGCTCGTTGAAGTTGTTCTTAAGGTGGGTTATATAACTTGAACTCTATCATATTATTATTCATCACCTAAATTGCTATACTTAATGATCTACTTTTAATTCCAAAATTTTTCTAAAATAGTTGATAAAATTATGAGTTCTAGTAGTTTCTTAGACCTGTTTCCATGAACTATAACAGTTAGAACGAAGGTCTAGAGCTTGAAGAAGATGGTATCACCTTATAAAGTGATATCGGGTTCAAGCACACAAGCAAGCACCTCTAACCCGATATGGTGATGCACCTACTTCACTAAAATGATATGGATATAGTTTTATACCTTCTTGCATGATATGGTGGTGTAGTATACACCTCTTGCATGATAGTAGGTCAAGCATACACCTCAAAAATGATATTGGGTTAAACACACACCTCTCTGCCCGATATGGTGTGAAGCACACACACACCTCTCTGCCTGATATGATGTAAAGCACACACACACCTCTCTGCCCGATATGGTGTGAAGTACACACACACCTCTCTACCCGATATGGTGTGAAGCACACACACACCTCTCTACCCAATATGGTGTGAAGCACACACACACATCTCTTCCCGATATGGTGTAAAGAAAGCATACACCTCTTGCCTGATTTGGTAAGCATACACACACCTCTAAAGTGATATGGGTAGCAAGCATACACCTCTAAACCGATATTGGGTTATGCATACACCTCTTAGACGATATGGTGTTGAGCACATATCTCTAAAATGATATGGTGGGTAACCCAATACACTAAATGACAAAAGTGGTAAGGTTAATACCCTAGAACATGTAATGGCCAATACACTAAAGTATGGTGTGGCCAATATGTTCAAGTGAGGTGAGGATGTTACACTCATGTATGGTGAAGATGATACACCATATGATTGGTAAGGATGATACCTTGATGGGTAAGGGTATGAGGGATATGACGATGTCTAGCTCATACACCTAACACAGTACATGTGTTCAACTTGACATACATGATTCAACCCTATAAACCTTGTAAAGATGAGGGTAAGATGAGTGTAACACCAAGTAATGGTGTGGCTAATACCTTGATAGGTGAAACACCTAGAGTGGTTGATAATGGACAAACTTATATCAACAATGCCTTACCCGAGATGAGTCCATATCATTGATGATGGTTGGATAATTCAAATGTGTGACTTATGACCAATACACTACATGATAAATGCGATGAGTTAGTGCATAAAGTATTAGGATGGTAAATACCCTAATACAAGATAAGTTGATGAACTTAAGTTAAAAGCAATGAGGGATGTGATACATCAAGACATGATAAATACCACATCCAGCACCTCAAGGTTGATACACCTTGATGCACCTCAAATCCAATATAATTGGATGAGTAACACATGAAGTGTGCCATGTCAATTGTTTATATTAACATGTAATGATTTTAATGCACTTTGATAAGTGTAGGCTAACATACCTTGAGAAGGGTTAAGCCAAGTTAATAAAGTATGATGTAATCAATATCCTAGTCAGGAAAAGAGAGTAACTCATACTTTGTGTTGATAATCATTTAATGATAAATGATGATAATAAATAAGTATGATTGAATACTTATGATATCAATGTATGCTCCTAGATGTGTGGAGAAATGAATTAGGGTTTGGATTAATAATATGAACATAAAACCCAATTTGGCTATAAAGGAAACCCTAACCATAATTATGGGAAGGCTGTAATCTTCTTATTGCATAATCATTGTAAGGCATGTTAAATACTTATACAATAAGTATAATGTGTAATGGCCTTGTGAGCCATGTGAATAAGTTGTTACCTAGTGAGAGGTGAAAAGATGTGTAATGGCCTTGTGAGCCATGTAAATAAGTTGTTGCCTAGTGAAAGGTGACAAGATGTGTAATGGCCTTGTGAGCCATGTGAATAAGTTGTTGCCTAGTGAGAGGTGACAAGATGTGTAATGGCCTTGTGAGCCATGTGAGATGCTTGTGAAACAAGTATCATATATACCTTGGTCTAAGGACCTAGAGGTATAAGTTACCTGATAAGTGGTAACAGTGTTTAGTGATGAACTAAAGGTTTGAATACCCATATCTAGTAATCATGATGATAATGTTAAGGGATGAGAATTCCCAATAATGTGATGAGGGACTGAGATCCCAAGTATCATGTGTTTTAAAGATATGAAAAGTACGTGATAGATGTATTACACTTTTCTTTGTAGCATTTGTTGTGATTAATAATTATAACTTGTTTGATGCTAAAAGAATGTTGTAATACATTTAATACATCATTAGGAACTATAAAACATTGCCTTAACCATAGATCCATTAGTGTCAGGATTTGCTGAATGGTGAAATGGGTTCCTCGTGGCATAATTGAGTATGTGGGGGCGTAAGTACGGAGGGCCATGTGTGATCCGATCCCCTTATGAGCCCAAAATGAATGGGTATTTGGCTATATGTCATATCCTGGCTTGAGTGTGACTTCGGTCATAGACTCTATGTTGAGCATAGTGAACTGGCCCGTGGCTTAGAGTATGGTGCTTGTGTTGCCATGACTCAATGATAACATAACTGGGGACGATTGTTAGTAGATGTTCCCCTAAGAGAGTGCAGTTGACGATGTAGCTCTAAGCGAGGATGCCTACGTACCCTAGCACAACTATTTAGCAATGACATGAGATGTCCTGCTTTTGGTCTTGTACTGACCGAGACAAGTGAGGTCATGGCAACCGGTTCTCCCATTGACCTTGTATGGTACCGACTTGTGAGAGGTTTGTAGTCATTTGGAGATGAACGGGGTATGCTTCATCTCCTCAGGGCATAAGTGTGATTGTTAAAATATGTTCAGCCGTGTAGCATATCTGCTTAAGGATCGAATATGAGAAATATTGTTTGATGTGCAATTTAGTTATACATCTTAGTTTATAGATAATATTTATGTTTCTTTACATTCCTTGCAAAGCAGATAAATGATTTATAACTCTACCATGGGTAGATGCAATGTTCTCCTTAAGAAAGGAGATTACTTCATTCTATTCATATAGTGAATTATCCTACTTGTTAATATAAAAAGAACCTCTGCTCAGTTTATAAATGCTTAATCTGGGATAATAATATGGTCGGCGGAGAGTTACATCTCTTTCTAGGACAATTGTCTCACCCCGTGGGGTCCACATTTTTTAGGTGGTCGTGCACGAGGTGGCAAATATATCTCTCTATAGAGGGGGAACAACAGCTGAGGCAGTAGTGACAACTCAGGTTGAGTGTACTGTCTGTCGTGTCTTGTAGATAGAAGTCCTATGTGTCGTCTCTGTACTCTGAGGTGCTTGGAGTTGGTTCGTACTGGTTTCATGAATGATATGAGATTTTGGCTTGAATGCCTCAAGGTTTTATGTTGCTCCGGTATGTGTTTTGATAGAGCAACTATTAAATGTTGTCCTCAAGATGAGATGTTGTACAATGTAATCATGATATGTATGAGTTTTGGATCTTTCAGTAAGAGTTTTCTAGAAAAGGATCTCCTTGCAAAATGGTTTTAATTTTTAGTGATTTTTTATTAATCTGCTGATTATGTTTATTCCACTTAATTAGTAACAATTTGTTTGTCGGTTTGATGACGGTTGTTTCAAGTTTTGGTATCAGAGCTTAAGGTTTGCTGAGTCTACAAAGACATAGGACTAAGGTGTTGAGTTTGTTCTAGTGTCCTCCAGTACACCCTATAGTGACTTCTATTTATGCAGAAGAAATGGTGAAGTTTAAAAATGACTGGAGAACACAAGGAACACATTGCTGAGAGAAATGTTGCTGCACCAAGAGAGGGTGCAAGGAATCAGGCAAGAGAGGAACAAGTGCCTAAGAATTCCAATTTTGACCCAATCAGGATAGAGAATCCTACTTTTTATGCTCTTGTTGGGCAAGTTCGGACAACAATGATGCATATAGTAGACTGGATACTTGCATTACAACCTAGGTTACCAATCCTTAATGCAGAAAATTTGGGCTCTAAAGGGGTCCTGAACCACATAGTCATGTTGGAATAGTGGAAAATGTGGGAAAGATTAACATATGGCGAGAAAGTAGACTCTTCCATAAGTTTAGACAGATAGTATATCTGTGATGGCAGTGCCCAAGAAGGGGCAATAAGCTGAGAATTAAGGGAATGTCACTAATTCTAGAGACATTTGCCTAGTTGTTCTACAAATACAAAGTTTCCGATGCCACAAGTGCAATAAATGCCTAGTGCACCAGGGCAGTAGTCGCTAAGTAAAGGCAAAAGTCCTAACTTTCCACCTGTAAGAACCCATGGCTTAGTTTTTACATTGGCAATAAGACCGATAAGACCATGGTACGTGGGCAAGACATGTTATAGATATGGACATGCTGAGCATACTAAACTCTTTTCTTTGAAAAGAAGGGAGGAAATGACTCAACAACCGAGGTAGGCTCGGTAGGGCTTACAAAAGTCACAGCCCAATAGTGTAAAAAGGAAAGAACAACAACATGAAATAGCTAGACTCTATGTGTTGAGTCAACCTGAAGCGGTGGATGACCGTGAAGTCAGATAGAGCTTTTTCATTTCGATATGCCTTATCTTGATGTTACCTGATAATCATAAAAAGGATTGTTGTTATGGACTTCCCTATTGATTGCCCTATGGGAACTTAGGGAAGAAATAATGAGAACTAGAATTTATATTCTGTTCAGTATTCTTTTAGATGCTTTATAATTGCTCTTATCTATGTGAAAGAGGATGAGGTGTAGAGGTGATGCCTAGAAAAAATCTAGGGATGCTAAGTCATATGTTTTTGATGACATGAAAAGTAAGGAATATGATAGTAAACAAAGTGCATACTACCTAATCTTAGTACTTGTATACCCTGGCTAGGTATTCAACTATTGAAGATAAGGTGCGTATGGAACTCTTAGATTGTTATCTTTCTAATTACCCTGATCAAGTAATCATTTTGATACAATCTAGTGAGCATAACGAAATTGAAAATATGGCATGGATATTTTTATCACATCCTAAGTGCAATAAAATGGAATCAGAGATGATCTCGGATCAATCTGTGTGTATGAGGAAGTAAAAAATATAATCCTCATGATAAGAGAATGAGAACAAGGGAGATGATCCCTGTCCGATAAAGCCTATGTGAATATTAAAGATCTTTTCCCATGATGTGGAAATGGGAAATGTAATAAAATCACAAAATGTTCATGAACATGTTAGACAATAACAAAGAAAGGAGTGATGACATGTAATCATCCTTATAATTCCTATGTTGATGGCAAGGAACCTAGGATGAAACAAGAGTAAGTGACTCATGAATAGTTGAAAGTTTATGCAATAATCTGAGGAGATGATAATCTCTTCTCTTTGATAAACAAACCTGGGTGATGATGGGGTGATTAGAGGAATATGTTTCTTTGTATTCTCTCTCCTTTTAGGGACATGGCGATCAAGTGAGTACTATGAAGCTTGATGTGCATGGATTAGAAATAATCCATTGATAGATACTTAGAAAAGTATCAATTCATCTTGGACTTTGGTTCCAAAATAAAGATATGTGTAATAAATAATGTCCCAAAGATGAAAGAAAGATTATTTTATATGGGTGGCTTTGGTAATAACAACAGAGAGATGGAAATGATGAGGATGTGATGTGTTTTTGACACATGTGATGGATATCAAAGTAAGGAATTCTGGTATCTAAGAAATATCAGGTGGTATGGGAAAGTAAAAACATAACTCCTAATTAGATGATTTATGTTGGTTACCTAGAATGGCCAATCGTGAAATCAGTCTAGTTACATAGAATAGTATGGACATCATATGTTAGGGGTTTATGCTCTGTATGAACATAACATCGATAAGGATGTACTAATTGAAGGAATAATTGTAAAATCATTGTGAGAAAAGCTTATCAAGCTAAATATAATTCCTTAGAATACCCCTATCTAGATATGTTAAGGCAACTTATACATAACATCTAGAGATGCCTCTAAGATAAGTTCTTAATTGATAAGTAACCTCCCCTTATGACAAGAGAATGTACAACTAATGAGATAGTTGGTACAAGTAGTAAGAAAGTTTGGTATTGTGTCAGCAGATTATATGGCACAGTAGATGTATGATAAGACTTGTAGTCCCAAGGGGGTGACAGAACGTAACTCTGGTCTTTCCTTGGAAGAGAAATGCTAAACTGAATACGGAGTATGGAAAACTCCCCAGAATCAAGAATCTTTTCACATAAAGTCATGAGTTGAGAAAGGTGACAAATCAATGAGGTTTGACACCTGAGTTCAATAAAGTATGTATAATGTTTCTCTAACTAAGAAAAGTGTTACCTGACATAGAGTTGACTCTACAGTCAATAATGAAGATGACAATGGAGTATGTGTCTTGTATGACAGATTCTATGATAATCATGTGTGGAAGAACTTTGTGTTGATCAAAGTTCTATAGCATCTCCATGACATTAAGATGTTATGTGGAGACTTGATGATATAATGAATGCTCCCTTTACCTGGGATTTCGGGGACGAAATCCTTGTTAGGGGTTTATAACTTGTAATGACCCTGAACTGGGTTATGACTTAACCCTATTTGTTTTGGATAAGTAAGATTTCTTAGAACTTTAATATAATCCTCTAAGGTGTTTTGTTATCATGTGACACACTTATGTTCCAAGTTTGGTCCTGATTGAATGATGTTTGAGCAATGTTCCTTTATTTTGGACCAAAGTATAATTTACCCAAGTTGAGGGGTTATATTGCAATATGTCACATGTTGAACGTGCCCTATATGTTTTATCATCATAAGAGAGAGAATGATGCTAATTGGTGGCTTTTGGAAAGCCTAAATGCCAAGTTTGAACTTGTTTGAATAATGTTAAGTACCTTGTGCACCAATTTTCGTACAAATTGTAATTTACCCAAAATATAGGGTTGATATGCAAATTACCACCTCTAGAGTGTCACTACTCCCTCCTAGTATCATGTATAGGAGAGAGAAAGAAGGAGACACCATGTTTGAATCTATTGTGAGTGATGGTGATCTTGGTGATGAAATGACCAAGAAAAAGGGTTGAATATGAAACGCTAACTTGGGTTGTATCAAGTTGAAAAGCTTATATATGAGTGCCTATCGGCCAAGGAGCCAAAGGAGGAGTCTCATATCATTTTTTGGACTCTTGGAAAAGCCCATGACGTGCAAAGAACCTCAAGGAGGTGAAGTGTATCGGTTTACAACTTCCTTAGAAAAGTTGTATCGGGTTGTGAATAAAGTGGTGATTTTGTTGATATATTTTATTCAAAGGGATAAGTAATGGACGAAAATTCATCCCTAGATTATCCTCAAGAGTTTTTCATGTCAAGATAAATGTTAATGCATGCATGTACACTTGTCACCCATGCATGGACACGTGGCACCTAGTAGCTCAAATTGATGACACCTCATTTTCACACTTCTTCATGAACAACAAGTATATATACCCCTTCTTTCACCCCTTAGTGAACGTTTTCGAATCCTACCACCTCCTTGCTCTTATATATCATGCATGGAGCCTTTGTGTCATTCACAGGTGATGTGGTATCGTGCATAGGCCTTGGGTATTGGCCTTAGCAAGTTGATATCGGCCAAGGTGGTATCGACCTAGTAAGGTGATATCGGCCATAGTGGAGTGTTTTGACCAAAGGTGAGGGGGATATCGGCCACAAGTGATGGCATATGATGAAAGGGTAGTCAGGTATCATGCAAGGTGCTAAGGATAAATAAGGAGCTCAATACGTAACCCTAAGGTGAGGCGATGATCATCTTCAACCTTGGATTGAAGCATGATTTTAGGGTTATGATATTCCTTTCTTTTCTTCTTCACCAATTGCTTATCCTTGGTGATTCCTTGTATATGAAGGAGTTGTGAACAAGCCTTGGACTTTTAATAAGTCATATTCAACCTTAGGAACGTGGATCTTTGGATCTTGGAGCTTTGAAGTTGTTCTTAAGGCAGGATATATAACTTTTTTTTTTATGACCGGGAACCCCCCCTCAAAGCGCCACTTTGTGACCCCCCCTGGAAGGGTAAACCCGGGGGGCCACCCAGCCGCATGAATGGGTACCCAAATAGTAGCATCGTTGGCTGGCCGACGCTGCGACAAATTCACTTCTGGGGCATAGCCAGGAGTCGAACCCATGACCTCTCGCAGAGGCCTTGCGAGCCGCACCGCCTGAGCTACGCCCCACCGGCTCGGATTCTATCATGTTATTATTCATCACCTAAATTGCTATACTTAATGATCTACTTTAAATTCCGAAATTTTCTGAAATAGTTGATGAAATTATGAGTTATAGTAGTTTCTTAGACCTGTTTCCATGAACTATAACAGTTAGAACGAAGGTCTAGAGCTTGAAAAAGATGGTATCACCTTATAAAGTGATATCGGGTTCAAGCACACAAGCAAGTACCTCTAACCCGATATGGTGATGCACCTACTTCACTAAAACGATATGGATATAGTTTTATACCTTCTTGCACGATATGGTGGTGTAGTATACACCTCTTGCACGATAGGAGGTCAAGCATACACCTCAAAATGATATTGGGTTAAACACATACCTCTCTGTCCGATATGGTGTGAAGCACACACACACCTCTCTGCCCGATATGGTGTGAAGCACACACACACACCTCTCTGCCTGATATGGTGTGAAGCACACACACACACCTCTCTGCCCGATATGGTGTGAAGCACACACATACCTCTCTGCCCGATATGGTGTGAAGCACACACACACCTCTCTACCCGATATGGTGTGAAGCATACACACAGCTCTCTACCCGATATGGTGTAAAGCAAGCATACACCTCTTGCCCGATATGGTAAGCATACACACACCTCTAAAGTAATATGGGTAGCAAGCATACACCTCTAAACCAATATTGGGTTAAGTATACACCTCTTGGACGATATGGTGTTGATAACATATCTCTAAAATGATATGGTGGGTAACCTAATACACTAAATGACAAAAGCGGTAAGGTGGTTAATACCCTAGAACATGTGATGGCCAATACACTAAAGTATGGTGTGGCCAATATCTTCAAGTGATGTGAGGATGTTACACTCATGTATGGTGAATATGATACACCATATGATTGGTAAGGATGATACCTTGATGGGTAAGGGTATGAGGGATATACCGATGTCTAGCTCAATATACACCTAACCCAATACATGTGTTCAACTTGACATACATGATTCAACCCTATAAACCTTGTAAAGGTGAGGGTAAGACACTCTTAGGAGTGATGAGTGTAACACCACGTAATGGTGTCTCTAATACCTTGATAGATGAAACACCTAGAGTGGTTGATAATGGACAACCTTATATCAACAATGCCTTAACCCGAGATGAGTCCATAACATTGATGATGGTTGGATAATTCAAATGCATGACTTATGACCAATACACTACATGATAAATGTGATGAGTTAGTGCATAAAGTATTAGGATGGGAAATACCCTAATACAAGATAAGTTGATGAACTTAAGTAAGTTAAAAGCAATGAGGGATGTGATACATCAAGATGTGATAAATACCACATCCAGCTCCTCAAGGTTGATACACCTTGATGCACCTCAAATCCAATATACTTGAATGAGTAACACATGAAGTGTGATGCGCCGTTCGAACAAAACATCATTCACTAGGCGGAAGCGATCATTACCAGCGGATTACTGAAAATCACTAAAAATTAAAACCATTTACAAAGAGATCCATAAATTGAAAAACTCTTTCAAAAAAACCAAAGTAATTCAATTACATTCTGATTCACAAGTACATATCTTGTACCATTCCTTCTCGAGGATTACAAGCATCAACTGTCCTATTTAAAACTATACACAGGCAACATAAAAACATTGAGGCATCAAGCCAAAATCTCAGATCGATTCATTAAACTAACTACTGACTTTGAGGACCTGAGAGTACAGAGATGACACATAGGACTCTATATACAAGATATGACAGCCAGTGCCTCCACCTGAGTGTCACTGCTATCCCTATTTCTGCTACTGCTGCTCTTCCCCTGCTATAGGGTTTCTGCCTCCTCTTCCGCATCCACCTAAAAAGTGTTGGTGACCAACGGAGTGAGACCCAGTCCCAGCGAGAGATATAACTCTCCACCAAAAACATTATTATTGCAGTTTATTAGAATAAAACTGAGCAGAAGAATCATATATATTCAACAGCAGTTAAATCAACGTCTAAACAGGTTAGAGCAATATTCTTATTCAAAGCATTTCAGCTATAACTTGATAAAGCAACATGTAACTTATCCAATAAAGAATATGAAGAACATGTATAACATTTATCCAATATACTAAGCAAGATAACATCAACCAGTGGTTCTTGTATTTCAACCTTAAGCAAATACGCTACACGGATGATTATATTTTACAATCATACTTCATGCCCTGAAGAGATGAAGTATACCGTTCATGCTCCAACCGACCACGATTACGTAAAGCATCGGTACCACACAAGGTCAATGGAAGAGCCGGACTCCAAGACCTCAACCTTCTCAGTCAGTACGAGATTATATGGCAGAGACACCACATGTCAAACTACAATTAGCTTGCCAGGGTATAGTGGAATCTTCGCTATAGAGTTATAGCCCCCAACATATACTCTCTTCAGGGTTATGGCCCGTAGCCAATGCCTGGTATCATATCATGGAGTCATGGCCCGTAGCCATACTCAAACTGGGGTATGGTCTGTAACCAATCCCGTGCCTAGGACATAGCCCGAAGCCATTCCTATGGGGCATAAGGGTATAATTGCCCAATTACCCCCACATATTCAAAAATATGTACTCCGAGTTAAACTCGTTTCACCATTCAGCAAATTTTGACGCTGATGGATCTTTGGTCAGGGAAACTACATTATATGATATCACTTGATTAATTAAGTGTATTACCATATTCTTTTATCATCAAACAAGTTTCCAAACATCAATTATTTAAACAAATACTACAAAGAATGTGTAATACTTTCATCAAGTATTATTCAAATCTTTAATAAAGCATTGAGATCTCAATCCCTCACCTCATCAGGAGCATTCTCATCCTTTCACAAACTCATCATCATGATTATAGAAAATGGGTATTCAAACCCTCAGTTTATCAAGGAACACTTGTTACCACTTATCAGGTAACTAATACCTTCAGGTCATCTGACCAAGGTAAACATGACACTTGATACACAAGAATCTCACATGGCTCACATGGCCCATTTCATCTCTTGTTACCTCTCACTAGGCAACAAAGCATGTTATGGCTCACAAGGCCCATTAACAATTTTCAAATAAATGAAACAATATAGCTCATACCTGGCTATGCTCGTCATCTCATGATACCTGCATGGTTAGTACACATGGTAACAATTATATCAATTTCATATCAACACCCTGCCATATAAAGGTAACACCACTAATCCTTTATTATGGTTAGGGTTTCCCATTTCATGTCAACCGGGGTTAATCATCCCTTTACACAAATTAGGTCTATGGTTAATCATCTCATTGCCCAAGATTAGGGTTTCATGCACTATAACCCAAAATTTGGGTTTCACATACCTTCACCCTATATTAGGATTAGGATTTCATATTAGTGTTTCACATAGTATTACATAGCATCCCCCTGGATTAGGGTTTCACATCACATTACCCTGTATTAGGGTTTCTCATCACATCATTACCTTGAATTAAGGCTTTCTTATAACATTTCCCCAAAATTAGGGATTCATGTAACTTTACCCGAAATTAGGGTTTAGGGTTCATCAACATTCTCGATTAGGGTTTCATGATCTCATCATCATGGATCAAACCCTAATTCATACCCTACACCTATTAAAGGTTTCAATGTTGCACAATGCATACTGATTATTCAAGTATGAGTTTCCCTCTCTCTCATCCTCTCTAGGATGTCGATTAATCCATACTTCTTTTAGTTGGCTCAACCTTTCACTAAAATACCTACACCTATGATTATAATGGTGTATTAAATTCATCATATTCATAGGCATCAAACAACAATCACTCCAAGTGTACTCATTCACCTAAGTGCTTTAGAGGTACTTCCATTATAATCAATCTTGAGTTACTTTAATAATACTCATTTCGTTATGAGATCAATTGAACCTTCAACAGTTTTGACTAATAAACCTTCAAACGGTTTGGATCCACACCTCAAAACGGTTTGAGAACGTTTGGACCTTCAAACGGTCTGAGACCATTTAGACCTCCAAACGGTCTTGATCAATTGTAAATTGAATCAACCCATTTGGTTTTGAAACTAAATCATCATCAATTGATTATGAAACCGAATCAACCCATTCAGTCTTGAAACCGAATCAATCTATTCGATCTTGAAACTAAATCAACCTATTTGATCTTGAAACTGAATCCATCCATTCGGTCTCGAGACCGAATCCATCCATTCGGTCTTGAAACCGAATCCATCCATTCAGTCTTGAAACCGAATCATCAACCATTGATTTGAAACTGAATCCATCCATTCGGTCTTGAAACCGAATCCATCCATCAACTTGAACTATTGAAAGTACATCAAATTGTATCCCTTAGATCTCCAATCATCCACCACAATCAACCATTGACCTCCAAATGGTCTCAAACGGTCTTCAGATCGTTTGACCTCCAAATGGTCTTGAGGCCGTTTGGGTCAATCAACCTTGAAATCGATTCCCTCAACTAGGGTTTCAATCAATTCAATCGATTAGGGCTTGCAATTGGTGGATCATACATACATGGAACCTTTTAAAATTCAATTAATTGGAACCATTGGATTATCATCCAACCACATCAGCTTTTGACCTTCAAACAGTTTGAGTCCTCTTGACCTCAAACGGTCTTGAGACCATTTGCCCTCAAACGGTCTTGAGACCGTTTGATCACCAAAATGCAAAACCGCTTGCATATGTTCTATGTTTAGGTGTGTGCTTAAGATGACATCATCATCTTCAAGCTTGAAAACTTCAAAATCCATTGTGATTCTTGTGGTGAATTCAACAACCAATCAAAAGGAAATCCAAAAGTTAAGGAGGAATCAACATATGATAAAGGAATGGAATCAATAACAATGTTTAAGGGTTCAAGTTATATAACCCGCCTTAAAAATTGAATCCAAGATTCAAACTTCACGTCCTCAATGGTGAATGAAGCTTTTTCAACTGACCAAGGTCCGTTCTCAAGTCTTTGAGTGCAAAGAATGATCAAGGTTGAAGATTGAATGAAGAAAAGAAGAAATTAAGCATTGAATTTCGATTTCCACCATGAAATCAAGTTTGAAGAAGACTATGAGGCTTACCTATAGGTTGGGTCACGTCCTCCTGTTTCTCCTAAGCTCCTTTGTGCATGGCCAAAGCAAGGAAAGGAAAAGGGATCGAAAAAGCATTTTATTTGAGTTGGAAATGAGATGTTTATAAGGGAATTTCAATGAGAGAGAAAGTGATAAATAATTCCTTCAACTCCCAAAATTGGTGCCACATACTCCCCTCCATCCATTGCATACGAAGCCATCTTCCCCACCTTGTAATTCTTCTTCATTATCCATGAATTAAAAGAAAACAAATTAAGCACCTTAATCTATATAATAATAATATCCAAAATTGAGTGGATATTACTTTTCCTTTAACTAATGTGAGTGGGCTCTCCACTCACTTTAGATATTTTGTTGCCTTTACAAGGCACAAGGATTTTCATACTTATGTAATTTCAACCATTCCATTTTTGGTTGAAGGGCACTTCAATTAATATATTTATTTTTGCATTAAATTTAATTAGGGTTTCAATTATGCTTAAATCTTGATTATTTTAATATCAAGATTCTCTCTCCTCCAAAGTGATTCAAATGAGACGCCCCTCTCATTTTATTTTCTCTACATGATTCCAAGAAACATTAGGGATTATTTAGAGGTGGTATTTTGCATATTGAACCCTAGGTTTTGGGTAAATTACACATTACACCAAAACTAGGTTTTAATGCACAAACATTGCTTAACAAGCTCTGTCTTGGTACTCAGGCTTGTGGAATTCATACCTCTGCATCGTTTTCATTCTTATGATGCTTCAACATTTGAGGAACATTTTATCATGTAATATTTGCAAGTTAACCCCTCAACATGGGTAATTTGCACTTTAGTCCAAAACAGGCAAAACATTATTTCAACACTATTCAAAAAGGACTAAAATTGAAACATAAGTTCCTCTTGGGCCTTGATTACTTTTCAAGAAATAAGAGCAAGCATATAATTAACTTTATTAAGCAAAACATCTAGGGTTAAAGCATAACCCAGGTCAGGGGTGTTACAAATTATCCACCCCTAACAGGGATTTCGTCCCTGAAATCATCAAGAGAAAAGAGAAGGGTACTTTCTCCTCATATATTCCTCTAGTTCCCACGTAGCTTCTTCAACACCACGATGATGCAAGAGAACTTCCAAAAGAACTATATCTTTCTTTTTCAACTTTTTTATTCTTCTGTCAAGAATCAACACAGGTCCTTCAACATATGATATATCTCATTTACCTCTACTTCCACAGGTTGCAAAACTAACTTTGTGTCAGGATGACATTTCCTCAGCATGGAGATATGGAACACTGGATGCAACTTATGCAACTCAGGTGGCAACTCCAACTTATAGGCTACCTTCCCAACTCGTGATAAGGTCCCATAAATCTAGGAGCTAACTTTCCCTTCTTCCCAAATCTAAGAACACCTTTCCAAGGCAAGACCTTGAGATATACTCTGTCTCCAACTTGGAATTCTAAAGGTCTTCTCCATTTGTCGGCGTAAGATTTCTGCCTATCCTGTGCAGCCTTTAACTGTTGTTGGATTACTTTAATCTTCTCAGTTGTCTGCTGCACTAACTCAGGATCCAAAAGTTGATATTCTCCAGTTTCATACCAACACAAAGGAGATCTACAATGTCTACCATATAATGCTTCATATGTTTCCATATCAATACTGTGCTGATAGCTATTATTATAAGCAAATTCTATTAAGCTCAGGCCCAACTTCCTACAAATTGAAGGACACATGCCCTAAGCAAGTCCTCCAAGGTTTGTATGGTTCTCTCAGATTGTCCATCTGTATGTGGGTGAAAGGCAGTACTAAACCTTAACTGCGTACCCAAAGCTTTATGTAGTCATTTCCAAAAATGACTCGTGAACTGGGGACCTCTATCAGAAACAATTGTAGCTGGTACCCCGTGTAAACGCACTACCTCATATGTATATATCTGTGCAAGCTTCTCAGCAGTATAGGTTGTTTTGACAGGAAGGAAATGTGCTGTCTTAGTCAACCTAGAAACTATCACCCAAATGGAATCATGACTTTTGGCTGTTCTAGGCAAACCAACCACAAAGTCCATGGTCACATGATCCCATTTCCACTACGGTATAGGCAAAGGTTGCATTATTCCTGTGGGCTTTTGATGTTCATCTTTAACCTGCTGACACATCGAACACCACATAACAAACTCAGCTACATCTTTCTTCAATCCTGGCCACCAATACATATCTTTCAAGTTATGATACATTTTGGTGCTCCCTGGATGCATTGCATACATCGAAGAATGATCTTCATCCAAGACTAACTTCCTTAAGTCATTAGCATCAGGTACCACCATCCTACCATGGTAATAGACTACCTGATCCTCTAACTCATGAAAGCCATCCCGTTTCTCACTACCATACTCTGACCTGGTCTGCTGAATCACAATATCAGCTTACTGTGCTTCTTTAATCTGTTGTATCATAGTAGGTTTCACTTGCATCTCAACTAACAACCCGACTAACAAAGATACCTTAAGCTGTATATTGTTTTTCCTCAAGGAGATAAGCATATCACTTTTAAAGCACACTAAGGAATTCAACTGTGCTTTATCTAAGGCTGGCGATGATGATTTCCTACTTAATGCATCAACCACTACATTAACCTTCCATGGATGATAATAAATTGTACAATCGTAGTCCTTGATTAACTCCATCCAGCGACATTGTCTCATGTTCAACTCATGTTGTGAGAAGATATATTTTAGATTCTTATGGTCTGTGAAAATATGGAATGTTTCTCCATAAAGATAATGCCTCCAGATCTTCAAGGCATGGACCACAGCAGCTAGCTCTAGATCATATGTCGGATAATTCTCCTCGTGTCTCTTAAGTTGTCGAGAAGCAAAAGAAATCACATGATTATCCTGCATCAACACACATCCTAGGCCATTCTTAGATGCATCACAGAAAACTATGTACCCCTTCCCTTGCTGACTCTGCCTCTGGGGTTGAGTCACCATTATGTTCCTGACTATACAATCCCTTGCCAGATGTCCCACTTGTCTGCACTGATGACAGATCCTGGTCTCAGGATAGGGTCCATGAGGTCCAGTCACCGATGTTGATGTTGTGCTGACGGCTCAATTTGGAAAAAAACTACGACCCCTACCCCTACTTGACATCCATTGCGTCTGGGTATTGAATCTTGATGGTGCTGCCGGTGAAGAAAACCTTGGCTTATTAAATCCCTCAGACCTTTATCCTTGAAACTGACTGTACACCTTCTTACCACTGGTCTGTCGCTTCTCGATCACAAACCTCTCTATCTGTCTGACAGACTCCACAAAAGTGGCAAACCTCTCCCTGTTCTCCAAAGCAGACACATGAGTGGTCAATTCAGCGTTCAACCCCTTCTCAAAATGTCGAATTCTTTCCTCATCAGTAGCTGCAATATGCGGATAGAACCACAAAAGCTCCATGAACTTAGCCTCATACTCGCTAATGTTCATCGGTCCTTGTCTTATCTTCTCAAACTGAGATATCTTTTAATCTAGGTATGTCTTGGGGAAGTATCTAGTGACGAATTCTCATCAGAATTCTTCCCATCTGACCTCGACACCTGGCCTCTTGCCCTCTTCTATTATCCACCAGTGGCCAACACTCCCTTTTAGAAGGTACACTGCATGCCTCACCTTCTCGGCTTCCGGAATATTAATGATTCTGAAAGCCTTTTCCAGTTCGGTCAGCCATAGATCAGCATCTACTGGGTCAGCTATACTAGCATACTCTGTGGCTCCTACCCGGCGAATTCTCTCAAAAATCTTGCCGGCTCTCTGTCCCTCGTTGTGGGTTGGTGCCCTAGGTGCAGGTGGTGGCATCTTTTCTGCCATATGTGTCATGGTTTCCATGAACTGCCCAAACAAAGCATGGAAAGTTGGGTTCTCTATCATTGCTGGGTCAAACTGGGGATATTCAGGTGCCAGTTCCTCCCTAGCCCGGTCCCTTGCACCTCCTCCTGGTGCAACAACGCTGCTCTCAGCAGCATGTTCTTCGTGTGATCCAGACATCTTCAAATTCTTCTTCTCCTCCTATATGAGCAGAAGTCACTATCAGACGAAGTGGAAGACACTAGAATAGACTCAACAACCATAATCCTATGTCTCTATAGACTCAACGAACCTAGAGCTCTGATACCAACAAAACTATGACGCGCCGTTCGAACAAAACATCATTCACTAGGCGGAAGTGATCATTAGCAGCAGATTACTGAAAATAACTAAAAATTAAAACCATTTACAAAGAGATCCATACACTGGAAAACTCTTTCAAAAAGAACCAAAGTAATTCAATTACATTCTGGTTCACAAGTACATATCTTATACCATTCCTTCTCGAGGATTACAAGCATCAACTGCCCTGTTTAAAACTATACACAGGCACCATAAAAACATTGAGGCATCAAGCCAAAATATCAGATTGATTCATTAAACTAACTACTGACTCCGAGGACCTGAGAGTACAGAGACGACACATAAGACTCTATATACAAGATATGACAACCAGTGCCTCCACCTGAGTGTCACTGTTATCCCTGTTGCTGCTGCTGCTCTTCCCCTGCTATAGGGTTTCTGCCTCTTCTTCCGTGTCCACCTAAAAAGTGTTGGTGACCAACAGAGTGAGACCCAGTCCCAGCAAGAGATATAACTCTCCGCCAAAAACATTATTATTGCAGTTTATTAGAACAAAACTAAGCAGAAGAATCATATATATTCAACAGTAGTTAAATCAATGTCTAAACAGGTTAGAGCAATATTCTTATTCAAAGCATTTCAGCTATAACTTGATAAAGTAGCATGTCACTTATCCAATCACGAATATGAAGAACATGTATAACATTTATCCTATATACTAAGAAAGATAACATCAACCAGTGATTCTCATATTTCAACCTTAAGCAAATATGCTACACGGCTGATTATATTTTACAATCATACTTAATGCCCTGAAGAGATGAAGTATACCGTTCATGCTCCAACCGACCACGATTACGTAAAGCATCGGTACCACACAAGGTCAATGGAAGAGCTTGACTCCATGACCTCAACCTTCTCGGTCAGTACGAGATTATATGGCAGATACATCACGTGTCAAACTGCAATTAGCTTGCCAGGGTATAGTGGCATCTTCACTATAGAGTTATAGCCCACAACATATACTCTCTTCAGGGTTATGGCCTGTAGCCAATGCCTGGTATCATATCATGGAGTCATGGCCCATAGCCATACTCAAACTGGGGTATGAAACTGGGGTATGGTCCGTAACCAATCCCGTGCATAGGACATAGCCTGCAGCCATTCCTATGGGGCATAAGGATAGAATTGCCCAATTACCCCCACATATTCAAAAATATGTACTCCGAGTTAAACTCGTTTCACCATTCAGCAAATTCTTATGCTGATGGATCTGTGGTCAGGGCAACTACATTATATGATATCACTTGATTAATTAAGTCTATTACCATATTCTTTTATCATCAAACAAGTTTCTAAACATCAATTATTTTAACAATTGCTACAAAGAATGTGTAATACTTTCATCAAGTACTGTTCAAATATTTAATAAAGCATTGGGATATCAATCCCTCACCTCATCAGGAGCATTCTCATCCTTTCACAAACTCATCATCATGATTATAGAAAATGGGTATTCAAACCCTCAGTTTATCAAGGAACACTTGTTACCACTTATCAGGTAACTAATATCTTCAGGTCATCTGACCAAGGTAAACATGACACTTGCTACACAAGCATCTCACATGGCTCACATGGCCCATTTCATCTCTTGTTACCTCTCACTAGGCAACAAAGCATGTTATGGCTCACAAGGCCCATTAACAATTTTCAAATAAATGAAACAGCATAGCTCATACCTGTCTATGCTCGTCATCTCATGATACCTGCATGGTTAGTACACATGGTAACAGTTATATCAATTTCATATCAGCACCCTGCCATATAAGAGTAACACCACTAATCCTTTATTATGGCTACGGTTTCCCATTTCATGTCAATCAGGGTTAATCATCCCTTTACACAAATTAGGGATATGGTTAATCATCTCATTGCCCAAGATTAGGGCTTCATGCACTATAACCCAAAATTTGGGTTTCACACACCTTCACCCTATATTAGGATTAGGATTTCATATTAGTGTTTCACATAGTATTACATAGCATCACCCTGGATTAGGGTTTCACATCACATTACCCTGTATTAGGGTTTCTCATCACATCATTACCTTGAATTAAGGTTTTCTTATAACATTTCCCCAAAATTAGGGATTCATGTAACTTTACTCAAAATTAGGGTTTAGGGTTCATCAACATTCTCGATTAGGGTTTCATGATCTCATCATCATGGATCAAACCCTAATTAATACCCTACACCTATTAAAGGTGTCAATGTTGCACATTGCATATTGATTATTCAAGTATGAGTTTCCCTCTCTCTCATCCTCTCTAGGATGTCGATTAATCCATACTTCTTTTAGTTGGCTCAACCTTTCACTAAGATACCTACACCTATGATTATAATGGTGTATTAAATTCATCATATTCATAGGCATCAAACGACAATCACTCCAAGTGTACTCATTCACCTAAGTGCTTTAGAGGTACTTCCATTATAATCAATCTTGAGTTACTTTAATAGTACTCATTTAGTTATGAGATCAATTGAACCTTCAACAATTTTGACTAATAAATCTTCAAATGGTTTGGATGCACACCTCCAAACAGTTTGAGAACGTTTGGACCTTCAAACGGTCTGAGACCGTTTAGACCTCCAAACGGTCTTGATCAATTGTAAATCGAATCAACCCATTCAGTTTTGAAACCGAATCATCCTCAATTGATTATGAAACTGAATCAACCCATTCAGTCTTGAAACTGAATCAATCTATTCGATCTTGAAACTGAATCAATCTATTCGATCTTGAAACCGAATCCATCCATTTGGTCTTGAAACCGAATCATCAACCATTGATTTGAAACTAAATCCATCCATTCGGTCTTGAAATCGAATCCATCCATCAATTTGAACTATTAAAAGTACATCAAATTGTAGCCCTTGGATCTCCAACCATCCACCCCAATCAACCATTAACCTCCAAATGGCCTTGAGACCATTTGGATCGTTTGACCTCCAAACGGTATCAACCTTGAAATCGATTCCCTCAACTAGGATTTCAATCAATTCAATCGATTAGGGCTTGCAATTGGTGGATCATACATACATGGAACCTTTTAAAATTCAATTAATTGGAACCATTGGATTATCATCCAACCACATCAGCTTTTGATCTTCAAATGGTTTGAGTCCTCTTGACCTCAAATGGGCTTGAGACTGTTTTCCCTCAAACGGTCTTGAGACCGTTTGATCACCAAAAAGCAAAACTGTTTGCACATGTTCTATGTTGAGGTGTGTGCTTAAGATGACATCATCATCTTCACGCTTGAAAACTTCGAAATCCATTGTGATTCTTGTGGTGAATTGAACAACCAATCAAAAGGAAATTCGAAATTAAAGGAGGAATCAACATATGATAAAGGAATGAAATCAATAAAAATGTTTAAGGGTTCAAGTTATATAACCCGCCTTCAAAATTGAATCCAAGCTTCAAACTTCACGTCCTCAATGGTGAATGAAGCTTTTTCAACTGTCCAAGGTCCGTTCTCAAGTCTTTGAGTGCAAAGAATGATCAAGGTTGAAGATTGAATGAAGAAAAGAAGAAATTAAGCATGCAATTTCGATTTTCACCATGAAATCAAGGTTGAAGAAGACTATGAGGCTTACCTACAGGTTGGGGCACGTCCTCCTGTTGCTCCTAAGCTCCTTTGTGCACAGCCAAAGCAAGGAAAGGAAAAGGGATCGAAAAAGCCTTTCATTTGAGTTGGAAATGAGATGTTTATAAGGGAATTTCAATGAGAGAGAAAGTGATAAATAATTCCTTCAACTCCCAAAATTGGTGCCACATACTCCCCTCCATCCCTTGCATACGAAGCCATCTTCCCCACCTTGTAATTCCTCTTCATTATCCATGAATTAAAAGAAAATAAATTAAGCACCTTAATCTATATAATAATAATATCCAAAATTGAGTGGATATTACTTTTCCTTTAACTAATGTGAGTGGGCTCTCCACTCACTTTAGATATTTCGTTGCCTTTGCAAGGCACAAGGACGTTCATACTTATGTAAATTCAACCATTCCATTTTGGGTTGAAGGGAACTTCAATTAATATATTTATTTTTGCATTAAATTGAATTAGGGTTTCAATTATGCTTAAATCTTGATTATTTTAATATCAAGATTCTCTCTCCTCCAACGTGATTCAAATGAGATGCCCATCTCATTTTCTTTTCTCTACATGATGCTAAGAAACATTAGGGACTCTCTAGAGGTGGTATTTTGCATATTGAACCCTAGGTTTTGGGTAAATTGCACATTACACCAAAACTAGGTTTTAATGCACAAACATTGCTTAACAAGCTCTGTCTTGGTACTCAGTCTTGTGGAAGTCGTAGCTCTGCATCATTTTAATTCTTATGATGCTTCAACATCTAAGGAACATTTTATCATGTAATATTTTTAAGTTAACCCCTCAACTTGGGTAATTTGCACTTTAGTCCAAAACAGGCAAAACATTGTTTCAACATTATTCAAAAAGGACTAAAATTGAAACATAAGTTCCTCTTAGGCCTTAACTACTTTTCAAGAAATAATAGCAAGCATATAATTAACTTTATTAAGCAAAATATCTAGGGTGAAAGCATAACCCAGGTCAGGGATGTTACATGAAGTGTGCCATGTCAATTGTTTACATTAAGATGTAACGAGTTTAATGCACTTTGATAAGTGTAGGCTAACATACCTTGAGAAGGGTTAAGCCAAGTTAATAAAGTATGATGTAATGAATATACTAGTCAAGATAAGAGAGTAACTCATACTTTATGTTGATAATCACTTAATGATAAATAATGAGAATAAATAAGTATGATTGAATACTTATGATATCAAAATATGCTCCTAGATGTGTGGAGCAATGAATTAGGGTTTGGATTAATAATATGTACATAAAACCCTATTCGGCTATAAAGGTAAACACTAACCCTAATGATGGGAAGGTTGTAATCTTCTTATTGCATAAGCCTTGTAAGGCATGTTAAATACTTGTACAATAAGTATAATGTGTAATGGCCTTGTGAGCCATGAGAATAAGTTGTTGTCTAGTGAGAGGTGACAAGATGTGTAATGGCCTTGTGAGCCATGTGAATAAGTTGTTGCCTAGTGAAAGGTGACAAGATGTTTAATGGCCTTGTAAGCCATGTGAATAAGTTGTTTCCTAGTGAGAGGTGACAAGATGTGCAATAGCCTTGTGAGCCATGTGTGATGCTTGTGCAACAAGTATCATGTATACCTTGGTCTGAGGACCTAGAGGTTTTAGTTACCTGATAAGTGGTAACAGTGTTCAGTGATGAACTAAGGGTTTGAATACCCAGATCTAGTAATTATGATGATAATGTTAAGGGATGAGAATTCCTAGTAATGTGATGAGGGACTGAGATCCCAAGTATCATGTGTTTTAAAGATATGAAAAGTATGTGATAGATGTATTACACTTATCTTTGTAGCATTTGTTGTGATTAATAATGATAACTTGTTTGATGCTAAAAGAATGATGTAATACATGTAATACATCATTAGAAACTATAAAACATTGCCCTGACCATAGATCTATCAGTGTCAGGATTTGCTGAATGGTGAAATGGGTTCCCCGCGCCATAACCCAGAGTGCATAGTTTTGAGTATGTGGGGGCATAAGTACGGACGACCATGTGTGAGCCGATCCCCTTACGAGCCCAAAATGAATGGGGATTTGGCTATATGTCATATCCTGGCTCAAGTGCGACTTCAGTCGTAGACTCTATGTTGAGCACGGTGAACTGGCCTGTGGCTCATAGTATGGTTCTTATGTCGCCATGACTCAATGATTTCATAACTGGGGATGGTTGTTAGTAGATGTTCCCCTAAGAGAGTGCAGTTGACATTGTATCTCTAAGCAAGGATGCCTACATACCCTGGCACAGCTATGTAGCAGTGACACGAGATGTCCTGCTTGTGGTCTCGTACTGACCGAGACAAGTGAGGTCATGGAAACCGGCTCTCCCATTGACCTTGTATGGTACCGACTTGTGAGAAGTTTGTGGTTGATTGGAGATGACGGGGTATGCTTCATCTCCTCATGGCATAAGCGTGATTGTTAAAATATGTTCAGCCGTGTAGCATATCTGCTTAAGGATCAAATATGAGAAATATTGTTTGATGCGCAATTTAGTTATACATCTTAGTTTGATAGATGATATTTATGTTTCTTTACATTCCTTGCAAAGCAGATAAATGATTTATAACTCTACCATGGGTAGATGCAATGGTCTCCCTAAGAAAGGAGATTACTTCATTCTATTCATACAGTGAATTATCCTACTTGTTAATATAAAAAGAACCTCTACTTAGTTTATAAATGCTTAATCTGGGATAATAATATGGTCGGCGGAGAGTTATATCTCTCGCTGGGACAATTGTCTCACCCCGTGGGATCCACATTGTTTTTAGGTAGACATGTACGAGGTGGCGAAGATCTCTCTCTACAGAGGGGGAACAAAAGCCGAGGCAGCAGTGACAACTCAAGTTGAGTGTAGTGTCTGTCGTGTCTTGTAGATAGAAGTCTTATGTGTCGTCTCTGTACTCTCAGGTCCTTGGAGTTGGTTCGTACTGGTTTCATGAATGATCCAAGATTTTGGCTTGAATGCCTCAAGGTTTTATGTTTCTCCAGTATGTGTTTTGATAGAGCAACTGTTAAATGTTGTCCTCAAGATGAGATGTTGTACAATGTAATCATGATATGTATGAGTTTTGAATCTTTCAGTAAGAGTTTTCTAGAAAAGGATCTCCTTGCAAAATAGTTTTGATTTTTAGTGATTTTTTGTTAATCCACTGATTATGTTTATTCCGCTTAATTAGTAACGATTTGTTTGTTGGTTTGATGACGGTCGTTTCAATAAGACATTAGGGCACTGTCACAAAACATCCCATCTTTATTAATAGAACATTGACCATTCTTTATAAGAAATTTTATTACGTTCTTGTCCAAACAAGATACAGATATGATATTCCTACTAATGGCAGGTACATAATCATAGTTCTCTAACTCAATTACAATCCCATTTGGCAAAAGTAACTCATAGGTTCTAAGTGCACTAGCAGCAACTCTTGCTCCATTTGCAACACACATTTCAACCTCCTTTTTTAAATGTCTACTTCTTTTTAGATCCTTCACATCTAAGAAAATGTGTGATCCACATCTAGAATCCAGTACCCAAGATGAAGTAGTTGTTGACCTAGAGGTTATACATTTTCCATATTTTGATAGTGATTTAACCATTCCATTCATATGTATCTAATATGTGTATTCAAGATTGATTTCAGGTGTTAGGTACATGAAAAAGATCAAATTACTGAAGCCCTAATTTGCTAAAGTTCAAGTCAAAAGCTATACAAGTGTGCATTTTAGGAAATCCATGTAAATGACCTTAGAAGATTTTTGTAATCACTTGTATTGATGATATGACTTGTAACTAAGATGAGAAAATTGATTGAGATGCTTAGAAACAAGTTTTAATAACTTTTTATGAACTTTAGAAAATTGATCACATGCAGTCAATCAGTCGAGTTACAATCTCGATCGATCCACTGGATCAATTCTCTGAGAGTGCATCGGCCGAGTTGCACACTCACAGAACTCGACCGATCGAGTTACTGACCAAATCCAACTTTCACTGGTCGGTCGAGTTTCCTCAGGACAAACTCGACTGATGGTTTGAAATTTGAGTTTGTCTTTTACCCAATCGGTCGAGTTACCTTTATTGAATCTCGACCGATTGCATTGTACGGAAATTACAAAAAAAGTGATTGTGACTGTTGGTGACCTATTTGGACGAAAATAGATCCATTACCTTGGGCAAAAATGGCTATTTTTTGACCCTAAGTGTTCCCCAACTCATAGGGGCACCCCCAGCTATAAATAGGACCACTTGGAGTTCATTCCAAGGTTGCTCGTTCCATATATGCTTCGTTCTTGCTTAGTTGAGAGTGATGCACACCTTTGAGCCCCTTTCTCTCTCTACCTTCAAGTCAAATCCATGAGTATGAGTGAGTTAGGATATGTTGTAAGAGAGCTATCCCTTGTATCCATGCAAAGCTCTCCAACTCCATCTTCCTACCCCATTTCCTTATTGAAGAAAAGGTTTGAAGATCTTCTCTGAGTGAAGGAGAAGCAATTGTTTTTCTTCCAGGTTGAAGAAGGCATGGTGTTCCAGATCTCCAAGTGAAGAAGATAGGCAAGGAAGATGTTCAAGAAGGATAGGTAATTCCTTTAAGGCCAAAGACTTGAAGATGGAGTGGGTAAGTCCTTGTTGAAGGCTGAAGACTCCCTGGTTCAAGTGGGTAAGCTCCTTCAATAGGTTGAAGATCATTGCTCGAGGTATTAAGTCCTTGGATGAATGTTGTTTTGTCTTGTAATCTTATGAATGAATATAAGAGCATCAAGATTGCAAATTCCTAGAGCCTAACCACCTCTAGGTAGTGGAATGACTCACTTCTAGTTTGAACTGTGGAACCACTCTAAACCACTTTGTCCAAGTATATGTTCTTCCTTATCTCTCACCCTTTCTATGCTTGCTAGCTAGGACCTCAAATTGGTTGTATGCTTAAGTTTCTGCACATAATATAATTTTAAGGTCTAATTCATTTTGTGAGATTTGTGAAGCTCTATTCACCCCCCCTCTAGAGCACTTGATCCAACAAGTGGTATCAGAGCAGATCTTCTCCAAGCTACTTCCACAAGTAGGAGAAGATGGGTGATTTAGCACTTGGATCTCTCAACTTGGAGGGAAGCTTCTCCATGCGACCTCCGGTCTTCGACAACACCAACTTACTCTATTGGAAGAGAAGAATGTAGTTCTATCTCCAAGGAGTAAGCTATGAGATGTGGAAGGTGGTGCATCTAAAGTATGAAGATCCAAAAGGAGAAATATCCACATTAGCGAAATCCCAAATGAAGCAAGACCATCTCAATGCCAAAGCCGTGAGCATCATCTATGCAGCCCTCACTCCCTCCGAGTTCAACTGGATCTCCTCTTGGGACACCGCACGTGAGATTTGGAACAAGCTATGTGTCACCTATAAAGGAACGTAGCAAGTGAAGGAATCCAAGATATACATGTTTGGTGATCTATTTGAGAACTTCAAGATGGGCAAGAATGAAAGAGCGGCGGACATGTACACAAGGCTTAATGTGATCATCAATGGATTGGCAGCCCTTGGTAGTTTGATGGACAAAGGCACAATCAACTTAAACATCTTGAGATCTCTTCCAAAGAGATGGGAGCCCAAGGTGACATCCATTGAAGAAGTGTACAAGCTTAGTGAATTGTCAACCGAGGAGTTGGTTGGCAACCTTCAAGCTTATGAGCCAAGGCTTGATAAGCAAGAAGAAGAAGAAAAGAGAGAACATAAGGAGTCCAAGAAGATCAAGGACACAACCTTCAAAGCTCAAATTGAAGAGATGGTTTGGCAGCAACAACTTTCTCTCAAGTCCCCTACTCCTTCCTCAAGTGAAGATGAAGGCCCAAATGAGCATGAAACTAACTACTCCAAGGGCAAACACTTCAAGGGGAATCCTTCTTCATCAACTCCTAGATGCTATGAATGTGGCCAAAAAAGCCATTACAAGAGTGACTACCCCAAGGCCAAGAAGAGCCATCACAAGAGCAGCCACAAGAAAGACAAGGAGTACAAGAAGGAAGGCAAATACAAGAGAAAGGAGATGAAAGAAAGAAGAAGCAAAGATGCAACTCATGCAGCTTGGGAGGAGTCTTCCTCAAGTTCTTCTAGCTCCAAAGATAGAGAATGTCACCTTGCTCTCACGAACTCTACAAGTGATGATGTAGGTGAGGTTAGTGAGGGTAGTGAAGTTAACTTGCATGTGTTGTCTAAAGAAACTCTTATTGATATGCTAGATGCTTGCCGATCATCTTTTACTGAATGCAAATCTAAAAAGAAAAGGTTAGGAAAAATTATAGATGATCTTTATGCTAAAATTGAGATTCTTGATCAAAATAAAAAGCTGCACCTTGATAGTATTGATACCTTGCAAGGACAATTTCTTGATCTTGAGCTCCAATACAATAGAGTTGAAGTTGAGAATGGTGTCTACCTTAAGACCATTGCTGCTCTTAAGGAAGAAAACCAAAAATGCCAAGATGAGATTGATGTTCTAAAAACTAAAAATGTAGAACTTAACCTCATCGATGAAGCTAGGAAGCAAGAAACTCATGCTTATCAAAAAGAAATTCTTTTGCTTAAATATGAAAATGCTAAGTTGCTTGCTCAAGTTAATGATCTATCCTCTAGACCTATTTTGCAAAGTAATGAGGTAGCTAGAAGTACTTTAGAACGTGATTCTTTTCATACTAAAACCCTCTGTTTAGAGGCCAACCTATTGCATGCTGGAGATGATCTTGCTAGCTTATCTTCTACTGTCATTAATCTTAGTGATGATAATGCTAAATTAAGAGCTTCTTTGTAAAAGTTTCTTACAGAAAAGAAATCCCTTGATGTTGTCCTAGAACACTCTACCAAAAAAATTGGTACTAGTGGTTTAAGATATGATGGGACTACTCCTAAGGGTAAGAACAAGAACAAGAGTAAGGGTAAGAATAAGAGTGTGGAACCTCCTATCTTCCATGGAGAGACTTCCAGCTCTAAGAACCCAATGGTATGTATTCATTATAAATGTGATGATCATTACTCTACTTATTGTCCTTACAAGCCAAAGGGGACCAACCCAAAGATGAAATGGGTCCCCAAGCTAACCCCAGATCCCAAAGTTTGAGTGGGGGTACCGACATCCTTCTTTCATATAGGTTAAAAGAATGTGGATTGTAGATAGTGGCTGCTCAAAGCATATGACAGGTGAAATCAACCATTTCAATAAATTCATGAAAAAGAAAGGAGGATCGGTGACCTTCAGGGACAACAAAAAGGGTAAGGTAATAGGTGAGGGTGATGTAGGCAATGAGCTAAGTATTAAAAATGTTTTTCTTGTTGATGGCCTACATCACAATTTGATAAGTGTAAGCCAACTATGGAATATGGTTATTTTGTTCTATTTACTTCTTTAGAATGTTTTCTTCTAGATTCCCTCACTTACAATGTCATATATAAGGGAACTAGAAATGGTAATCTTTATGTTATTGTGCTTGATGATCTAAACCTCATACTTGATAGATGCTTAGTTGTGTATAAAAATGATATTTCTCTTTGGCATCACCGGATGGGTCATGTGAATATGCATCAAATGAAGAAATTGAGCAAAAAGAAATTGGTTCGGGGAATTTCCAAATTAGATTTTAAAAAGGATGAGGAATGCCAACCTTGTACACACGACAAGCAAACCAAGTCCTCCTTCAAATCCAAAGGAGTCCTTGGTACCAAAAGAGCTCTTGAGCTTCTTCTTATTGATCTATTCAGACCTATGAGAACTCAAACGCTTTGTGGTTCCAAGTATTGTCTTGTGATTGTCGATGATTTCTCTCGCTATACTTGGACATTCTTTCTCGTATCTAAAAGTGATACTCTCGATGTTTTCTCAAGCTTTGGTAAACAAGTTGAAAATGAAGCTTCTTTCCAGATTGTTTCTATCCGTAGTGACCATGGGGGAGAGTTTGAAAATGATATTTTTGGGCATTTTTGTGAAAAATTTGGTTACTCGCACAATTTCTCTTCTCCTCGTACACCTCAACAAAATGGGGTATTAGATAGAAAGAATCGGTCGCTACAGGAGATGGCTAGGACTATGCTTCTAGAATATGACATTCCTAAGAAGTTTTGGGCTGAAGTCGTTAGCACCTCTTACTTTGTGCAGAATCGAGTTTTTACACATCCTTCTTTGAAGAAACCCCCCTATGAGTTATGGCGTGGTAGAAAGCCATCCATTGATTTCTTTCACATTTTCAGATCCCTTTATTTTATTTTAAACATGAAGGATTATCTCGAAAAGTTTGATCTGAAATCGTACAAGGCGTTCTTCCTAGGCTATAGCACTACAAGTAGGGCTTATAGAGTTTTCAATATTGAACTGTCTAAAATTGAAGAATCTATTAATGTTAAGTTTGTTGAATCTAACCCTGCTATTGGAAAGAATGTTGTTGATAATGATGTTGCAGATGACTTAATTCCAATCTTAAAAGACCTCAACATCGACAATAAAGGTAAGAAGGTGGTTGAAGTATAAGATGATAAGAAGAAGGATCCCACTCCTCGCTTCGCAAAGAATCATCCCAAAGAGCTAATCATTGGCAACCCATTCGAGAGAGTGAAGACATGAGCTACCTACAACAAAGAACAAGCAGACAGTGCCTTCATCTCATAGTTGGAGCCAAAGAACATCAAGGAAGCTCTTGGAGATGATGAGTGGATCCTAGCCATGCATGAGGAACTAGAGCATTCCGAGAAGAACTGAGTGTGGACTCTAGTGCCAAGACCAAGTGACAGAAAAATCATTAGCACCAAGTGGGTCTACCGCAACAAGCTTGACAAAAATGGCAAGGTGGTAAGGAACAAAGCAAGGTTAGTGGCACAAGGTTGCAATCAGTAGGAAGGTATTGATTTTGATGAAACTTATGCTCATGTTGCTAGACTTGAATCTATTAGAATGCTACTTGCATTTTCTAGTTATAAAAATTTCTTACTATATCAAATGGATGTTAGAAGTGCATTTTTTAATTGTATAATCGAGGAGGAAGTATTTGTTGCTCAACCTACAGGATTTGAAAATGACAAGCTACCTAATAATGTTTATTTGCTACAAAAAGCTCTCTATGGACTCAAACAAGCACCTCAAGCTTGGTATGAGAAATTAAAGAACTTTTTGTTAGACAATGGCTATGTCATGGGCAAAGTTGATTCTACTCTATTCTTAAAACACACTTCTAGCAATTTTCTTATCATTCAAATTTATGTTGATGATATCATATTTGGCGGAACTAATCTTGATCTTTGCAAGGAGTTTAGTTCTCTTATGCAGAGTAAGTTTGAGATGAGCATGATGGGTGAGCTTACTTTCTTCCTCGGCTTCCAAATCAAGCAAACCAAAGAAGGAAATTTCATCAACCAAGGAAGGTACACCAATGAGCTACTCAAACGCTTTGGAATGGGGAACATGAAGCCGATGGACACACCCATGTCCAACACCACCAAACTTGATAGAGATGAAGAAGGTGAGAAGGTAGATGAGAAGCTCTATAGAGGTATGATTGGAAGTTTACTTTATTTAACTGCCTCTAGACCTGACATTATGTTTCATGTTGGTTTGTGTGCTCGCTTTCAATCAAGTCCTAGGAAATCACATCTTATTGTTGTTAAGAGGATTTTGAGGTACTTAGCCAAAACTCAAAACTTTGGACTATGGTACCCTAAGTCAAGGGACTTTACTCTCATAGCATGTAGTGATGCTAATTACACGGGTTGTTTGGTTGATAGAAAGTGTACAAATGGCACTTGCTTCCTTCTAGGACCATGCTTGGTGTCTTGGTTTTCCAAGAAATAGAGCATCGTGGCATTATCAACTACCGAGGTTGAGTACATTACAGCCGAGAGTTGTTGTGCCCATGTCCTATGGATGAAGAAAATGCTCCAAGACTTTAACATACATTTTGATGCTTCTCCTATCTATTGCGATAACACTAGTGCAATCAATCTTTCTTATAATCCTATATTGCATAGTAGAGATAAACATATAGAGGTTCACCATCATTTTATTTGTGATCACATTGTCAAAAAGGATATTTATATCACGCATGTGGACACAGAAAATCAGTTGGCAAACATTTTGACTAAACCTCTAGCTAGAGAGAAATTTAATTTTATTAGATCTAAACTGCTCATAATTGCTTTAGATGACATTGACATGTTATCTAGCTAGTTGCTTTTATCCTATATGTCTTGCTCATGCATATTCACCTTGCTTGCCTAAAATTGCTTAATTTGCTTGTTGACATGCTTAGTTTCACCTTTTTTTGGGCATTTCTTGAATTTTGAGTTTTTATCACTAAATAGTACCCAATGATGAATGATATGTGCCTAAGTATGTTCAATATACATAATAGACTCAAAAAATGAATTTAATTAGCATTCATATGGCTAGAAATTAAGTTTGATGGTTTTAGGTCAGGTTGACCATCGGTCGAGTTTCCCCTAGGACAAACTCGACCGATCTGTGGCCGAGAGTTGTTCTGACATTAGACCAATCGGTTGAGTTTCCTACTCTTAAAACTCAACCGATCAGCGGGCTGAATCCAACTTAAGTTGGGTTCGACCAACTATTCTCCCTCTCAACTAGAGAATAGCCGACTGATTCCCCTTCTTCTAGCCCTAAGCTCTCTACCCAAACCCTTACCTTACCTATCCTAGCCCTTTCCTGACCTAGATAGGTGGCCCTAGACCTTCCCTTTTGCTCTTCCTTGGTTGGTGAACGTTTTTGGCAGCTTGCTTTGTGTGTTTGCTCTCTTCTTCTCCTTCTTTTCGCCTCCATGGCTTCTCATAGAAGAAAGAGACCCGCCCACCCACCCCTAGCAATGATCCATTTTCCTCTTTGTCTTCCCGCTTGATTCCCTTTGATGACATCTTGTTTGTCTCAATAGAAGCTATAAATAGGTATAAGGACCTTCTTCCTAGGAGTCCTTTTCTGTTTAGAGCTTTGTTTGAGCCTAGCCCTAGGCGTCAAGTGGTCATAGACCAAGTAGCTAAGTTTCTAGCCATTCATCACCTCTCTACCCTGGATGTCGAATGTGACTACTTTCATAATTCAATGACAAGCACAAAAGAAATTCACAAATTCTACGCTAACTTGCATTGGAATTATGACACCCTTGTACCCCCGCCGAATACTCAAGTGATACTGACTTCCATGATCGTTGGGAAGAGGTTTCAAATCTCTGAGGATATCTTAAATGTCTTCCTTTTTTATGATAATGAAAATAACACCTGGCGAAAAATTTACGGTGAGTATTTCGACCTCTTAGATCATGAGGGTTTCTATAAGCAGAATGAGATCACTCTTCATGATATCCATCGCTATCTCAAGAAACACGATGTCCCTTACAAGAAGAAGAGCACCCTACCCTCCTCCTCCCTCAATCTCAGAAAGCGTATATTAGCCTTAGTGGTCAACTGCATCATCTATCCGTAGAAAAATCAAACGGATATTGTAGAGAACACTGTGGTCATAATGTATTGCCTTCTTGAGAATATCGAAGTCAAATTGTCAAGATACATTCTCCACCATATGACCTATTTTGATTTCGGTAAGAACACCCGAGGCACCCATCCACTGTATCCAGCCCTAATTTATGGTTTGTTTTAGTTTGCCACTGAGAAATCACTCTTTTCTGACTTTCATTACAAGCTTGCAAGGAAAGGTGTGTGTATCATTGAGACCACAATTCAGAAGTTTGTGCCTATCTTTGTCTCCACCATACCCGATGCTTCACCCTCATCCTCTGCCTCTGCAACATTTGCCTCTTCTTCCAGAGCTCCTCCTCAGCCACCTAGACCTAGTCGAGCCTCGTTTCGTGTATCCAATGAAACCCTTATGGGCTACATGATGCACCAACAGGCATACAACCAACAGGTTCAGGAACACCTACACCAGGATTTATGTTCAATCATGTCTAACATGAACATACCATGTACACACCCCTACCTCACCTACCAGCCTTTCCCCGGTAGTGATTACACTTCTTATGCATATCATCATTACTACCCTACCCCTGAGCCTTCCGCTACTGCTCCTCCACCCTTTTCTACTGGTGGTTCTTCTCCCTCCTACCTATTGTTGCCTGCTAGCCCCTTGGCCACCCTACTTGCCAGTCTTGGCAATTCTGCTCCATCCTTCCCTCAGGCCAATGAGCTCTATGATCTTAGTATGACTTGGGATGAGCAGAATGCTTGTTGGCCCGATCGTGGTTTTAGTCCTCCTGTAGATGAGGGGATGCCTAACCAGGCTGATGATGAGACTACTGCTGCTGACGATGATGATGGCAATGGTGAGGATGCTTATGATGATGGTGATGGCTCTAGTGGTGATTCTAGTGATGACCACCACTGTTGCTGCACTTTCAGATGGAAACGAGGACTACAAGCCTGGAGCTGATGATGATGATGATGTGGACATAGATAGTCTAGATGTCTAGATTGTTTCTTAGTTTTTAGTCTAGTTTGCTGATCATATATATATTTCTAGGCTATTTTGTATTAGAAACATCTGGGCACATTATCTAAGATGTACTATTTTATCTTTAGTTTTTCATCGCTTCTTGCTTGTAGCTGCTTTTATGAGAACATGCTTCTGAGTTGTAATATATGTTATGTGCACTCTTGCTCTTTGCTTTGTTATATCTTATGAGTTGATGCATTAATTCACCATATTTTGATTATGTCTGAGATTGTGTGTTCCTTTCATATCTGGTTGACATATGTTATGAGAATGCATGTATGATTATCTGATTGATTATGTTTGGAGAAGACCTGTTTTTATGCTCTTCTACCCCCCTCATTTTTTGATAATGTCAAAAGGGGGAGAGAATTACAATGTATTGAAACTCAATCATATTGCTATTCTTTGTCATACTATTGTTTATTGCTTATGAAATCCTTTTCTTGTTCATTTTATGTTTCATCATGTGACTTGCAAAGGACCATATAGTACATATATGCTATAATTGCTTTGTGTAGATAGACTAACTATGCAGGTTAAAGTAAGCATAGATTGAGGGGGAGCAATTCACATTGTTCAAATCTTGAATCCCCCTAATTCACAAGGCAAAGGTATTATTTATATATCCTTTTCAATATGTTTGAGGAATGGTTTGTCATTATCAAAAAGGGGGAGAATGTTGACCAAGAGGTTATACATTGTCCATATTTTAATAATAACTTAACCATTCCATTCATATGTATCTAATATGTGTATTCAAGATTGATTTTAGGTGTTAGGTACATGAAAAGGATCAAATTACTCAAGCCCTAATTTGCTAAAGTTCAAGTCAAAAGCTATACAAGTGTGCATTATAGGAAATCCTTGTAAATGACCTTAGAAGATTTTTGTAATCACTTGTATTGATGATATGACTTGTAACTAAGATGATAAAATTGATTAAGACACTTAGAACCAAGTTTTAATCATTTTTTATGCACTTTAGAAAATTTATCATAGGTAGTCGATTGGTCGAGTTACAATCTCGACTGATCCATTGGATCAGTTCTCTGAAGAGTGCATCGGTCGAGTTGCGCACTCACAGAACTTGACCGTTCAGGTTACTGAACAAATCCAACTTTCATTGGTCGGTCGAGTTTCCTCAGGACAAACTCGACCGATGGTTTGAAATTTGGGGTTGTCTTTTACCCAATCGATCGAGTTACCTGTATTGAATCTAGACCGATTGCACTGTACAGAAATTGCAGAAAAAGTGATTGTGACCGTTGGTGACTTATTTGGATGAAAATAGATTTGTTGCCTTGGAAAAAAATGGCTATTTTTTATCCTAAGTGTTCCCCAACTCAAAGGGGCACCCCCAACTATAAATAGGACCACTTGGAGTTCATTCCAAGGTTGCTCATTCCATATATGCTTGGTTCTTTCTTAGTTGAGAGTGTTGCACACCTTTGAGCCCCTTTCTCTCTCTACCTTCAAGTCAAATCTGTGAGTATGAGTGAGTTAGTATCTATTGTAAGAGAGCTATCACTTGTATCCATGTAAAGCTCTCTACCTCCATCTTCCTACCCCCTTTCCTTATTGAAGAAAAGGCTTGAAGATCTTCTCTGAGTGAAGGAGAAGGAGTTGATGTTCTTCAAGGTTGAATAAGGCATGGTCTTCTAGATCTCCAAGCGAAGGAGATAGGCAAGGCGGACGTTCAAGAAGGATAGGTAATTCCTTGAAGGCCAAAGACTTGAAGATGGAGTGGGTAAGTCCTTGTTGAAGGCTGAAGACTCCCTGGTTCAAGTGGGTTAGCTCCTTTGGTAGGTTGAAGATCTTTGCTTGAGGTATTAAGTCCTTGGATGAATGTGGTTTTGTCTTGTAATCTTATGAATGAATATAAGAGAACCAAGATTGCAAAGTCCTAGATCCTAACCACCTCTAGGTAGTGGACTGACTCACTTCTAGTTTGAAGTGTGGAACCACTCTAAACAACTTTGTCCAAGTGTATGTTCTTCCTTGTTGCTCACCCTTGCTATGCTTGCTAGCTAGGACCTCAAATTGGCTGTATGGTTAAGTTTTTGCACTTAATATAATTTGAAGGTCTAATTAATTTTGTGAGATTTGTGAAGCTCTATTCACTCCCCTCCTCTAGAGCCCTTTGTCCAACAAGTATCACATCTCAACTACTTATATACCAGAAGTAGAGATCTCTATCCCTTGCTACATCTTCCTAGGTTTCCTTACCACTCTCCTTATTTTGAGTGCAGAAGACTTGGAATTTAGCTTAGCCTCAGAACACTTATTGGCATTGCCTTTGTCCTTGGACTCTATTTCATTGATCACCATCACGGGTTTGTCCTTCTTCATTTGTGCTTCGACATTTATCAACATGCCAAGCAACTCAGACAACAGATTATCCAAGTTACTCAAGTGATAACACTCAATAAATTGGTTATATGATTCAGGCAGTGATTGCATAATCATATCAATGGCCAAGTCTTGACATAAAGGAAATCTCAATATTACTATATGTTCCATATGCCTAATCATATTGAGACTCTATTGGATCTCCCTCTTTCAATTTTTACTAAAACAAAGCCTTGGAGATATTATACCTTTCTTGCTTTTCATGTTTGTTATGCAACTCATAGTTCATACAGCCCAACATTAGGTTTTTAATGTCTATGACATCATTGGCATGCTTCAAGTAAGCATCCATTTCATCCTTAGGCTCATATGGAGTGGGTTTCACTAGAATTGATGTTTCAAGGACATAGAGAACGCTTCCCAAAGTCCTAAACCAGTTATGGAGGTTTATCCTGTTTAGATTATCCTTCTCAAGGGTTGATTGCAATAATTGTGTGCTTTCCGTTTATATCTACAAGAATAAAATTTACACTTTGTCAAAACATTATTTATTTGATTTGACAATATTGATGATATTAGTTAGGCCTATAATTAATTATTGCTCTTACTATTTTATTCAAATTAATGTCCCTCACTATCAATTTGAAATATTGCAATGTATAATCCTCTAGTGAGCCCAGATCCATATTTCATCAAATTATGAGTCATCTTTGGATGATCACCCACAACGTGACTATTTAGGTAGGCAATTTTTTCCAATTATGTCTTATGTAACTCTTGGATAGATGGTCTACTCAACTCCTTCACACAATCTATCTCCATGCTTCTAAGCACTTAATCTCATTAAGGCTATCTAGCTAAGCCCAACCCAAAAGCCAACACGATAGAATATGCACACTACTTTGGCAGATCTACATATCTACTATCACAGTTCTATGAGATATATGGCACACCATGCTTTGGCATAAACTACTTAGTTGATCAAGCTTTACATGTGTGCTACTTATGGAAAGTATCTTTGGCTTAATATTTATTGAGAGAATTGTATTTATATAAATACATATACATATGTAATCACCACATACTTATATGTGTCATATACATACTATATCCATAAACCAAATATGTAATTACAAAATACGAGCAATGGTTATGGTCATACTAATGCAATCCTTAGAGCTACAAGGAATTGATACCATCTAAGGTCCACATCATATTTAGCAATCTATTGTTGAAGATCTATATTGGAACTAGTGACTCAACTCGTGAGCCGATCAGTTGGCCTCCTATCGGTCGCTTGGTCTCTAAGATCGCTAGACTGGTCTTCGATTCAAGCAACATATAGATTCCTCCAGCTGATCAGTTGTGCCACTAGCCGATCAATTGGATCCTCCTATCATCTAGCCTCCTCCTCGGTCCTTCATTCGATCGATTTGACTTTTGAGTCAGTCGGTTTGTTTGGTGCAGAACGTCTTCTTTTTCGGTAATAAAAAATAAAATTAACCTATTAATATTTACCTTATTACATTGCTATAGGAAATCCTCGAGTTACATTCGAGGGGATCATAGGAAGGAAAGCATCGATAATTTTACATATGAAAAATGGGAGAGAGGCTTGGTATGAAAATAGAGTTATAAAATAGGAATAACAATCACTCAAACATGCCAAAAAATTTAGGGGGGTATTAGCATAACCATGCTTACATCCATCATCAAAACAAACTTTAGAGTGACATTTATAAATTGCATATATATATATATATATATATATATATGGGGATCATATGTGGTATTTACTCAGATATGCACATTAATCATTTAAATATTAACATCACATGTAATAAATAAATGATAAAACTAAAATTTGACCCTATCGCTTCAATGCCAAAATATAGTAAATATATGTGGCTATATATATATATATATGTATATGGGGATCGTATGTGGTATTTACTCAGATATGCACATTAATCATTTAAATATTAACATCACATGTAATAAATAAATGATAAAACTAAAATTTGACCCTATCGCTTCAATGCCAAAATATAGTAAATATATGTGGCTCTGATACCACTATAGGGAAATATAGCGTCAGATATGACAATAGAAATAAAAAATTACTTATAATATTCCACTAGACAATAGACCGTGTCAATAACTGTAGATTGGGAAGAAAGGTTGTAAGGCATATAACTGGACCTGGAGAAAGTCCAACAACTTATCCTTGAGCACTGTGCTTCTTTCACAAGTAGCACCTAGATGAATGTCAGCGGTGACCTCCTGGTGTAGCATTATGAATGATAGTTGATGACATCCTCCTAGCAGGTGACAACAACCTCCACACCTCTGTACAGTCTACACAGACCACTAGGAACTCCACTTTGCACTACCAGAGCCAAGTTGTCCCTTTGAACATCAATGTGCTAGCGTTTGTTCATTATCCCGTGTTGTCTCTACCTTATCTCTCTCTTTTATAGGTAAGACTTGCTAGGACTCTATAGTTACCACAACTAGAGGACAAAACTTATTAGAGATTGTCATGTCTCTAAAAGCATTGATTACCCCTCTATTTATAGGAGAGTCAAGGTCAGGGTTTCTAGATCAACTGGGAGTTGAAGACATAGATTCTCATGAATTTTTTAGAAGCTGCAAATCATATAAGGTTCGGTCCATAACTGAACCTATCGGTTCACATGTGACACAATCGGTTCAACACGTGAATAGGCCAGTTCACTTGATTTCCTATTTTCAATCACATTAGTTTTCAATATTTAATTAATGCACAACATGACGTCAGCATCAATCATTGATCCGATCATATTGATCATTGAATTGGGTGATTCATAAACTGAATTGGTAATTTCAGACCTTGAACAGATTGGTTCACTAACTGAACCAGTCCATCCATGTCCCAGTTCAGGAAATGTTCAACCAATGTAATTGAACTAAAACTTGAATCGATCAGTTCAACACTTGAACTATTGTTTAACTGTTCGTTTAGTCAATTTTTAACAATTGTTATTTAAGTTGAATACCTAAATACTTTAGCAATCAAGTTAAACCATATTCATGAGTAAACCCCTATTCTAGATGCATCCTATGCGTGTGATTTAGAACTATGAACAGATCGAGTACAAAGCGGATACTGCTATATCTGATATCAAAATCCAAAAAAATTGATATGATATTCTATCTGTATCTGACTCATATCATGTAATAATATCTGAATCTGATCCAAACGAATAATATTTGAATTCAGATTAATATCTGATCTGAGCCAAAATCATGAATTTACTATTTATAAATATATTATATATCTAATATTGATATTATTATAAATATATATTATAAAATATCTATTTTTCATATTTTTATATATAGATAATATATATTTAACAATATATGTATAAATTTGTCGAATTCAGATTTGTAGAAGAAGATTCAGCCATATCAGATATCCTATCTGAAATTTTTGGATCTGAAATTTGATGTCCTAAATCCAATTTGGATTATGCGGATGTCATATTTTTTACATCTTTCAGACTTAAATCTAGATCGAATGCACATATTTTACATATACATTTATAGTTCTAGTGTGACCCTATAGGTCCCAAGTTACATTGGAAGTGAAATGTCCATAACTGATTTATGTCATCATAAGCAATGAGTGGTATCTAGCAACACATCATTGCTACCTAAGTAACTAAAATGATAGAAAACAACTTCAACCTACAATCAGTGATCAGTGTTACCATGATCGTACAATTCCTTTATATTTAATATCTGGATTGAACTTGAGCCATGGAGTCATCATAGTCTCTAATATTCAATCTATGTTTCTTGAACTAGAGCAGACTATTGAGATACAAGTGAGCTCAATATCACATATTGACTCACATGAGCATGCCCATGTATTTCTCAATCTCGCTTATCAAGTAGCTAGGATATCATCTTTGATAGTAGTGACAAATCCCATCTACATCACTCACATTCATATCCATGTGTCACAATGCACCCAAGCACCGCCTTTATAGAAACCCTTATTCAAGGTCACATTGGATGGTGTCAAAATACATTGAATGACATGTGATGGGTGTTGTGGCTTTAGGTATACCAACCACAATCACCCACTATCAGTATGAGAGTTGATTCTGACTACCATTTCATTGTCTCCATGTATCACTCTCAAGGTGGCTCTGTCTAATACATTGTTCTCTAACAAGAACCTATGTATTTGGTTTTGTATCACATAACATGACTGAAGAGATTCTATCATTAACCAACACAAACTCTAATCTTGTGTGTTACTGTTGTCCATTTTGCTTCCACAATAATATTTGACTAGGGACATGATAAGAATGTGTGTACTCTAATCATACATATGATCTTATTGTTCATGTCCTAAACCTGAATACGAATGATAAATATAGTCTCTCTCATACTCTTTCTTCAACATTTTCTCTCTCCTCTATTTCCTCCCCCCACCCACAGACTAATTACAAAATGATTGAGTAGTTGTTGTTGAAGAGAGATAATACCCCTTGTATGTGGAAATTTATGCATACATGAGGCGTGGTAGGGGAGATTTTTTTTATATAGAGGAAGAAGAAGAAAAAAGTATGATGCCCCTTTTTATTGGTGCTTTATAAATTAGTATGGGGCTCTTTTTTTGCTTTACATTTTTTTTCTCATTTCCTTTTTTGTTTCTTTAATTCAACATGTTTCCTTTTTTTCTCCTTATCATTTTATTTCATTCCAATTGATAACTTCCATTTCAACTTTTTGTTCTATTTCCTTTTTTTGTCACACCAACCCTTTGATGCAGTCAACACATATTTCATAGGAGATGGGAAATAAATAAAAAAACATACTCAAAAGGAGCGTGGTCAACACCACAATAACTTAAGATTGTTTGTATGAGGTTTTTTAAATATGAAAATAATTATGGATGATGGTTTAAATAAAAATGAGAAAAATAAATTTGATTGGTAGTGATTGAAAAACCACTAGAGGGGGGTGAATAGGGTTTTATAAATATTTTAATAATAATTAAACTCAAGCAACCACAATTGAGATAAGATGAAAGAGGCAAGGTGTTTAGATTGGTTCCACCCTTAGAAAAAACTAAGGGAGTCAGTCCACTACCCAATTGTTTCCAATTGGGATTTGAAAGTATTTGAATTTTATTACCTTTTTAGGATGTTACACAAAATTACAAATACTTTCCTCACCCTTTGGACAACCTTCACCCGGAAGTCGTCTCACCAACTATGAAGCAGCCTTCACTTGAAGTAACTTCAAGCTCCCCCTTGAAGTAGCCTTCCTCCTTGAAGTAGCTTCCCGTTGAGACCTTCTAGAAGTAGTCCAAAGTCCTCCTTCTCCACTGAGAAGATCCTTCTCCACCTGAGAAGATAGCACCCTCTCCAATCCGCAACCTCCAACCCTAGGAGTAGCAAGGAGAGTACAAGCAACAAGAAGGAACAAGAAGGGAAAATGGAAATTACAACTACCGCTTAAGCACAAGGCTTGAATCCTATATCAAGCATTATGATCTCCTAACCAATGTGTTTGGAAGTGGAAGTGAAGTGGGTAGGAGATGCTATCCTATAGGACACGAATTTGTAGCAATGGAAAGGATTAGCAAATGCTAGAGTTGCTCAATTGCTCACAAGAATAGATTGCCAATTGCAAGTATGCATGCTCAAGTGTTGCACAAGTGTGTTTTGGATGTCCTAAGGCATATCCTATTTATAGGAATGGCCTATGAGTGCTTAAGGAAGTTCTAGACACTTTCTAGGGGGTTCTTAGTGCTCAACTAGCCGTTAGTTGTCCACTAATTGCTTTAGTAACGACTAGTTTATTAATTCTGAAAAGTGCGGACAGAGACAATCTCGGTCGAGAAATTTTTCGACCGAGAGTCCGTCGGTCGAAGTTTTTGTCGAGCGAGGGACGGTTTGGAGCAAGTGAATATAATGTTCGATTCCAACTCCCAACTACCTTGTTTGCTGTGTCTAATGGTTGTAGAACCTATTAGAAGAAATAACCCGGGAGACTCTCGGTCGAGAAATTGTTCGACCGAGCTTGTCTCGGTCGACAAAGAGTTTGACCGAGAGTGTCTCTATTTTGGTGGTTCTAGGTGAATACTAAGTGTGTGTATGAGTGTGCAGTTGTGACACTATTATAGGGGATGACCTATCAAAGTGTTGTGAATGGCTAGGGAAGATCTAAACGCTTGATTTGCATGATATCTAAGTACTTGTACATTATATACTTGTACAAGTTTTTACATTTGATTACAATCATGAAATTAACACATTGTGAGCATTTAGATCTTCTAAAGTTGTGTCATCCACCTAGTTCCTACAACACTCAAATAGCACGTTAGATCTACAAGAATGAAATATTTGTCATTTTTAAAACAAAGGGATTTTGATGATTTCCATTTAGCCAACAATCTCCCCCTTTTTGAAGATGACAAACATTTCTAAATATAAATCAAATAATCTTAAAATGAGTTGAGTTTCATACCTGAGATTTACCTTGTGTATTCCTTCTCTTATTTATGAAATGTATGCTTATTATTCCCAAAGAAGTGTGGAGCATAAAGTCCAACTCTTAGGGAATGTAGCAAGTTTTAATGTAAAGCCAAGAGATTATGAAACTCATTGATTGAGTATTTAAGATTTATATTATTTCTCCCCCTTTGTCATTTCAAAAAGATAGCCGTTAAAATCATGTGTTAAAACTCCCCCTTAATTTGTTCTCCCCTTTCAAAAAGATAACCATCAAATCATTGAAAGCATGTCCATTTGAAGCCAAAATGTAAGGATCAGAAAAACCAACTGATTTAAGAAGCACAAATGTCAAAGAAAACATCTTCTAAGGGAGTGATGAGTAGTTGCTTCCTTATTTTATTGAATTGATCTAATGGAAGCGGTTTTGTAAAAATATCAGCCCAATTGATCTTCCATATCAACATGATGAAGGGATACATGATTTTTAGAGATATGATCCCTTAGAAAATGATGATGGATTTCAATATGTTTGGCATGGTTGTGTAAAATAGGATTATGTGCCAAGTTTATATCACTTGTATTTTCACAAAAGATAGGCGTGGATGAAAATGTAAAACCATAATTGTTTAAAACTTGTTGCATATAAAGCACTTGCGCACAACAAGACCCATCTGCCATATATTCAACTTCAGTTGTAGAGAGGGCAACCATGTTTTGTTTCTTTCTAAACCAAGATACTAAGGCTCTTCCTAACAAGAAACAACTTTTGCTTGTGCTCTTTCGATCAATTCGACAACCAGCGTAATCGACATCGGTATAAGCTTTGAAGTCCAAAGATTGTCCTTTAGGATACCATAGACCATAACTTGTAGTGCTGGCTAAATATCTTAAAATCCGTTTGACGGATTGAAAATGAGTTTGCATAGGTTGTGATTGAAATCTAGCACAAAGTCCAACAGAAAACATGATGTCTGGTCTAGAAGCGGTTAAGTAAAGCAAGCTACCAATTATGGCTCTATACAAAGAGTCATCAATGGGTTCCCCATTTTCATCTTTGTCAATTTTAGTAGAGGTACTCATTGGTGTGGGGTAGCATGTTTGCAATTTGTCATCCCAAAGCATTTTATAAGTTCATTTGTATACTTTTCTTGGCTTATAAAAATCCCAGCGGGCGTTTGCTTTATTTGAAAACCAAGAAAGAAAGTCAATTCTCCCATGAGACTCATTTCAAATTCCTTTTGCATAATATTACTGAATGGTGTACATAAAGATTCATTGGATGCACCAAAAGATAATATCATTAACATAGATTTGAACAACCAAAAAATCGGATTCATATGTTTTGAAAATTAGAGTAGAATCTGAATTTCCAATTGAAAAGCTATTATCAAAAAGATAATTTTTTAGCCGTTCATACCAATTTATGGGTGCTTGTTTTAACCCATAGAGTGCTTTCTTGAGTTTGTATACATAGTCACCTTTTTTCAGAATTTCAAAACCAGGTGGTTGAGCAACATATACTTCTTCTTGTATTATTCCATTGAGAAATGCACTTTTTACATCCATTTGGAATAGTTTGATGTTTTTGTGAGAAGCTATAGCTAGTAGCATTCTAATGGCTTCAAATCTTGCCACTGGTGCATAAGTTTCATCAAAGTCTATTCCTTCTTGTTGACTATACCCTTGTTCTAACAACCTAGTTCCAATAATGGTTTTATTGGAACTAAATCCCGGGCTTCATTTAACTTATTTCTAAAAATCCACTTAGTTCCAATAATGGTTTTATCTTGAGGTTTAGGAACTAAGTCCCATACATCATTCTTAGTGAATTGGTTTAATTCTTCTTGCATTGCCATGATCCAGTAATAATCTTTTAGAGCTTCAGTCACCTTTGTAGGTCCAATTATAGATACAAATGCCATATTTGCAACATCTCTAAAAGATGATCGGGTTTTTACTCTATCCTTAGGATTTCCAATGATTAGTTCCTAAGGATGATCCATAATAATTCTAGGGATGGGTTGTTGTGTCTCAATTTGTTGATCATTTTCAGCATTTTGATCATCTTTAATTGATATGGTTAGATCTTTGATTTGATGAGTAATATCAACTATGTTATCACTTTGTTTTTGTTCTTCATGAAAAGTAATGTGAATGGATTCTTCAACTTTTCTAGAGATAGTGTTGTAAACTCTAAATGCTTTACTAGAAGTTGAATATCCCAAGAAAAAGGCTTTTTGTGATTTAGAGTCAAACTTTTCTCTATCATCTTTTGTGTTCAAGATATAGCAAGTTGAGCCAAAAGTATGAAAATAGTCAACTCTTGGTTTCTTAATATACATGATTTCATATGGTGTTTTCTTTAAATAAGAGTGTTCAGTTACTCTATTTAGCACATGACAAGCTGTGTTTACTGCTTTAACCCAAAATGTTTTAGGTGTATTATGTTCAAGCATCATAGTCCTAGCCATTTCTTGTAATGACCAATTTTTCCTTTCAACTATGCCATTTTGTTGTGGAGTGAGTGGATCAAAAAAATTGTGAGTGTAGCCTTGAGATGTGTAGAATTTTTCAAATAGATGATTCTCAAATTCTCCACCATGATCACTTCTAATTGTGCATATTTTGTTTTGTAATTGATTTTATCTTTGAACAAAATTGTATGAAAACTTGAATAGTATCATCTTTATTTGCAAGAAAATGTACCCATGTATATCTATTGTAGTCATCAACAATAACAAAGCAATATCTTTTCCCACCAATAGATTGTGTCCTCATAGCTCCGAACAAATCCATATGAATAAGTTCTAGTGATCTAATGGTTCTAAGCATGTTTTTGGGTTTAAAAGAAGTTTTAGTTTGTTTACCCAAAGTACATGGTTCATAATTTTCAAATTGACCAAAAGATAACTTAGGCAAACCACGAATAAGATCATATTTAACTAGCTTTTTGATAACATATGAACTAGCATGACCTAATTTTCTATGCCATAGTTGTAAAGAATTTTCTTTTTCAAGTAAACATTTTCCAACTACATATTGCATAGAGTTACGTCTAAGGATATATAGATTTCCAACTCTTTTTCCTTCATAAACAACATTTGTAGTGTTTTCTATTAGTAACTTGCAGCAATTTTTGCTGAATAAAACATCATATCTACTAGCACATAATTGACTGACACTTATTAAATTATGGTGTAAACCATCAACAAGTAAAACATTCTTTATTTCAAGGTTTGTACCAATATTACCGATTCCAACAATTTTACCTTTACCATTGTCTCCAAAAGTGATTGTTCCACTTTTCTTTTCCTCAAGAGTTTGAAATGCATCCTTGTTCCCGATCATGTGTTTGGAACATACATTTTCAACTACCCAATCCTACAATAAAAATATAGGTTTTGGTACCCATGTGATGGTCTATTATGGTTAGGTATGTTTAACAACAAACTGAACATGATTTAACAAATTAAACTGAACAGATCTTCATTCGGTCGACAAATATTTCGACTGACAGATGCCTCGGTCGAACAATTTGTCGATCGAGAAAGTTGTTGTTGTACATGTTCAAACTGAACAAAAATAGAAATTCACTTGGTCGACTATTTCTCCACCGAGGATGTCTCGGTCGAATTGTTTGTCGACCGGGAATGTTTTCATTTGTTTCAGTAGATTGTTTATGTTAATTTGGGCTTAAATCATTGTAATATGCTAAGGTACCATTCTATTTAGTTGAGATGAGACATTAAGATATTCAAATGAAGTGTTAGGTCAAATCTCAACTTAATCATATTAATTTTGCTAAGTTTGGGGTCTTGGATCCCATACTAAATCAACATCCTTTTTCTTGTAAGGACATGAAAAGGAATAATGTCCAAGGCGCAAGCAATAATGACAACAAATAGAATCAATTTTATTTCTCTTCCTAGGATTTTGAGTTGTGTTCTTGGGTACAAACATGATCTTGGTCTTGGGTGCTTGAGTTCTCCTAGGTTTTGTTTGATAAGAATTTTCTTTTGGAACATATCCTAAACCTCTTCTTCCACTATAACTAGAAGAGTTCTTTAGGATCTTATCAAGAATACCTTTGTTTCTCAAGCTACTAACTTCTTTTTGTAACTTAGCAATCTCATCAATTTTCTTTTTAATATCTAACTTTGCTTGATCTAGATTAGATGATAAAGCATCTCTTTCCTTAACAATAGCATCATAATCTAGATGATTACATAGGATAGGTTGAGTCTAAAAATTATTCAGTTTTGCAAGAAAATCAACCTTTTCTTGAGAAAGAAGATCATGATTTGTTTCTAAAGTAAGCAACTTCATATTACAATCATTTAAAGATGATTTCAAGGTCAAATTTTCAGAAGCAATACTGTCCTTTTCGAAAGAAAGATTATTCAATCTAGCATATAGATCCTCATTAGTTCTAGTAACCTTCTTTAGTTTCTTTTTGCAATCAACATATTTGTCATGAGTATCTTGTAAACTAACAATTAGATCTTATTTTGGAAAATCAAGAAGGCTTACCTCTTGAGAATCATCACTATCATCTTTTTTGGCCATGAGACACTCCACATTCTCTTCTCCACTTTCACTATCACTTGACTCATCCCATGCAGTTTTGTATGCTTTTTCTCCCTTCTTCTTGGATGAGCTTTTCTTTCCTTTCTTTTCTTTAGGACATTCATTCTTGAGATGTCCCTTCTTTCCACATTCAAAACACCTAGGAGAGGAAGAAGAAGAGGAATCAATAATTTTGTTAGATTTAAATCTTCTATATTTCTTACCATTTACAATTAGAGCTTCTTCTCCCTCAACTCCATCATTTGTTTCATCACTTTCTTGAGTGATGACCTTTGTAGCCTTGAAAGCCATGTCCTTCTTTCTTCCTTGTTGAAGTTCACACTCTCATCTTTCTTCCTCCTCTAAGGTTGCTTCATGTGCTTCTAAGTTGCCAATGGGTTGCTCCATCCTTAGTCGAGTGAGGCCATTGGCTTCTTCAATTGCGGTCACCTTAGGCTTGTACTTAGGAGGAAGAGACCTAAGAATTTTTGACACTTGATCTTCTTCACTAAGGTCTTTACCTAATGCATTCAAACCATTAACAATAGAAGAAAAGTTTGCATACATTTCACTAAAAGACTCAATTTGATCCATATGAAACTGTTCAAACTTTTATTTAAGCATTCTGATTTTAGAATTCCTAACTTGAATAGTTCCTTCATAGGTTATAGAGAGTCTATGCCATATCTCATATGCTATTTCACAATTTGATATTCTATTAAATTCACCAACGGAAATTGAACAATAGAGTATACTTACAGCTTTTGCATTCATTTGGGCTGAACTTACCGTATTAGCATCCCAAGTTGCATACTCTGTTTGAGGAAAGTCATATGGATTTGACACCATCCTTCATAGATCCCAGCTAATTCCCTGGAAATAGATTTGCATCCTCCTCTTCCAGTAGGTGTAGTTAGTGCCATCAAAAGGTGGAGGTCTAGCCATGAGTGTCCCTTCCAAGTTGAGGTTGTAGAGTACACTGTCACCCATTCTTCAAGACTTTGTTAGAGCTCCTTGAAGCCTCGCTCTGATACCAAATTAAAAAACACTAGAGGGGGGGGTGAATACGGTTTTATAAATATTTTAACAATAATTCAACTCAAGCAACCACATTTGAGATAAGATGAAAGAGGCAAGGTGTTTAGAGTGGTTCCACCCTTAGCAAAAACTAAGGGAGTCAGTCCACTACCCAATTGTTTCCAATTGGGATTTGAAAGTATTTGAATTTTATTACCTTTTTAGGATGTTACACAAAATTACAAATACTTTCCTCACCCTTTGGACAACCTTTACCCCGAAGTCGACTCACCAACTATGAAGCAGCCTTCACTTGAAGTAACTTCAAGCCTCCCCTTGTAGTAGCCTTCCTCCTTGAAGTAGCTTCCCGTTGAGACCTTCTAGAAGTAGTCTAAAGTCCTCCTTCTCCACCGAGAAGATCCTTCTCCACCTGAGAAGATAGCACCCTCTCCAATCCACAGCCTCCAACCCTAGGAGTAGCAAGGAGAGTACAAGCAACAAGAAGAGACAAGAAGGGAAAATGGAAATTACAATTACCGCTTAAGCACAAGGCTTGAATCCTATATCAAGCATTTTGATCTCCTAACCAATGTGTTTGGAAGTGGAAGTGCAGTGGGTAGGAGATGCTAGCCTATAGGACACGAATTTGTAGCAATGGAAAGGATTAGCAAATGCTAGAGTTGCTCAATTGCTCACAAGAATAGATTGCCAATTGCAAGTATGTATGCTCAAGTGTTGCACAAGTGTGTTTTAGGTGTCCTAAGGCATGTCCTATTTATAGGATTGGCCTATGAGTGCTTAAGAACATTCTAGACACTTTCTAGGGGGTTCTTAGTGCTCAAATAGCTGTTCGTTGTCCACTAATTGCTTTAGCAATGACTAGTTTATTAATTTTGAAAAGTGCAGATAGAGACAATCTCGGTCGAGAAACTTGTCGACCGAGAGTCCGTCGATCAAAGTTTTTGTCGACCGAGGGACGGTCTGGAGTAAGTGTATATAACTTTTGATTCCAACTCCCAACTACCTTTTCTTCTGTGTCTAACGGCTATAGAACCTATTAGAAGAAATAACCCAGGAGACTCTCGATCAAGAAATTATTTGACCGAGCTTGTCTCGGTCGACAAAGAGTTTGACCGAGAGTGTCTCTGTTTTGGTGGTTCTAGATGAACACTAAGTGTGTGTATGAGTTTGTAGTTGTGACACTATTATAGGGGATGACCTATCTAAGTGTTGTGAATGGCTAGGGAAGATCTAAATGCTTGATTTACATAATATCTAAGTACTTGTACATTATATACTTGTACAAGTTTTTACATTTGATTACAATCATGAAATTAACACATTGTGAGCATTTAGATCTTCCAAAGTTGTGTCATTCACCTAGCTCCTACAACACTCAAATAGCACGTTAGATCCAAAAGAATGAAATGTTTGTCATTTTCAAAACAAAGGGATTTTGATGATGTCCATTTAGCCAACAGTGATGACATGAGAAAATTTAAAGAAATGAGAGACTTTGGCTCAGAAAATAATGATAACACAAAGCAAAACATAAAGGGAAAAAATTGAGTGCCTTTGTTATTGGAGAATGAAATGAGAAAATGATACTTTAGACCAAAAAGAGGATTTCCTTGGGTTTCAGGCTGTAGGATATGGATTTCATACATGCCAAGGCTATGGGATATGGATTTCATACATACCAAGCCAAGACTAGATAAATAAGACTCAGAGGTAGATAAATATTGATATGACACCCATCTCCACACAAAACGAGATTAATTGAAACAAAGAGCATAATTAAAGTAATCAACGAGATTACCAGAAAAACACGATGAATTAAAACCGATCAAATCACAACATCTCAAGCTGAAACATATCACATCTAAGTCCATAACATTGCCACGTGCATCACATAACATGTCATAAAGATGTACACATCACTGTTCAATGGCCATCATGCCACAACTTGTCCACATCTAAACCTATTCACATATACATGCCACGCCTGTACAACCATGGCCTACTACCAAAACCTCATATTGAAGTAAAAAACAACCAAAACCTCCCTGAGGACCTAAGAGTACATGGATGATACATAGGACTCTACTACAAAATACTAGTAGCATATCCAACCTTCAACGACTAATACTCCTGTTGCTGTAGAGCCTCAACCGCATGATCTCTACCTCGTCGTTCACAACCATCTAGTGTGGAAAATTGATAACACCCAAATTAGCACATATTTTCTATGCATTTTATCTATATTTTTGTGCCACTTTAGTCTTAATATGCAATCTTTTGTTCATGTTTTATGATTTCTGTCTCACATTAGATAAAAGTAGTAAAAATAGCCAATAATGTAGCTAATTAGCCAAATTTTGACTTGTAGGCATCAAAACTAGCCAATTTTAGGACTCTTAAGTACCGAACCTGAAAAGACAAGAATTCCAACGTCTGGCCGATACGGTTGCCCGATACAGACTGGTCGATACGGATGTCTGATACGGTTTGACCGATACGACTGCCCGATATAGTCTGCCCGATATGGCTGTGCCGACCGATACGGATCCGCCGACCGATACGGCTCCGCCGACTGATACGGCTGCCGACCGACACGGCCGCCCGACACGGACTGGCCGATACGGCTGCCCGATACGGTCTGGTCGATACGGCTGCCCGATATGGCTGCCCGATATGGTCTGGCTGATACGGCCGCCGACCGATACGGCCGCCGCCTGATATGGTTGCTGCCCGATAGGGCCTGGCCGATATGGCTGCCCGATATGGTCTGGCCGATACGGCCGCCGACCGATACGGCCACCGCCCGATACGGTTGCTGCCCGATACGGCCTGCCCGATACAGCTGCCTGACACTCCCCCCTACCCGACACAGTCTTCGGGCGACAGTCATATTGCCCAAACTGATACCTCAAGATCAAAGCCACGGATGAAGGACACGTGGACCAATAAAAGCTACAACTCCCATCAACTCGCTGCCTATAAATAGCAGCTGCCAACCTACAGTCCAAAGGAGAGAGTCGGAGGGAGGACTTGGCAAGAGCTAGTGCCTAGACCAAGGAGCTAGTGTGTCGAGTTCCCAAAAAGTTTACCGACCGATACGGTCTGCCGACCGATACGGCCCGCCGACCGATACGGTTGCCTGATACGATTGCCCGATACAGTCTAGAGAGAGAGAGAGCCGAGGAGTCCAGAGAGACGAAGAGAAGACCCAAGGGGCGAGATCTTACCTGCACAGAGGCCGAGGAGCGAGAGCCACCTCTCTTCTACAGGCTATATCTCTTCCCTCTTCTCTTTCATTCTACTGCATTCCTTTGTTTCTTGTACAAACGATGTTAATCCATCTTTGTTCGGTGCCAGCTATGCTTGTCTATGGCTAGTTAGCTCCTTCTTGGCTATGTAGCCCGATCTGAGCATGTTTATATACTTTTTCCTTAAGCAAGTAGATTCATATTAGATCTAGTATGTTGCATGTTCTATTTTCTCTTTCCAAGTTATGATTGCTAGTTTGGTTGATCTCTTACTCGCTTGAACTGTTGTTTCTGCCTGTATTGAGAGATCCATTGTAGGAATAGCTAAGAGACGATAGTTTGGATCCGAACCTGAGAGGGGAAAGATCCGAGGTATTCTGTTCCTAACACCCCGAAATATCCTAAGACCTGAGAGGGAATTTAGTGCATTCCGAGGTGTTGATATGTCATTCCTCGGGAGAGGGTCATTGACATATTGTTGATGGTTTTAGTCACGCATCGCAAGAGCGAGTGGGACGACCCCACATGACAAATTCCACCGTGCATACTAGATGCTTGCTTGGGTGTTCAAGGGTTGTCTACGCCCGAGAACGAGTGCATAGACTGCCCCGTTTGTGGTTACATAGCCAGGAACTCTCTTTCTCTGTTGAGTAGAATCCCGAGCTCTATTTTGTTTTGTTTTGTTTTCTTTGTTTTGTTTTATATCATGACAACCCGCTAGACTAGTTCTAGCATATACTTTTATCGACTATCGTCTTGGCTTATCTGACTAAAGAACGAGATCTGTGGCATCCTAAACGTCACCACGTCCCTGTGTTCAACCCCGTATATCTACTTCGACCCCATAATAAAAGTTGCGGGGGCCTAGAAGGTTTCAGGTTATAAATTTAAAGCTTGATTCCTTCCTTTGTCCCACGTTCATTTCCGGACGCGTGAAAAAGGCCGATCAACTTTTGGCGCCGTTGTCGGGGACGTGGTTTTCCACGTTTACACGCCTAGTAGATTTTTGTTTTGTCACTATAAGTCTATATATACATGCATAGTTTTCCTCATGCTTTACACATACTTGTTCATATATACTAAATCACTTTTCTTTTTCTCATACCTTTTTCAGCCATGGACCTTGCTTTCGCAAGACAAGTCATCTGGTCCACCTGTCCTCCCGAGTTTTTCCGCAGTTTCGACTACTGGCAAATAATTGAAGGTCGTGCTGTGCAACTAGTCAAGTTATACGCACCTCTACTGTCGTCATATGTTGAAATTCCAACAAAGGAGACTGCCAGTCAACCATCGACTCCCGTGCTATCATGGGATCAAGAACTGATTAAGGAAGTGGAGTTAGCTGGAGAAAGTGTCAAGGCACTCACCTCCCTAGTTCCTCATCTCCAAGAAAACGTCGATCCGCTCCAGCAACAATTAGACAAGCAGGAGCATCATCTCAAAGTAGCCACTGAGGCTACAGACCGCAGTAGTATGCTTCAAACTGTGGAACAACAATTCATCCTAAAGCATCAGTTTGATACAGCGGGTTCCCCTTATATGTGCATGGCAGAATCAATGGGTCTTGAAAGCATTGTTGCTCAAGTACAACAACTTCCTGATAATGATGTTGAACAAGGCAGGAGGCTCCAAGAGCTCATCGATCTGGTTACAATTCAGTTACAACTGCCATCACAAGACGATAAAGATGTTAGTCATCAAGACCATTCCATTGGGTCTGAAGTGGAGTATGCACCATCATCCTATTCAGACCATCAACTGGATTCACCAGGATTTTTCTGTGAAGACCAACCCACTTGGGGAAGCCCTTCATTCTATCCAGATGACCCAGCTGATGAACCAATGAAAGAAATGAGTCATAGACATGAATGGGTCTATGATGACGATGATGAAGACTCGAAAAGCCAATCGACCTCACAACTAGAAGGTTGGTTTGAGGAACCAGAGTCAGATATTGAACCAGACCAGAGCGACGTTTCTCATATTGAGACTTGTCATTTCGCTTTGAGCAGTACGCCAACCATGGTTTGGAACAATTTGTTCGACGACGATGACGACAGCTGCTCGACATGGAGCAGTGAGTATAGTAACGAAGACAAGTTGGAGCAACACGAGCCATCATTCGCCACCATACCTTTACAAGGCTTGGTGGACGTCAAGGGGGTAGGATGGATGGTTCGCTACAACATGGCTACTGAGCATGAAGACACCCCTAACTCCACGCCAGGTGACAAGCTTGGGGTGGTAGAACCACAAACAGATTCTTCAGGGGGTACTTTTTGCTCAGAAGATGATTGGATGACTCAGACAGTACATGAAGATTTATCTGAGCATCCAACCTCAAGTGTAGAGATGGAGAGAGAATATATGAGTTCTCAAGATGACGTCCAAAGTCTCTCATCTATTTCATCCTATGTCGACATCCCAGGACCTTCATTTTTAGATTCATATAATGAAAGATACCTTGAGGATGATTTGCCAAAGAATTCATCCCAGTGCAGCTCAAATCAATTCCAGCACAAAGATGACTTTACCGAGTTGCCAGATTTTACTTTTCTTCTTCAGACTCGGCAGGGCCAACACATCCGCCTATTCTACTCATATTATGTGGCAGAACCCGTCGGCAAGACACAGGTGACACTGGTCCCAAAACTCAGAATTTGGGATCCCAATGTCGGTATCATGGGGCAGCCACCCCCTTTTCTCTTACCCACCCTCCCGCCCTTTTATTACAATAAATTTTGCTTTTCATGTTCTTGTTAGTTTCTTTCCTCTAACTAGTTTATATCCTTGCATCCATGCATCATCTTTAGAACTTCAATAACTGCCATTAACAATCATGCATTCCTGCCTCACTATTTCAAGTTTAAGTCTTGCTCAAGGACGAGCAAACTCTTAAGCTTGGGGTGGTAGGCTTCGCCCTTCTTTCTCTTCACCCTTCTTGCATGCATGTTTATTTCTTGCATATAACATAAGCTTATAGCTTTGCAATTATGGCTATGTGGTGCGACTCTAATAGATAAATGCTTGACTTTATGCCTAATTGCACAGTTTTCATCTGAAAATTGCTTGACCTTTTGCTTGGCCTGCTCCTTGACTCTTTCCTTGAGTTTGGTAATAAATCTAAGGTTATGTCCCTTTTTCGTAGCTTAAAGCTAAATTACCTTGATCTATGTTGTGAATGGCAAATCCATGGTAAAGGACCATTGGAATGGGCTAAATCACGATTAAAGTCTCCTAGCTATGAATTTCACAAGCTTGCCTCTATTCTAAGGATTCTTGAATCATAATTGCTACTTCTCACACAGGTATCAAGTGGATTATGATGGGCTTTGAGCTATGATCAAGATGAAATGTTTTCCTAGATGGACTTCACGCCTTCTCACATTAGATTGAGTCAAAAAGATGAAAAACATAAAAATGTGCAAAAGAGGCTAGGCCGCCCACAAAATCCCAAAAATATCTATATAGTTCTCACCCAAGCCTAAAAATAGAATGCAGATGATAAAAGCCTAAGTGTGAACAATAAATGAGTGATGTTTTCTCTTTTAGGAGAGTCGAGGATGGTGCCCAGCCGCTGTATGACTGCACTCACGAATGCGGATATGTCGTACCTGGTAGTACCACTCCAAATGCTCATTAGAGAGTCACTAGGAACCCCTAGGAGACCTATGAGATCATCTCAGTAGAAGGGTTGGTTTGAGCATAGTACGAGGAGTTCATCTCACTGCTTTGGACCAACTGGTTCGGACTGCAGGGACTGTTGCTCGTTACATGGACCAACCTGACGCAGATCGAGATCCTCATAAGTCATTAGAGTCTTTTTGCTTTGTTTCTTAGGACATGAATAAGTGAGAAGCAAGTTGATTCCTGATTGGTTTGCATGGATTCATGGTGATGGCTCATTGCTCATCACCTACTTGATCACCTAAATGACAACTCTTTCATGTTTAAATAATTATGATTCAAACCCTCAAGAGTATCGACAGGTTATAGTGAATTTGCTTAATCTTACTTGGAAACTCTTTGATCTTACTTTGGTAGGATTGTTCCTGACAGGTGGGGGTTTGTATCGAAACGACATGGATCAGGAGAATTGATGTTTTAAACTATTTTTCTTAACCTTAGCATTTATTGCCAAGCTTAATTTGGATGTTATCTTTTTGTTCATTGAGCACATCCTTGCTTGAGGACAAGCAAGTTTTAAGCTAGGGGTAGTTGATAACACCCAAATTAGCGCATATTTTCTATACATTTTATCTATAGTTTTGTGCCACTTTAGTCTTAATATGCACTCTTTTGTTCATGTTTTATGATTTCTGTCTCGCATTAGATAAAAGTAGTAAAAATAGCCAATAATGTAGCTAATTAGCCAAATTTTGACTTGTAGGCACCAAAACTAGCCAATTTTAGGACTCTCAAGTACCGAACCTGAAAAGACAAGAATTCCAGCGTCTGGCCGATACGGCTGCCCGATACGGACTGGTCGATACGGCTGCCCGATACGGTATGGCCGATACGGCTGCCCGATATGGTCTGCCCGATATGGCTGCGCCGACCGATACGGCTGCCGACCGACACGGCCACCCGACACGGACTGGCCGATACAGCTGCCCGATACGGTCTGGCCGATATGGCTGCCCGATATAGTCTGGCCGATACGGCCGCCGACCGATACGGCCACCGACCGATACGGCCGCCACCCGATACGGTTGCTGCCCGATAGGGCCTGGCCGATATGGCTGCCCGATATGGTCTGGCCGATACGGCCGCCACCCGATACAGCTGTCTGACACTCCCCCTGCCCGACACGGTCTTCGGGCGACAGTCATATTGGCCAACCTGATGCCTCAAGATCAAAGCCACAGATGAAGGACACGTGGATCAATAAAAGCTACAACTCCCATCAACTCGCTGCCTATAAATAGCAGCTGCCAACCTAAAGTCCAAAGGAGAGAGCCAGAGGGAGGACTTGGCAAGAGCTAGTGCCTGGACCAAGGAGCTAGTGTGTCGAGTTCCCAAAAAGTCTACTGACCGATACGGTCTGCCGACTGATATGGCCTGCCGACCGATACGTCCTGCCGACCGATACGGCCCGCCGACCGATACGGTTGCCCGATACAGTCTAGAGAGAGAGAGCCGAGGAGTCCAGAGGGATGAAGAGAAGACCCAAGGGGCGAGATCTGACCTGCACAGAGGCCGAGGAGCGAGAGCCACCTCTCTTCTACGGGCTATATCTCTTTCCTCTTCTCTTTCATTCTACTGCATTCCTTTGTTTCTTGTACAAACGATGTTTATCCATCTTTGTTCGGTGCCAGCTATGCTTGTCTATGGCTAGTTAGCTCCTTCTTGGCTATATAGCCCGATCTGGTCATGTTTATATACTTTTGCCTTAAGCAAGTAGATTCATATCAGATCTAGTATGTTGCATGTTCTATTTTCTCTTTCCAAGTTATGGTTGCTAGTTTGGTTGATCTCTTACTCGTTTGAACTGCTGTTTCTGCCTGTATCGAGAGATCCATTGTAGGAATAGCTAAGAGACGATAGTTTGGATCCGAACCTGAGAGGGGGAAGATCCGAGGTATTCTGTTACTAACACCCCGGAATATCCTAAGACCCGAGAGGGAATTTAATGTATTCCGAGGTGTTGATATGTCATTCCTCGAGAGAGGGTCATTGACATATTGTTGATGGTTTTAGTCACGCATCGCAAGAGTGAGTGGGACGACCCCACAGGACAGATGCCACCGTGCATACTAGATGCTTGCTTGGGTGTTCAAGGGTTGTCTACGCCCGAGAACGAGTGCATAGACTACCCCGTTTGTGGTTACATAGCCAGGAACTCTCTTTCTCTGTTTAGTATAATCCCGAGCTCTATTTTGTTTTGTTTTGTTTTCTTTGTTTAGTTTTATATCGTGACAACCCGCTAGACTAGTTCTAGCATATACTTTTATCGACTATCGTCTTGTCTTATCTGACTAAAGAACGAGATATGTGGCGTCCTAAACGTCACCACGTCCCTGTGTTCGACCCCGTATATCTACTTCGACCCCGTAATAAAAGTTGCGGGGGCCTAGAAGGTTTCGGGTTATAAATTTAAAGCTTGATTTCTTCCTTTGTCCCACGTTCATTTCCGGACGCGTGAAAAAGGCCGATCAAAAACCATGGGGTGAGAACAACATCCTAGTGAGAGATATAACTCTCTGCCAACGTCTATTATAAGCATAGGTAGATAAAAGCAGCAAGATAGCATTATGTTCAAGATAAGTAGATTCAACTAAATGATATGAGCAAAGAAGTTAACACTATTTAAGCAATTCATGCATCTATAACTGAGCATTAGAACATCTTATACTTTTAGAAGGAATATTAAGAACATGTATAATAGTGATCAAAACTCCAACATCACATAATGCCCAAAAATAGATTACGGAGATTAACCAAGAATCAAGTGCATGTATGAATCAATAACTCCTTCATCACTTAGAAATTGGGTGCATGAAATTAGGGTTTAGGAGAAAGGACAATCTACTTGAGAATACTACAAAATCTTAAACCTTAGATCATAATGACATCATCTAGTATATTTAATTCACGTTTTAGAGATTAGAATAACAATATGCAAGCAAAAATATGGTGCAAAAATAGATGAAGGGAAAGTTATATAACCCGCCTTATAAAGAAGATCAAGCTCCAAGATAACTATCTCTAAGAAAGAGAAAGAAGCTCCAACTAAGATCAAATCCATGGACAAAATATCACCTCAGGAAGAAAAATATGTACTAAGGTCAAAGGAGGGTTCAAGATGGATAAAACTCAAACCCTAGCCTAAAGAGAGAAGAAAGAAGAAAGAGGGAAGCTTCTTTTCACATTGGTACCACCATGGTCAAACCATAGTCTCTGACCTTTGTGAGGAGAAGATCCCCAAGATAGCCACCATGGTCAAGCCATAGTCTCACAACCAAGAAATGAGAAGAAGGAAGGTAGGGTTCCAAACGAAAATGTGATCAAAAGTAAAGAACAATTTACCAAGAAAGGAGATCACTGAGAATCACCATAAAGGAGATGATCAAGCCCAAAAGAACCACATGCAAGGATGATCGGCCACCCAAGCTCCAAGATCATCCCTCTCAAACTCCATCAAGCTTTAAGGTCAGCCAAGCAAGAAGGTAAAAGGAGAGAGAGCTAAAAGGATTGCTTACTTGTAAAAGAGAGATCTTATATACACATGGGGTAAGAGGGAGGTAAAGATATGAGGTGCCAAGAAGTTGAAGCACCACTAGGAAACTTGTCCCACAGAGGATCGGCCATGCAACCACTCATACAAGAAATGCAACATATGGTGATAAGAACAAGGAAGTGTACCGACCATTATGGTCCACTACACCCTTTGGTGTAAGAAAAGATAGGGAGGCCATTGTAGCGACCGCTACACAATGCCACTCAACTCAAGTGGTCAAAACACTAAAACACAACTCAACCCTAGCAACCAAAGCCAAAGGAAAAGAATCTAGATCAAATCAAATCATCCAAAACAAGGTGTATTGGTCAAAGCACTCTCAAGGCACAAAAACCATCGATCGCTACACTCAAAGAACACCATATGGTCAACATCAACACTTCAAGCAAAACCATGCAAACCCTAGTATCACCTCAAGATGTCACCTCATCAGCCAAGGTCTAAACAAGGAACCCCATAGCATAATCTTCTCTCTCATTATGATAAGGCACAAGAAGCACAACCCACATGTGACAGATTTCAAGATAAACCCTTATCACGGGAAAATTGCAACTTGGTCCAAAACAAGCTTACATATCTCAAACATCAACAAAATAGGAACAAACTAAAAACATAAGATTGTCACATGTTATAGAAGCATTTCAAAATATTAGAGTAAGATTCTAAGCATCTTATCAGACAAAGCTAACAAGATTAGCTAGTAAGCTAGGCCAGGGGCCTTACAATTGATGATGGCCAGAATGGAGACCATCGACGTAGGGATAAATTTTTTTGAATCTTTATGAAAAAAGAAGATAGAATATGACCATGGAGGATGGGATGATGTCTGGCTGGTAGCAATGCCAAGAAGGGATGACAGTCGCCCACAAGAGGAGGTTCTTTCTTTTTCTACCTAGGCTTATGATCCATGCTCAAAAACCATGTGGAGAATAAGATGAGGGGCTAATGTGATGTTTTCCTATTGATAGTGAGTAGTCTCCTCTTAAATATAGGAAATGAGGCAAGTACAAGGGAAACAAACATAAACCTAATGGGCTAAGACAAGTCAGCCCATATGGCATAATAAACTAAACAATAATAATTCTTTCAAAATTGCATGGATGATAATATGTTATTGAGGGTAATGACCCTAATCCGTGATGCATGTGTGGCATATGATGATATTTTTTATATGTCAAGTAACTAATTGCTTTTGATTTTTTTTTACTAATATGTTAGATTGGTAATTGTTTCACATATCTTGTTATTGTATCTAACTTTCCTTTTGAATTCTCTCATGTGATGGAAACCCCTAATCTCCTTCTCCAATGGGGCTTTTATTAATTCCTATTTGATTTTTCTATTTTTTCTAGTATTTCCCAAGATAATTGATATCACATATACACATACTAGATTTTCTATATTTATAAATTTTTCTTCTCTTTTTTTGAGTTCTTATTCCCAACCCCCTTTTGATGGAGAGTTCATAATAGTAAATGACATGATTTAGGAGGAGCCACTTCAACACTAGTTGACCTATTGTTGAAGACAAACTTGGAAGGTGACCCATGTCTCCCTCTATAGCTATTATTTTTAGCTTGGTATATCAACTTTTCTTTGTGTATCAATGCACACAAGCGAGGATCTACCTTAAGCTTATAAATTTGCAATAGTTTAGATGATTGATTTCAGTTGCAACACTATAGGTGGTGTTGTTTATCATACTTGAATAACACAATCATAGTAATTGAGAAAAAGTTAATGTTGTATCCTATTGTTGGGAATGTCTTCTATTATAATCAAAGCAGTGAGAGAGACTTCAGGTCCCACTACTTTAGATAATACTAGACTTCTATTTAACATAGTGTCCCTTAATCAGAGGCACTCTTGGGTTTTAAGATAATATATTGCCCCGAATACACACCTTAGGATCATCACCATATTTATCCTTACTCATGCATGACTTGGAAATTTATGTAACATGTCATCCATCCTTGAATTCAAATTCGAGCATGCTTAACTATTGAGTTTTGAGTGGGATCCTCAAAAGGTAGGTACAACTTGTTGATTTTGATTTTTTGAGCATTCATTTTAAGATCATTTTACTTAAAGCACTAATCATTGGAATGTCATAGCCTTGTAAAATCTAAGACTGCCAAATGAAAGGCACTACTAGAGTGCTAGGAATTAGGACCAACCCCATAGACAAATACTAGCCCCCTAAAAAATCTATGCCTGTTGCTTAAATAAATGCAAAGACTTCACAATCCTACAAAGTTGTGTCGTATTGTGCTTCATGATGTAATTTCTAATATGGGTTTCCTTCAAAGTAGGTGTGGATTTCTCATATGACTATTGCTTAAGTCCTATTATGAATATTTTACATATGGGTTGTCAATACTTGACCATGGTTTCACAATCTCATCATGTCTCAATGGAACCCCAAATGGCTCATGGAAAACCAAGTTTTTTTTACATGTGAAAATGGTAGAGATTCCCTCTACATAGATAAGTATTTCTACATGCCCAACTCAAGATTGAGTTGTTATATACACGAGAACTACAACTAGTAGATGTGTTTAGGTGTGATATGAAGTCTGCATCCCCACCCCAATGTACTTGCATGATTCTTAGAACTTGACTAGCCTTAGTCCAAGTAATAGTCATAGCATGTCACTCATCTTAAAAAATTCTAGTCCAAACATAGTTGAAGATAGAGATCCTATGATGAACTCCAATAAAGTTTACTTGTTTGATATCAATATTCTAATAACTTTTTTCATTTATATTCTTATCCAAGGCTTAAACCCTAGAATGTTCGACTAGCAAAAAAATTAATGTCATATCCCACCATGTTACCTTGTTAAATCAATTGGGACCAAGTTTAAGTATCCTATTCTTATCTTTCACATTGGAAGTTTGAACCAAAAGGAAGTGAACTAGTTTTTTTAAAACAATTTGAAGCCTAGTTTCATACTTTTTATTGGTTGATTGAGACATGCATAATAGGGTATCGCCTCCTATATATTATGTATATTATATTTTTATGTTCAAAAGTTTTCCCTATGCCTTCATAAATGTCATCATTGGCCTAAGAACAATAGATCCCCTCTTGTACCACCAAAGAGAATAAATTGTATTCTCAAGTTTTTTATGCACTAGTCAAACTTGTCAAAAAGCTGGCAATCTCATGACACTCCTACATCATAGAAGGAGACATTAGGGATTGGCCTCACCATCTCCATCCACCAATGTCTAAAAGTATCAATGAGCTAAGTTTTTTGTCATCACCCACCAAAACTCTCTTAGAAGATTCTCATCTATGTATAATTATATTACCAAGTGAGTTGCTTCCCCACATGTGCACAATTATTGTGTTGGAAACACATAGCTCAAAACACCACACTCACATGGCCTCAATGTAGATTGTTGGATTTCAACCATGCATTTTGAGTAAATTCAAAATCTAGTTTTATCTCACTTAGTCCCACACCGCTTGCTTTTGGAGCATGTGATGTCCACTCAAATGTAAGTGGAGGGCATGTTTCATGTATGGTTGTAGGGTCATGGTAACTAAGGTTGATTTAATGGTGATCTTAAAACATGTACATGTGTATGCTATGTCCGAGGACCATCTTGATATGTGATGTATCATTTTTAGAAGAAAAAATATTTCTATTTTGAAATTCATGCCATTTTGGTGTTGTCATTCAAGATTCCCTCATAGACCATTAACTTGACTTGGTTACAATCATTTGTTGCCCTATCTTGACTGTTACACCAATATCTTAAAAACTCAAATATTCCCTTGACTTTTATAAGATTTCATTTGGTAATATGACAAATTACAGATTGAGTTTGGGTGTATTCAAGTTGTATTTGTATTCCTATTCAACCACTATACAACATGCACGAACCATGTGATAGGATACACCAATGGGACTTTCCTCTTTGTGAACCTATTCAAGCTATATTCAACAACCATTTCATTGACTGTTTTAATCTGGTAGAGTACACATGTTTCTAACTAGATGACTTTCAAATATGATTTGTATCTAATTTATATTCAATCCAATATTGACCATGTTTTCTTATTCTATTTTTGGATTTATTTCCATTATGAGAGTGGTTTATTGTGACTCTTTGGTTCCATTAATTTCATCATTTATGGTTCTTGGAACCTGAAAAGGAGTTACTCTAGAAATATAATGGATCAGACCATGGGCACATCTTACTTGTCCTCCTCTCTATGAAAGGAGATGTCTTCTTATCCTTTAAGATATAGTTGAGAAACATCTGACGAATAGAAAGGATGGTGAGATCCTTCACTCCCTTGTGTGTTGTTCTACTTGTTTTTCGCAAATACAATTTTTTGACTTCATTCCTGCTTCTAGTACAACCTTACTCGGGTTCCACCAAGTAGCCTCTACTACTTGTTCCATCTATTGCTTCTAACTTATGCGACAAGAGGTTTTATATGATAACTTTTTATGATGATGTAAGGTCCAAAGAGTAGCTAAAAAGTCTTATCTTTATATACCAAGAGATAATACATGACCTATTGAGATGTGATCGAATCTAGAAGACAAGTCACCAAAGATCTTATGCATAGGAGTGAGGGAATTCGTCTTCACAACAATGACTGTGCTTCACCCTAGGGTCAAATTTTCTAACTCGTAAACTGTTTTTCTTAATTTTGATCAGATATCAACTGTTTCCTATTTGAGTTTGATAACAATATATTTTCCCAAATAGCAACTATTTGCTAATATTTCCAACATTGATGTAGAGATTTTTTTTGTTTTTAGTTGTTGCAGTACATTCTTGTTCTAAAATCATATGTTTTATGCATATATACATGTATATCCTAAGAGTAATATGAGTATGGAGGAAATAGCATCCCTAAGATAGGAGACATTTGTTAGTCTGTATATTCATATATTGAGCCAAAAATATGAACTTATGTTTGATCTCCTTAGGATTAGTTGATGCAATAACTCTACCTAGTGAGAGGAAAACTTCATTTGTTATATCATAATGTTTTTAGTCATATATTCAATTCCTATCACGACCCATCTTCTCACGTGAATCCTATAAAGTTTTCAAAATAAGCATATTGTATTTATCGTGGTAGGATTTTCTCTGCTTATTCTACAAGCAGTATGATATATACCATAAGTTCTCAACATCTATTGAGATCTAAAAAGCCTTATATGATAAATTTGATGTGCATGATAAAGGAATAGAAAACTATGCCTTCGTGCAGTTCCTTGATTGCAAAATTGTTGATAATAGTATATTCCTACCTAATTCTAAAATTCCAAAATCTCATATATAAGTGCATAGCTAGTGGCAATGAGATGTTGAAATCAATATCATAAATTTCATATTTAATTATTCTTTTCCTTTTCTATTATTGCCCAAGATAATTGATCTTGCATATGCACATACTAGATTTTCTATCTTTTATCATTTTTCTCTCCTTTTTTTTATTTCTTGTTCCCAACCCCCTTTTGGTGGAGAGTACATAGTAGGACATGGCCTAATTTAGGAGCCAATTCAACACTAGTTGACCTACTTTTGAAGATGAACCTCCCTCTACAACTATTACGTTTAGCTTGGTATATCAACTTTTCTTCATGTATCAATGTATGCACACGGGTGAACATATACATGAAGCTTGTAAATTTGCAATAGTTTAGATGATGATAGCAACTGCTACTTGAATACCACAATCACATTCATAGAGAAGAGTTAGAATGGTATGTGGTTGTTTGGTATGTCTTCTATCATAACCAAATTAGTGAGAGATACTTCAGGTCCCACTCATTACGTGGCCCTTATTTTAGAAATTAGCTTACATTTGTTCTCTGTCTGGTCATTAACACATATATGTCACAAAACCTCATGTGCTTGAGTATATTTTCAATTACATGATTTGTTGAAATTGAATCAGTTGTGGCCTCAGTTGTATTGCAACGCGCTTGAAGATCTTGACGGTCTTTCCCTTTCCCTATATGAAAATTATTAGCATACTATCGATCATAGAATTGAACATGCCTATGATCCCACCCTTTGCGACATGTTATATATTGCAACACTTTTCAATATCTAAACTACCTTCTCTTTCACTGTATGTTTTTAAGAAAAGAGTATTGATCACAAAACTACCAAACATATCTAAGAAAATCCTGATGATAGTAAGTAGTGACAGTAGGCGAGATTTAAAAAAGAAAAAGGAATTTTTTTTGGTCGAGCAAAAAGTGTGTTACTATATGAAAAATCCCAAAACTTTGGGTACAGAAGGATAAGCACCCCCAGGCTTACAAAAGGAGCAACTAAGAAAACTGTAAAGAAACAAAGCCTTCATGCAGGAAGACAACACCAGTAGGAGAAAAGACACCCATAGCACAAGATTTTGTACAGACTCCATAACAATTGACCCAAGCTTCCTACTGAATAAGGCAACACTGACTATATGCCCATCACTGAAATTATGAAGACTTAGACAGTATTGAGTCAAGAATCAATCGTCACCAATCCAAACAAACAACATCATACTTTGGGACAAATCATCCTCATAAAACCAAAGAATTGCTTTGCTTCTGAAGTGACCATGAAGATGGACGAGATTCCACTAAGCAGTTGAACAAAACTATGACCTTTAAAACCAACCCTCCCTTCCATTGGCTTTATCCTCATCACTGAAAATGTGGGGAAGAAGAAAGACTAAAGGCCATCATTGTGCCCAAAAAAACTTAGAGACTCGACAGTCTGCAGGAACCAACCTCAAAGGACTAAGCAATGAGAAACCAGAAATAGAAGCTCAGAGCTAAGACCCATCCCTTCTTTTCCTTACTGGTTTCTTCTTCTTTTTGGACCTAGATTGACCAAAGTTCACTGAATTAAGTTCCCAGTGCTCCGAATCAGGGTTTGAACACAAGTAAGCAATAGACCCTTCATCATCTTCAAGCTGGTTCCCTTTTCGCATTTGGTAATCAACTGAGAATCCAAAGCTTTCCCAAACTTTATTGACTCGCAAGGACTCGGAGCTCGATCCCTCCCTGCTTCTATTCTCCAGTTCCCAGTCAAGGTTCACTCTCCCATTGTTGTCACCAGGTGGAGGCCTAACCAAGTCAGGCTCGACCTGAAGAGCATTAGAAGAGGTTGACTGGTTCCATTGTTTAGAAGCAGAGGTGAGAAAAGTGTCCTTCACTTGCTCTGCAATAGAGTCCAGGAGAATTTCATCGCCAGCAGTAGAATCTTGGTCTTCACAAGCCTTCTCCTGATCTGCAATGGAATTGGACGGAACCTTAGGTATCCCGTTGGAATCCACCTTGGCTTTGGCATTCCTTCGAGCACCTTCAGTTGATCTGTTCCTTAGCTGCAGATCCACACAGGAGGCCGTTTTCTTCATCACCTGTGGGTAGGCACCAACCCTGTGACCAAAGAACTTGCAACTTGAGCAAAACGCGGGTTTAGATACGATCTCAAGGTTGATATGTATCATCTTGGCATCCAGCTCCACCGTCGCACACTTGGGCAAACTTTGGTTGGAGCTGACTTCAATGCAGACGGTCGTCGCACCAAGGCACTCTGCTGATAGAGAAATGTCCGCAAAGTCCAGCGGCTTGCCTATGGAGCTGGCAACACTCGCAATGTGGGATCACGTCCATGGGAGGCCCATGTTTTCGATCTTGAACCACACTGGAAGCCGTTGGAAGGAAAGGGGTTGGAGAGGGGAACCAAGACACCAGGCGTCGGTGATAATGAGGGTGCCATCCAAGAACCAGGGTGCCTCATCCAACACCCTTTCTCTCTCACTGTGTGACGCCAATCGAATGACGAATCCGTCTCTTTCTTCAGAGACAATCTCAACAGGTCCGCTTGGCCTCCACTTCCTGCAAATCCAGTCTGCTAGCTGACCCTTGAAGGGATTCCTCCCGACGAAACGTATAGATATGTAGTCATCCCAGTTTGGAGTTGGACACTCCTCACTGGAGATTGAAGCACACCGAACGCCGTCCTTGATGGTGGGCTCAATAAACTCAACCGAGCAGTGGCGGAGCCAGGTCTGTATGGTTGGGGGGGCCAAAAATACATGTAGAGACTTGAACATGCGACCATGATGTAAAATTAGAAACTCCTCACAGGTGCTCTACTTAATCTTATCTGATATGTATTCATTACACAACAATTATATAACTATATTAAGCCAAGTTCTGCATACAAAGATCGTGAAAAATGAAAATGTTGTCGAAACGGGGAATAGAACCCGCGACCAACAAACTAGGTTCCTAGCTCCACGCCGCTGGACTACTCCCCTTTTAATGAATTGTATACATTACACCTTATATATAAAATAGTACTAACATATGAACATATACATATCATGTAAATATTCAATTTTTTTTTGGGGGGGGCATGGCCTCTGCTTGCCCCCCTCTCGCTCCGCCCCTGCAACCGAGGCTACCTCCACTGCTGCTCTATCTAGCCGACTAGCTAGGAGCCAATCAGCCAGGAGAGACGGCGGCGGCGCTGCTTCTGAGGAGCTATTTGGAGGGGGGTTTTGGGGAAGGTTGGATGAAGACGTTGCCGCCTCCTTCTCCTTTCACGACGAAGTCGTAGCCGGGTTCGGGGAAACAAAGGAAGGATTATGCCCGCTTCCATCTCCATTAGCTGTTGATTGGCCAACAGTAGGAATCGACGACGTCGACTCTGCAACAACAGCTTGCCCCCTACCTCCGATCCCGCTAGGGCTTCGCCCGCGTCCTCTCCCCCTTCCGCCCCTTCCGCGCCCTCGAGCCATCCTCCAACTACTACAACTTCTATTACCTATACCACTCAAGAAAGAGACATTTTAGCGTAGTGCGGATAATAAAAATAAGATATGTGAAACACGCATCCATATTATTTGATGACTCTTGGTAGCCAAACCTTTTTCTTTTGATATTTCTATAGTTTTCAAGGGAAGGCGAGGCGGTCCTTCTTACACCTGTGAAGTAGGACTTATTCGTTGCTTTCTATTACCCCAAGTATATCCAACGAGTCAAACCCAAGTCCTGTGTTGTAACCAGTGACAAGATTTATTACTAGCTGAGTTAGCAGACAAAGTAAATGTTGGCACAAAATCCGCAATCTGTACTTGACAAAATCCAGTATATCCTAGTTACACCCGGTCAAAAGACTGCTAGATTGTAAGATGTCCAGCAACATCTATATTACTATAAAAAGAGTGAGTTCATGCTGCATTCTTCTTGACTCTCTCTCTTCTCACAATTTTTCTCAACTTTTTTTTATATTTATTTTATTTTATATTTTCTCTTTCATGATAAAATTAGTTGTCACAAACCTCTCAACTTCTTATCCATGATCTTGGTTGTTTCCACTTCCCACTCTTTTCTCCATTCAAAACAACCGTTTCCATTTCCCACTCTTTTCTCCATTCAAAACAAATATCTTCGACTCCACAGAGAACGTTTCTCCTAAAATAGTGAATCAATCTTTTGCACGCTATCCCTTTTTGACTTGCCGTTATTCTCTCTCTTCTCCATATAACTGACATCCCCATAGACACTCCCCCTACTACTGACCATTATCCTCTATCCCCTTGACATAACTGACGTTTTAAAAATTTTACCTCCCATTATTAAGAAACATGTTTCAAAATCTCAACCACTCCTTTACTTTATAGTTTTTCAATTTTGATTCCTACAAACTTTGTCTGCTTAGCAGTCAACATTATATTTATTTCTACGATTGTAAGTGTATTAATATTAAATTTGGTTATTCAAATGATATCAACCAAGTTATAATTGATGTACTAACTACTCTGCGACTTATCAGCCACAATGATGCTCAACTTCATGTTGGCCGATGATGACACAACACATGCAAGTTGTATGCTAAAAATCAAAAGAGAAAAATGGAATTTCCTAATTTCATATCTTATAATATTATAATATTTTATGATATTTATTTGTTTAAGTTTCGAAGATAAGGATCACGATTTGTCTCACATAAACAATAAGTTTTAATGTAATCAAAAGAGAAAAATGGAATTTCCTAATTTTATATCTTATAATATTATAATTTTTTTAAGATTATTTACAATGTTTGATGTTCAATCCCAACCCCCTCCCCCTCCCTCTCTCTAAATACGAAATAAGTATTCTCTTTGCTATAATCTTATTTCTTCAACTAATTCAAATATCACAATCTATGTACCATGTATCTTACTTTTCCATATTAACTCAGATTGCAAATTGATTACTCATATTGATATTAAATGTATACTAATAAAAATGTGCGAGTTTGTCTAACAAATTATATGAATGTTGTTATTAATTTTTTTTATAAAAGTATTTCTAATCACAACACACCACTTTGATTTCTCTACATTCTGTCCTTAATTCTCTCTTCTTAGAAGTTCTCATGATTTTTTTCTCATTTTTCAATATTATTTATCTCTCGTCTCCAACACCTATGTCTCACTAAATATTTTCCAACAAACTTTACAGCAAATTAATTCACCATTTACCTATATTCTCTCTCAATGTCACGTTCACACTTTACATTCTTCAATGACTGGTCCACTCTCAACCTCTCATCTCAACATTAGTTTGTATGCCTGCCCTTCCATTTCTTTCTCTACTCTTCACTTTTCTTCTCCCAGTCCTTTTTTCCCCATAGGTTTCCTAATTATTTCTCAGAGTTGTAAAGGTCAAAACCATACGTAGATTTTTATCACAAGTAATTTCGTTTCTTGTAGAAATAATTTGAGAAACTAAAGAATCGTCATTTTTGTTTCCAAATTATTTTTACATATAATTTCTGAACGGTTTCACAAAGTATTTAGAATTAGCGTAACTGTCCACCCCACTCTTTCCGCATGTTTCTTTGCCTCCTCCAGAAATTGTAAGTTTTTCTCCTCTTTCTCCATCTTTAAATTCTCTCTCCATCATCACTTGGCATACACAAACAATCGCAAGCAAGACTATAACTGCACGGGAAATGTGGTCAATTTGAAGACCGCTGGGCTTTTGCTGGTTATAAACTTCATATTCCTCTCTCCTCTTCGGTCTTAAAACAATTAGTAAAATTGTTAAAAATTGTTATCTGATAACATCTGCATGGGGAAGGAGAAAGAGATGTTGCTTGTTATAAGGAATTGTCGATGGGATTAAAGAGTTTTTATAAATAATGCCTTGCATACATATGAATCATATTTATTTGAACGTCTTTTTACATTTGTTTCTAAATAAGTAGAGAAATCTTAAAAAAAATTCTTCTTTATTTATCATGATTTTTATTGGGAATAAAAATAGATCAAATTTTTTTTATAAGTCCACCATAAAATATTTCCCCTTTCCATAACTACAACAAACAAACAACATTTTTATTTCCTTATCATTTCTGTCCCCATCGTTCACCATGTTAAAAAAGTCAATTTGATAGAATTTTAAATGCACATAAATAATTTGCTTGATGATAGAAATAAAATATTAATGGTAATATTTGTATTTCATAATGTAATCATAATGAATTAATAATGTCAGAAAAAAAAAATTGGAAGGGTATATCTCATCACCAAAATAAACCATAGGAATTGTCAAAGAAAAGCATAAGGACTTTGTTTAAAAAATAAGTTGTATCAACATAATTATAGCTTCAATCAAGCTAAAGCATGCAGTGACAACAAAATAAAATATTCAGAAGAAAAAAATTCTTATAAACTAATTTAAATAGTATATTATAGATACACTTAAATTATGTTATATATAGCTCATTAGATTAGACATACATTTAAATATTGGTCTATATAGCTCAACATATGTCATGACCATATCCTTATTGATTGTATTTATAAGATTCTTTACTATAGAATTTACGTAAGTATGTCAATGAGGTTGTTCATTCTTAACATTATTTTATTTTTTTCCTTGTTAAATGAAACTTTTACGACCCACAAAAATTTTACAAAAGTATAATCGAGATAATTCTTCTTTACAGATTTACATGTGAAATATTATTAATGTCAAGTAAAGTGGGTCAAAACACTCAATAATGATAATATAACATCTAAGGAACATAATGTATGTGACAAATTGCAAATAAAACCCCTCAATTGGGTAAATTGTAGAAAATTCCAAAATAAACAGAAAATTGCATAACTTGCTCAAACAGTGTCCAAATTGGACCAAGTTTGAAACTTAAGCTTGTATTATGATTTCAAAGCATATCACAAGGTTATATTAGGGTTATAGTCATTAAATTATGGTAATTAAGCTTATTAAACTCATTAATTAAGTTTAGGGGCCTTACAATGAGGGATTGGAGGGTGCTTCAGACCATAAGAGAATGATGCCTAGATACACCTGGGCCACACAGACCTGAGGATGATCTCTGTTGTCATCGAGGGTGGGCGAGATGGGAGATCATACAAAGAAGCTCGTGATGCCATTACTGAGTTGGAATAAGAATTGAGAGGGGGAAATGAGGGGATTTAGAGTGCAATTGAAGGACAAAAAAATAGGGACTCAAAGAGATAGGTCTCACATAGATTGTGGTCTTTAAAAGGTGATGAGAGGAGGGGTGCATGACCCAAAACACCATGGTCACGACTATGGTGGTCGACCGTTGTTGGAGGGTTGACCCATGCCCCTCCCAAGGCCCATATTCTAGATCAGAGGTAGGGGCAAGGTCATGAGGATGATGGGAAGATGTTCATGGCTTCAAAATTAATCAAGAATCATTGTGGCATCATGCCATCCACTTGACTGAGCACCCTAGGGCATTGTGGCGTCATTGCCCGAGGTTGAAGATGACTGCAAGTCGTCTGATCGGCGTAGATGATTTTGTTCGTTGGATCGATGGTCTAGGCACACAACACAAGGAATCTAGGTGCACACAAGGGTATGGGCTCAAAATAAGGACCATGGACCGAGGCCCAGGAAGGGAAAAGAAAAAGAAAAAAAAAGTGTGAAAGGACTTGAAAAGAAAGCAACTTGTTTTAATCATAACTTTTACCTGGAAGATCTCATTTGGATGAAACATTCGCCATTGGATCATAAATTTCATCATGTTTCTAGTGGTAAAGGATTGAAATCAATATCATCAAGTTGAATGGATCCAAAAATTCAAAACATTCTCAATTAAATAAGACAGTCAACATAGTACAAATTGGTTCAAAAGTATAATTTATCAATCATATCTCATCAATTGAGAATAAGGTTATTATAAAACATCCACTTCATGATGAGGGAGTTCATTAACTCAAATTGGATGCATTATGAGTCAAGGTGTACATAGTTGGAGGAGAGAAAAAATCCAAGATGTTATAGTGATGGAAACCCATATTCTCCTTCTTCAGAGGGGCTTTTCTTGCTTCCTATTTAATTATTCTTTTCCTTTTCTTTTATTGCCCAATATAATTGATCTTGCATATGGACATACTGTATTTGCTATCTTTTATCATTTTTCTTCTCTCCTTTTTTTTTGAATTCTTGTTCCCAATTTTGGTGGAGAGTACATAGTAGGACATGACCTGATTTAGGAGCCAGTTCAACACTAGTTGACCTACTTATGAACTTGGAAGGGAGCCCCATGTCTCCCTCTACAACTATTATGTTTAGCTTGGTATATCAACTTTTCTTCGCACGAGTGAAGATATACCTGAAGCTTGTAAATTTGCAATAGTTTAGATGATGATAGCAGCTGCTACTTGAATACCACAATAACATTCATAGAGAAAAGTTAGTATGGTATGCGGTTGTTTGGGATGTCTTCTATCGTAACCAAATTAGTGAGAGATACTTCAAGTCCCACTCATTACGTGGCCCTTATTTTAGAAATTATCTTACATTTGTTCTTAATCTGGTCATTAATACATGAAAAAAAAAACCAAAATAGTAGAGTTTGAGGAAAAAAATTCTGAATATAACACCCCGGCGAACATAATTCCCGAAGTAGCCCATTTTACAATGAAAATACCACTTTAATTGGCATTTTTCTGGTGAAAACACTGGAAATGCCATCTTGATTGGAGCCTTTTGTGGGAGATGAAAAAAAATAAAAAATAAATAAAAAAAGGTAAAATGCCAATTTTCACTTAAAGTTGGGTGAAAATGCCAAGTGACCTGACATTTTTGCCTTTTTTATTTTTTTATCTCCCACAAAAAGCTCCAATCAAGATGGTATTTTTTTACCAGAAAAACGCCAATGAAACTGGCGTTTTCTCAATAAAGTGGGCTACTTTGTGAATTATGTTCGCCGAGGTGCTATATTCGGTATTTTTTCCTCAAATTGGGCTATTTTAAAAAAAATTTCCTTAATACATATGTGTCACAAAACCTCATGTGCTAGAATATATTTTCAATTATACGATTTGTTGAAATCGAATTAGTTATGGCCTCGGTTGTATTACAATGCGGTTCAAGATCTTGACGGTCTTTCCCTTTCCCTCTATGAAAATTATTAGCATACTATCGATCATAGAACTGAACATGCCTATCACCCCACCTTTTGCGATATATTATATAATGCAACACTTTTCAATATATAGGCTACCTTCTCTTTCATTGTATGTTTTTAAGAAAAGAGTATTGATCACAAAACTACCAAAAATATCTAAGAAAATCCTGACAATAGTAAGTAGAGACAATAAGAGAAAAAAAGAAGCAATTTTAGCATAGTGCGGATAATAAAAACAAGAAATGCAAAACATGCATCCATATAGGAGAATCAGACAACTAAACAATTTCAGAAACAAACAGTTTCTTATGTTTACAATGTATTTACCTTCAATAAACAATGTATTTGATGACTCTTGGTAGCCAAAGCTTTTTCTTTTAATATAACTATAGTTTTCTAAGGGAAGGTGAGCCGGTCCTTCTTACACTTGTGAAGTAGGACTTATTTGTTGCTTTCTTTTATCCCAAGTATTCCCAACGAGTCAAACCCAAGGCCTGTGTTGTAACCGGTGACAAGATTTATGACTACCTGAGTTAGAAAATAAAGTAAATGTTGGCATAATATCCGTACTTAACAAAATCCATATGAGATATGCTATATGGAGTGAGAATGGGATCAAATCTCAGACCCCATTTTGTCCTTATAAGCTATTGTCACGTCAATTTGGGAATCACATACAGCAGTTGCGATGATGGGACAATAGCATTAGAAAAAGAGAGGGTGGATGGAGGGCTGGAAAGAAAGAAAGAATAGATCGAGAAAGAGAGGGGGAGGGAGTGAGGAGAAAGGAGTGACCGGAGGAGAGAGAAAAAAGAAGAGAGATTTTTATTTTATTAATAACTTTCAATCCGTGATGTATTTTTTGATAAAATAAAAAGTGCTAGATTCCTTAATCCTTATCAATAATATTTTCCAACAAGACTAATGTAGATATAGTTTTGAGAAATTTAATATGCACTCTAAAATTAATACAAAATATTTATTATATTTGGTCCAACTTTTATTTTTTAAGAAAGATAAAATAATTTTTATTTAAGTAGTATTTAATAAATAGTTTTTGTCTCCAGAGAAATTTTTTGTTTTCCCTAGTAAAATGTTCTTATTATCCCTAGTAAATATTTTTTTACTGCTAGGCAAACCTTTTGTTATCCAAATAGTATTTTTTTAATTAGTAGTTATCTATAGAGAATGGTTTTGTTGTCCCTAGTAATGTTTCTTGTTATCCCTATTAAATGTTTTGTTATCCCTAGTAATTGTTATGTTATTCCTAGCAAATATTCTTGTTATCTTTGGTTAATGTTTTATTATCTCTAGACAAACCTTTTGTTATCCAAGTAGTTTTTTTTTAATTTGTTGTTATCTATAGAATTTATTTTTTTTATCCATAGCAAATTTTTTTGTTATTCTAGTAAATGTTTTGTTATATGTAGTCAATTTTTTTGTTATCCAAGTAGTATTTTTAAAAAAAATTATTTGTTGTCTGTATAGAATGTTTTGTGTTATCCTTAGCATTTGTGATATCCATAGCAAATTTGATTTTTTATTACCTCTAATCCAATTTATTATCATCTTTTGGTCGAACTTGTCATCATAGGAGAGAAGTGATGTACTTAATTATTTAAATTTGTGATATCCTTAGCAAATTTTCTTGTTATCTCTAGTCTTTTTTTTGTCCAAATAGTATTTTAAAAAATAGTTATTTTTTCTAGAGAATATGAGTGAAGTAGTGCAGTTAATTTTTTAAAATTAGTTGTTATCCTTGATCCAATCGTTGTTATTTTCAATTTAGTTTGTTATTACCTCTAATCTAATTTATAATTATCTTTTGGTAGAACTTGTTGTCATAGGAGAAAAGTGATGTACTTAATTATTTAAATTAATTAATGATACTACATTCTTCATCTCATTTATTTTAGATAGCATGTTACATTAAAAAAAAATCAACATTCATCTTATTAGAATGTATTTTTAATAAGGAATCTACCATTTTATATTTCGTTTAAAAATACATTACGGTTAGAAAATTATTAGTAAAATAAACATCTCTCTTAATTCTTGTCTCTCCGTACAACCACTCTCTCTCTCTCTCTAGTGCTCTCTCTCATACTTTCTCATTTTCTTTTATTGACATTAGTCTTGTTAGAAGGTATTTTTAATCAAGAATCTAACGGTTTTTATTTCGTTTTAAAATACATAACGGTTTAAAAGTTATTAGCAAAATAAATATCTTTTTTTATTTCTCTCTCTTTCTTTGCAACACGTTATATTTTTTAAAAATGACATTAGTCTTATTAGAATGCATTTTTATCAGAAATCTAATGGAACTTATTTAGTTAAAAAAATATGTAACAGTTTGAAAGTTATTAGCTAAATAAATATATCTTTCTTGATTTTTCTCTCTCCTTACACCCACTCCCTCTCTCCCCCTCCCCCTGCCCCTCTCTCTCTATATCTCTCACCCAGCCAGCTAGTGTTCCCATCGATAGCCAGTAACCATCACATCGTCTCTAGTCCTTAGACCAGCCAGCATCTAGGCCCGGCGCTAGCTGCCAATTGAAAAAGAAAAGGCAAAAAACAGTCAACCATGATGCTATGATTGACCACAACATATTCGGTCAAAAAACTCCATCAAACACAAACATGTAAATCATCCTTGTAAATTTAGCCAAACAATCAACATAGGCACATATATTATTTGCTTTTGTTTACATTGTATATTAAAATCCATTACCTCTTATTGATCTAGAGTAACTCGAGTGCACAATTAAGATGTTGAAACACACAGATGGACAAACAAACTCAATAAAAAACACTTTTGTAGCACTAACAAATAATTTACAATAAAATATAAAGATAGCAGGTCAAACAATTGAACAAAAAAGCTAAAAAAAAAGTACCCAGCCAAGCTGGTATAAATGACACACAACGGAGATCACTATTCTTATAGAGTATAAATACACGCAGCAATAACCAATTGCTCTCAATGAGCTTAGTCCAAAAAATCTACATGGGATGGAACCATTAAGGGGAAACCATAGGAGCAACCAACGGATATATCACCTATTACAAATAAAGATACAAATTTTTTCCGAGTTTAGTGTCTAAATACATTAAAATACAACAACAACAAATATATAAATTATCTGACTTGTATACTTCCATGGCACTCAAACTTCGGAAAAGACGTCATCTTTCACCAAGTACACAATGGTAGACAAGCGAAAGAAAACAGTGATGTTCGTGGCGGCCTGCCTAATGCCTTGCTATCTTCCTTTTTCCTCCTCTTTCGCTTTTCTTCCAATCACCGTGAACAAAGAACGATAACCACAATGCGGTTGATATTTGTGGACAAAAGTATGGGCCAACACCGCATCACAGTAGCACGCGAGAGTACATATTTATTATCACACACCAAAAAATGAGAAATAAACACTACATACCGTACTCTGTTGTTGTCGTGGGCACTTTAATGTCGGCGCTATGCCCTCCTTTCACGTGGCATGCTTCACTAGGTACCGTGAGGGTGCTATTTCAACAAATTGTTTCTTAGGCAACTGTTTTAGCAGCTCGGGGCAGTCGACGAGTTCCAACTCCATAGAAGGGGCGAACATGCTTGCTGATAGAGATTTAATATTCGGACAATTTCCTATTACCAGACATTTAAGCGAAGGATGCTCACGTAGATTACGTGGTAATGAACGGATGTGCTCTAAATCTATTAGAGCTAAAAATGAGAGCGAGCATAGACCGGCTAGCAGGTCATCCATATTATCATCTCTGAAAGACTGGAGATCGAAAATTGCTTCGATATGCAACTCACGCAGTTTGCATGACCTGAGGAATAGAAGCCACTCTTTCACACTACCCGTGTTAGCCTTTGAAATGCCACAGTATTCCAAGTTGGACTCTCTCAACAATTGTAGCCCTTCATTTGATATCTTTGGTGGGCCGAGCTTTGGACAATTGTCGATATACAACATGTCGAGGGAAGAGAAGACCTCAATCGGCAGTGACGCCAGAACCTCGCTATCAAATAAAAACAATTTCCGAACGGAAACGTGGAACAACGAATATTCAGGAAACTTCTTAATTATCAACGTAATTAATGAGGATGGAAGTGCGAGGCGTGTCTTCACCAAATCGTCCATGAGTTTCGGGCATTCGCTTATACCCATTTCCTCAAGGGAAGTGAGGCCCCGGAGGCCTTCCGTCCCCTCCTTGGTAGTCAACTTCTTGCATTCCGATACAGAGAGAATTTTTAGCGACTGAAGCGTCCCTGTTGGTAAACATTCAATATTTTTGCAATTCTTGAGAAACAATTTTTGAAGAAGAGTGAGATGGACCAAATGTGTCCATTGTAATGAATTTCCAAATTCGCCGCATTTACGAATACATAGAATCTTTAGGCATGGTGGAAAAAAGTTGGGGTTTCCCAACAAAGGTGTTCCCTGGAGCTGGACACAATCTATTAATTTAATGACTTCGATGCTTTCTTGAAATTCCCCTAAAGCGGGTACTTCTTTCAACATTGTGCAGCTGGTAAACTCTATGCTACGAAGATTCTGCAGATGACGACCTCCAATCCATCTGGGACATGCAATACCTCCATAGTTGATAATTTTTAAAGATCTTACCTGAGAGCAAGGTTGCAAGCCTTCTAAAGTTTTTTCAGGATTCCTTCTACCATTTGGTAACGATTTATCCGGTGACCAATGACATTCTAAAGTATCGAGATAGGCCTTGTCTTCCAATTTCGCTTCCATGGCTTCTTCTTTGCAGCCTATATTCTCAAGTCCTTCAATTTTAAGCCAACCAATCCCACGTAACCCACCCAGATCTCTCACCTTCGCCCCCTCTCCAGATGAAACATTAAAAGTTAATTTATCTACATGCTGAAGCTGTCGAAAGCACTTTACAGGTAACAAATCGTGTCTCCCCTCAAAATCAATTAAGCTACAGAGGTTTTCCATCTCTTCCGGTAATATTTGTAGCTTATCACAATCTTTAATATCCAAAAATTGCAGATGGTACAAACGTCCCAATGCTTTAGGCAATCTTGTTACCATAGTTGCACTTAAACTGAGGTATCGGAGGCGCTTCAAATTCTTTATGGAGTCGGGGATTGTTGTGATTAATAAAGTGTCCAGGCGTACCATTTTTAGATTAATCCCTTTCCCTAGAAATGTATTAACTAGTTTATAGAAATCTTTTTCATCTAGGTATATAGGAAAGCACTCACTATCTCCGACTATCGTTATACTGTGCAGAGCTTTGATGTCTACTTGCGAAAGAATCTTCATCCAGTCGATTGGAGAACTTGCAAGGTAAATTGACAAGTGCCTGACACCTTTGGGAATCGCTGTAAAATTTCTGTCCGAGATTACAAATATATCATCTTTGGTAACCATTTGCGCTATCTCATGGAGGAGATCGTGAATTCCAATCATACTGTCGTACCCAAATTTATCGTCGGCTTGATGGAACAAAGACCTATTTAACAACTGATTCACGTACTCCAAGCCGACAGAAAACTGATCAGTGTGGCTATAACTTTTTTGAACAAATTCAATTGCAATGTATCTTCGGATCAATTCCTTGGCTCTGATCTGGCGGCCTTTAGGTAACGATGCGAAATACGTAAAGCATGGCTTCAAATGATCTGGTAAATATTTGTAGCTTAATAACAACGCTGGCATGATTCCACTTTGATCTTGTGTTAGACTCCACAATTCACTCCCCGCCACGCTCGTCCAGTGTGCAGTGTTTAAATTTTCTTTCAAAATCCGGCCTAAGGTCTTTGCAGCTAACGGAGAGCCTCTCAACTTGTCAGCAATCTTTCGGCCGATTGTTTCTAGCTCTGGTGAGGATTGGCTTCCGGAAGAGTGATCCCCAAATGCATGTATTTTGAATAGCTCCCAGAAATCACTTGTCCCAAGACTATCTATATATCGTTTCTCTTTCCTGTTTGTGGCTACGAGGCTTGCTGTTTTTTCACTTCGACATGTCACCAATATCTTGCTGCCTGGTTTTCCATAATTGAAAATTTTACAGAGTTTGATCCACATCTCTGGTTCCTCATTCCATACATCATCTAGAACGATTAAAAACATTTTCCCCTGAAGAATATTACCAAGTTTCTGTTGAAGGACTTCAAGGGTAGTGGTTGACTGAAATGAATCCCCGCCTCCATTTTCATTCGAGAGACTCGGTGTTTCTATAATATCTTTTATGATTTTGTTCACGTCAAACTTTTCAGAAACATAGACCCATGCTCTCAATGATTTAAAATGAGCCTTGACTCGATCATCATTGAAAACGTGTTGTGCAATAGTGGTTTTTCCTATCCCGCCCATGCCCCAGATGGGAAGAACAGGGGTGTCTTGATGGACATTTGCGCTAGAAGCTTCTGAATCCGCGTGGGCGTTTAGTAGCCAATTTATTATGAATTCTTTTTCTCCTTCTCTACCGATCAGGCCACTGCGACTGTCTGGGAGAGAGCTCGTCTCTCTGGAATTTGAACATTCCACAACTCGAGCGCTTTTGCTCTTCTTCAAGTTCACGGAGAGCATTCCGATTCGGTTTGCTGTTTCCAGACAATTATCTAGCTTCTTTTGGATTTTTCGGACTTTTTTCAGGAAGGAAAAGTCAGTAATAGTTTGAGGTGTTTTAACGAGTCTGACCTGTCGCTTGAGCCGTTCGTACTCCATTTCATCCAAGACGCCCTCTGCCTCGTACACAGCATCCTTTAGGCCGTTCAGCCATTTAGGTTTCTGATCCGCCTCTTCCAGGACGGATCCGATGCTACTCAGTGTCTCTACCAGTTTCTCAACGCTGCTATTTAGCTTTGACGACGCTCTTAAGAACTCCAGCAAAGACGGGTCGGCCTTGTCCACAACCCCACTGATGAGGGCCGATACAGCTCCTTCAGCAGCTGCTCCCAGTAACGCCTCCATAGGTAATTGGAAGAAGCTGCTGATTGCAAAAACAGTTACGCCGGTGGAATGTTGACGAGGCAGCCGAGAACTCAGATAAGATGGAAGATGATCTGATCCAGATCTGGTTTATGACGATTAGCCCGTGAGCGTCCGCGCTACCGTGGACGAGGCAAGTCCACAAACGCTCGGACACGTGTCGATCGAATTGAACCGGCCAAGAGTAGATAGAATGACTGCTACTCGTCTGAAACAACGCCATACACTGTTCATTTGATGTACGAAACTCCGGTTAGAATGACTGCTACTCTTGTGGAAGCATATAGGTCACGGCGTATTTATCGGTATGGTAATAGGGTGCGTTGGCTCGTAACACCAATACGGGCTACAGCCAAACCAAAGAAGCATGCAATGAGAGTGGGAGAACAGATTAGAAAACAAGTCAAATATTTTTACGTTGTAATTATGGCTCTGACCGGGCAAAAAGCTTATACCTGACAAAAATTTCATTATATGTAATAATCACAACTTGCCAGTAATGTACAACCACACGACATAACACGACATAAATGAGTATGCGTTTCGCTGCAAATTAGCCGCTAAAGAAAGGAAAGAAGAATAAAAAACACGGCCTATGAGATTATTTGGTATGTCTTCTATCCTAACCAAATTAGTGAGAGATACTTCAGGTCTCACTCATTGCGTGGCCCTTATTTTAGAAATTAGCTTACTTTTGTTCTTAATCTGGTCATTGATACATATATGTCACAAAACCTCATGTGCTAGAGTATATTTTCAATTACATGATTTGTTGAAATCGAATCAGTTGTGGCCTCAGTTGTATTGCAACGCGCTTCAAGATCTTGACGGTCTTTCCCTTTCCCTCTATGAAAATTATTAGCATACTATCGATCATAGAACTGAACATGCCTATGATCCTACCCTTTGTCTTATGTTATATATTGCAACACTTTTCAATATCAAAACACCAATACGCGCTACAGCCAAACCAAAGAAGCATGCAATGAGAGTGGGAGAACAGATTAGAAAATAAGTCAAATATTTTTATGTTGTAATTATGGCTCTGACCGGGCAAAAAGCGTATTCCTGACAAAAATTTCAGTATATGTAATAATCACATTTGCCAATAATGTACAACCACACGACATAAATGAGTATGCATTTCGCTGCAAATTAGCCGCTAAAGAAAGGAAAGAAGAAAAAACACGGCCTATGAGATTGTTTGGTATGTCTTCTATCGTAACCAAATTAGTGAGAAATACTTCAGGTCCCACTCATTGCGTGGCCCTTATTTTAGAAATTAGCTTACATTTGTTCTTAATCTGGTCATTGATACATATATGTCACAAAACCTCATGTGCTAGAGTATATTTTCAATTATGTTGTGGCCTCGGTTGTATTGCAACGCGCTTCAAGATCTTGACGGTCTTTTCCTTCCCATCTATGAAAATTATTAGCATACTATCGATCATAGAACTGAACATGCCTATGATCCTACCCTTTGTCTTATGTTATATATTGCAACACTTTTCAATATCTAAACTACCTTCTCTTTCACTGTATGTTTTTAAGAAAAGAGTATTGATCACAAAACTACCAAACATATCTAAGAAAATCTTGACGATAGTAAGTAGTGATAATAGGCGAGATTTAAAAAAGAAAAAACAATTTTAGCATAGTGCAGATAATAAAAATAAGATATGCGAAACATGTATTCATATATTTGATGACTTTTGGTAGCCAAAGCTTTTTCTTTTGATATTTGTATAGTTTTCTAAGGGAAGGCGAGCCGGTCCTTCTTACACCTGTGATGTGAAGTAGGACTTATTCGTTGCTTTCTTTTACCCCAAGTATATCCAACGAGCCAAACCCAAGGCCTGTGTTGTAACCGGTGACAAGATTTATTACTAGCTGAGTTAGCAGACAAAGTAAATGTTGGCACAAAATCTGTACTGGACAAAATCCAGTATATCCTAGTTACACCCGGTCAAACGACTGCTAGATTGTGAGATGTCCTGCAACATCTATATCTATACTACTATAAAAAGAGCGAGTTTGATGTTCTCTCCTTGATTCACTCTCTTCTCTCCTTTTTTCAAGGAATTTTACTCCTACAAATATTTATTCTCACACTCTTTTATAACTTTTATTATCTTTAATTCTATATTTCTCTCTCCGTCCCACGGAAATAGTTCTTTGATTCTTTCCTTTCAAACAACCAACACAAATATCTTTTACCGTAGGGATCCTTTCACGGACGAGTCCTCTCCCCGCACATTTCCAAAAAAATTTATATATCACGTGCATGTGCGCGTGTGCGTTCACTAGTTATTATAAAAAGAGCGAGTTCATGTTGCATTCTTTTTTACTCTCTCTCTTCTCACAATTTTTCTCAACTTTTTTTATATTTACTTTATTTTATATTTTCTCTTTCATGATAAAATTAGTTGTCACAAACCTCTCAACTTCTTATCCATGATCTTGGTTGTTTCCACTTCCAACTCTTTTCTCCATTCAAAACAACCGTTTCCGTTTCCCACTCTTTTCTGCATTCAAAACAAATATCTTCGACTCCACAGAGAATGTTTCTCCTAAAATAGTTAATCAATCTTTTGCACGCTATCCCTTTTTGACTTGTTGTTATTCTCTCTCTTCTCCATATAACTGACATCCCCATAGACACTCCCCCTACTACTGACCATTATCCTCTCTCCCCTTGACATAACTGACGTTTCCATAAATTTTACCTCCCATTATTAAGAAACACGTTTCAAAATCTCAATCACTTCTTTATTTTATAGTTTTTCGATTTTGATTCCTACAAACTTTGTCTTCTTAGAAGTCAACATTATATTTATTTCTACGATGGTAAGTGTATTAATTTTAATTTTGGTTATTCAAATGATATCAACCAAGTTATAATTGATGTACTAACTACTCTGCGACTTATCAGCCACAATGATGCTCAACTTCATGCTGGCCGATGATGACACAACACATGCAAGTTGTATGCTAAAAATCAAAAGAGAAAAATGGAATTTCCTAATTTCATATTTTATAATATTATAATATTTTATGATATTTATTTGTTTAAGTTTCAAACATAAGGATCACAATTTGTCTCGCATAAACAATAAGTTTTAATGTAACAAATTAATTAGCATATAGCATAATTGGTTCGTTTTTTTCTTGATATAGTCAATTATAAAATGTAAATATAAACATTATTACCTTTTGTGGTAAATTACTATTCTAGAATATATTCCAACATAGAAAATTAGCAATCTAAAATTCATTCTGAACTTTATTTCGTGATGTGACTTTACTACATATTTGAGTCGCATCATGTGTTGGTGTTGTTCCCAAGGTACTTTCAAAGTCAAGTTATTTATTATTGATTAGTACATATTTATTGTCAAAATTATTTCACTAAATTGATTCACTTTTTCTTACTATTAAGATAATAGGTACTTTTACCTCTCCCAATATAATAACAATAACTGTTACAGTATTTTACCCATGAAAATCACAATTGAAGACAAATTTGAACTATTCTGAAACATGTCTAGGCAACAATGTTGTATATACACCATACATGTAGTATATCACTAATTTGGTAAATTCGAAGGGATCAAATATTATATCCGTATATTATATGTTACGATGGTTGTTCCTCAAACTGAACATATATGAATACATTAAAAAATTATACTAAAACTGACAAAGAATTTATAATCGCTTACATACAAACAAGTATCAATAAAACTATGAGTTACTAATATCATATAGTGCCAGTTTCATATGTTTTTATTTTTACTCATTTTTTCTCATACTTCATGACTTTCTAACACCAACGGACGTCAAAGGCTAAAGAATTCAATCAAACCATTCGATTATCTCACCAACCAACGGAGAGAAAATTAAAATTTTAAAGATTATTTACAACTTTTGATGTTCAATCCCAACCCCCTCCCCCTTCCTCTCTCTAAATAAAAAATAAGTATTCTCTTTGCTATAATCTTATTTCTTCAACTAATTCAAATATCACAATTTATGTACCATGTATCTTAGTTTTCCATATTAACCCAGACTGCAAATTGATTACTCATATTGATATTAAATGTATACTAATATAAAATGTGCGAGTTTGTCTAACTAATTATATGAATGTTGTTATTAATTTTTTTTATAAGAGTATTTCTAATCACAATGCACCACTTTGATTTCTCTACATTCTCTCCTTAATTCTCGCTTCTTAGAAGTTCTCATGATTTTTTTTCTCATTTTTCAATATTGTTTATCTCTCGTCTCCAACACCTATGTCTCACTAAATATTTCCCAACAAACTTTACAGCAAATTAATTCACCATTTACCTATATTCTCTCTCAATGTCACATTCACATTTGACATTCTTCAATGATCGATCCCCTACGTTGTATCAACATAATTATAGCTTCAATCAAGCTAAAGCATGTAGTGACAACAAAATAAAATATTCATAAGAAAAAAAAATTATAAACTAATTTAAATAGTATATTATAGATACACTTAAATTATGTTCTATATAGCTCATTAGATTAGACATACATTTAAATATTGGTCTATATAGCTCAACATATTGTCATGACCATATCCTTATTGATTGTAATTATAAAATTCTTTACTATAGAATTTACTATTGATATTGTAAGTATGTCGATGAGGTCGTTCATTCTTAACATTGTTTTATTTTTTTCCTTGTTAAATGAAACTTTTACTTCCCACAAAAATTCTGTAAAAGTATAATCGAGATAATTCTTCTTTAAAGGTTTACATGTGAAATATTGCTAATGTCAAGTAAAGTGTGTCTAATTAAATTTTCACATGCATGGACACGTGTGTGTTTACTAGTTTGGAAAAAAAAGACTTCCTTTTGCAAATAATAAAAAGCACGTTAAAAGAAGAACAAAACAAGTAAGTAGTTGTGCAAGCATTTAGGTCACGGCGTATTTATCGGTATGGTAATAGCATGTAATAATAAAAGTGGGAGAACAGATTAGAAAACAAGTCAAATATTTTTACGTTGTAATTATGGTTGTGCAAGTATATGTAATAATCACAGCCTGCCAATATACAACCACACGACATAAATGAGTATGCGTTTCGCTACAAATTAGCCGCTAAAGAAAGGAAAAAAAGCCTACAAAAGTGTATTTCTAATCGCAACGCACCACTTTGGTTTCTCTACATTCTCTCCTTAATTCTCGCTTCTTAGAAGTTCTCATGATTTTTTTTTCTCATTTTTCAATATTGTTTATCTCTCGTCTCCAACACCTATGTCTCACTAAATATTTTCCAACAAACTTTACAGCAAATTAATTCACCATTTACCTATATTCTCTCTCAATGTCACGTTCACACTTGACATTCTTCAATGATCGATCCACTCTCAACCTCTCATCTCAACATTAGTTTGTATGTATGCCCTTCCATTTCTTTCTCTGCTCTTCACTTTTCCTCTCCCAGCCCTTTTTTTCCCCATAGGTTTCCTAATTATTTTCTCAGAGTTGTATAGGTCAAAACCATATGTAGACATTAATTTTTATCACAAGTCATTTCATTTCTTGTAGACGTGGTTTCAGAAACTAAAGAACCGTCATTTTTATTTCCAAATTATTTTTGCATATAATTTCTGAACGGTTTCACTAAGTATTTAGAATTAGTATAACTGTCCACCCCACTCTTTCCACATGTTTCTTTCCCCTCTTTTCCATCTTTAAATTCTCTCTCCATCATCACTTGGCATACATAAACAATCGCAAGAAAGACTATAACCACACGGGAAATGTGGTCAACTTTAAGACGGTTGGGCTTTTGCTGGTTATAAACTTCATATTCCTCCCTCCTCTTCGGTCTTAAAACAATTAGTAAAATTGTTAAAAATTGTTCTCTGATAACATCTGCATGGGGAAGGAGAAAGAGATGTTGCTTGTTATAAGGATTTGTCGATGGGGTTAAAGAGTTTTTATAAATAATACCTACATACATATGAATCATATTTATTTGAACATCTTTTTACATTTGTTTCTAAATAAGTAGAGAAGTCTTAAAAAAACTTTTCTTGTATATTTATCATGATTTTATTGGGAATAAAAATAGATCAATTTTTTTATAAGTCCACCATAAAATATTTCCCCTTTCCAAAACCACAACAAACAAACAACATTTTTATTTCCTTATCATTTATGTCCCCATTGTTCACCATGTAAAAAAAGTCAATTTGATATAATTTTAAATGCACATAAATAATTTGCTTGATGATAGTCCGACCATAGTAGCCCGGTGGTAAGAGCTCGGTAAGTCCCAATGAAGGACCCGGGTTCGAACCTCACCGAAAGGCACTTTACGAACGGCAACTCACGCTGATTAGGCGCGGGAGGGGGGTGACCAGACCACACCCTCTCATGCCTCGAGAGTTTACCATGTCGGCTTCGCCCGGGGTGGGTTCTCTCGGTCATCAAAAAAAAATTCTTGATGATAGAAATAAAATATTGATGGTAATATATGTATTTCATAATGTAATCATAATGAATTAATAATGTCAGAGAAAATATTTTGGAAGGGTATATCTCATCACCAAAATAAACCATAGGAATTGCCAAAGAAAAGCATAAGGACTTTGTTTAAAAAATACGTTGTATCAACATAATTATAGCTTCAATCAAGCTAAAGCATGTAGTGACAACAAAATAAAATATTCAGAAGGAAAAAATCTTATAAACTAATTTAAATAGTATATTTTAGATACACTTAAAGTATGTTTTATATAGCTCATTAGATTAGACATACATTTAAATATTGGTCTATACAACTCAACATATGGTCATGACCATATCCTTATTGATTGTAATTATAAAATTCTTTACTATATAATTTACTATTGATATTGTAAGTATGTTGATGAGGTCGTTCATTCTTAACATTGTTTTATTTTTTCCTTATTAAATGAAACTTTTACGGCCCACAAAAATTTTGTAAAAGCATAATCGAGATAATTCTTATTTAAAGGTTTACATGTGAAATATTGTTAATGTCAAGTAAAGTATGTCTAATTAAGTTTTCACGTGCATGGACACGTGTGTGCGTTTACTAGCTTAAAAAAAAAGACTTCCTTTTGCAAAAAGCACGTGAAAAGAAGAACAAAACAAGTAAGTAGTTGTGCAAGCATATAGGTCACGGCGTATTTATCGGTATGGTAATAGCATGTAATAATAAGAGTGGGAGAACAGATTAGAAAACAAGTCAAATATTTTTACGTTGTAATTATGGCTCTCACCGGGCAAAAAGCTTCTTCCTGACAAAAATTCAGTATATGTAATAATCACAGCCTGCCAATGTACAACCACACGACATAAATGAGTATGCATTTCGTTACAAATTAGCCGCTAAAGAAAGGAAAAAAAAAAGCACATGGAAGAAATAGAAACATGCGCAGGCAAGCAGGGGTCGGACATATTTGTCGCCGCAACCCGAACAAGTAATGCCAGCCTGCCCGGCGAATCTCTTGGGCTGCAAGAAAACCGAGAAAGGACAGCATCCGTCGATGAACCTGCCCGAAGGGACTATATATATATGTGTCGTCGACGTGTCTACCGGAAGTACAAAGCCAGGCTTCTTCCTCGAGGGACCAGTACTACTGTTTCCCCATTCTCGTTCACTCGCTAGTCGCTACTCGATTGAGTAGCTACTCTCTAGGGTTCGATCGCCGACCAGAGGAAAAGATGGCCGAGCTCCCCATCCAAATCCTCTCCCACATCTTCCACCGCCTTCCAGTCAAATCTCTCGCTGCTTGCACCTGCGTCTGCAAGGCATGGACTGCCCTGATCAAGTCGCCGGCTTTCCTGTCGGCACACCTCCGCAAAGCCCTGACCGTCTCCACTGCACCGACTTCATCAGCTCCAGCACCGCCGCCAAACCCTCCCCTCCTGCTTCTCCGCCTCTGCACCGGATCGGAGGAGCAATATACGTTGTACAGCTTCCCGGGCACCCCGACCACCCACAGCGCCGCCGCCGACTCCTCCTCTCCTTCCTCCCCACCGCTCACCCTCTTCCGATCCATCCCTACACCGCCGCTCACTGCCCTCCCCGTCAACCGCTTCTTCCGCGTCGCCGGCTCTTGCGCGGGGTTAGTGCTTCTCGTGGACGATCTCCTCGAATTCACCCACAGGATCGTCCTCTGGAATCCAACCACCCGGCGTCTGCTTCACCTCCCAGACCCACCCATCCGCCGCGACACGCACAGTACGAGTCGTGCCTGGGCCTCGGCTACGACGACGTCAACAACGACTTCAAGGTGCTCCGGGTGATCTTCCTGATGCCCGACGGCGGCAGCGCACGGTTCCGCGCCGAGATCTACACCGTCAAGACCGGAAAGTGGAAACCCCTGGTAGGTCCCGCGCCTCGGTACGCCCTCGCCGCACCGAGAGGCCAGATGGCTTTCTTCAACGACTACATCCACTACGCCGGGTGGACGGCGGCGTCGGGGGCGAGTGGAAAAGTCACCAACGTCGTCCTCGCCTTTCACGTGCACAACGAGCAGTTCCGACGCATCAAGTTCCCCAACGCCCTCTCCAGCAAGGAGTCCATAAGCAACACCATCTTCCCGTACCACGGCCCGCAGGCACCGAACGCGACGGCGTCGAGACCGAGTATCGCGATGTTCCACGTGCCCAACAACCCGTTCCATCTCCAGTGGGAGGTCTGGGTCATGTCGGAGTACGCCGACTCCAACTCCTGGGTCCGCCTCGCCAAGACCGACAACCCGATCATCACGCACCCGCTCGCCATCCTGCCTCCGGGACTCCTTGTGGGAGGGTCGCCTACTGGAAACGTCGTCGGGGTCGAGCTCCCTGCGGCGGCGCGGATCCCGTTCAGGAAGGTGGATCTGGGGCTGCAGGGGTTGAGGTTTATCTTCAGTGACGTGGAAGGTGCCTTCCGCACCAATATCCCCACGTCCGGGGTAACATACACGGAAACGCTCGCCCTCGCGGACGTTGTGGATCCTCGGCGGCTCGTCGTCTACAAAGCGTCCGATGAGGCCCCTGAACCAGAAGCGGCACCTCCTGAGTCGTCTGGCACCGCGGATGAGCTCGACACCCAAGAGTTGATTAGTGCCTTCGGCGGCCTACTCGGCCAACACATCAGCGTATTCGGAGAGGCGTTAGCTGACGAGAACAATCCAATCAGCAAGTTCTTCTTTCGCCAGAATCGCCACTGACGACTGATCGATTGGCTCTAGGCGATGCATCTCTCTGTTTGTTTTGCCCATCAGTATATCATCTGGGTGGGACATAGATACAGACAAGATTTACAGCTTAGAATGATTTACATAACTACTATCGGGAAGACATTTCATCGTTTTGTTTTATATAACTTGTTTAAGACATATATATTGCCTACGCATAGTGAGGAGAATAATTAAAGCTGAGTCTAGATATCGGGTAGTGCATCCCTTCTAAAAAAATTAAGATAGAGGAGAATACATGTATTGGGATCGCACACACATCCCTGTCTATGTTCATTCATATATATAGACCTGCGTACAACAGTAAGATCCATGAATGTAGGATCTGAGTTAATGGTGTACAGAGAGGAGCGTGCTTGACGCTTACAGTAACAAACATCCTAATGACTTGGTCAGTTAGTTATACACGTCATACAGAGATATTTCAACAGCCTCCCTCAATCACAACTAGTAACATTAAGTTGAGATTGTGCCTAAGTCTTGAGAATGATGGCGTGGCCAACGGCTTGGTGAATATGTCTGTAATCTGATCCTTGGACGAGATGAACCTTATGTCGAGCATCTTGCGTGCAACACGTTCCCGCACAAAATGGAAATCCACTTCTTTGTGTTTTGTACGAGCATGGAAGACTGGATTTGCAGACAGGTAAGTAGCTCCCAAATTGTCACACCATAAGATTGGTGATGACATCTGTGTCACCCCCAATTCTCCTAGGAATGATTGATGCCGGATGAGCTCTGAGGTTGCATTAGCGAGGGCCTTGTACTCTGATTCAGTGGAGGACCGGGATACAGTGGCTTGTTTTCGACTACTCCAAGATACCAGATTACCTCCAAGATATACTGCAAAGCCTCCAGTGGATCTGCGGTCATCAAAGCAGCCCGCCCAGTCTGCATCAGAGAAGGCACTTAGCCTTGTTGAGCTGGACCGATGAAAATGCAGCTGAGCATGCGAAGAGTGCTTGAGATATCGAAGGATCCGCTTTACTGCTGACCAGTGGTCAGTCGTTGGTGTTTGCATAAATTGACACACCTTGCTAACAGCGAATGAGATGTCTGGACGAGTTATAGTCAGATATTGTAGAGCTCCTACAGTGCTGCGAAATTTGGTGGAATCAGCAGAAGTCAGTGGTTGTCCAACACATTTCGACAGTTTGTCAGATGCACTCATCGAGGTTGATATGGGTTTGCAATGTTGCATATTAGCTCGCCGTAGTATGTCCTTGATATACCGTGTCTGAGACAAGGTAATTCCTCCTTGTTTTCTGCACATTTCAATCCCAAGGAAGTAATGTAACTCCCCCAGATCCTTGATGGCGAAGTGTAGTCGAAGTTGCGCAAGAATGCGGTTTGTGGCATGAGGAGAGGAGCTCGCAACAATGATGTCATCCACGTATATGAGAATATACATTGTCACACCATCTGTATTGAAGATAAAAAGCGATGTGTCCGCCTTGGATGAATGAAAGCCAAGATCAATAAGTTTATGACTAAGGCGAGAGTACCAGGCTCGTGGCGCCTGTTTTAAACCATATATGGCCTTGTCAAGTTTGCAGACCATGTGAGGACGGATGGGATCTTCAAAATCAGGTGGTTGTCGCATGTAGACCTCCTCCTCAAGCACTCCATGAAGAAAAGCATTTTGCACATCTAATTGACGTAGGTTCCAGCCACGCGATACTGAGAGAGCCAGAATGAGACGAACTATGGCAGGTTTTACCATGGGACTGAAAGTATCTTCATAGTCGATACCAAAGCGTTGTTTGAAGCCCTTTGCAACTAAGCGGGTATTGTAGCGGTCGATACTACCATCTGGCTTGCGTTTAAGCTTGTACACCCATTTGCTGTCAATAAGATTCACACCAGTCTTAGCAGGAACGAGTTTCCACGTGTTGTTCTTGAGCAGTGCTGTATATTCATCATCCATAGCTCGACGCCAATGAGGGTGCTGAAATGCATCAAGGTGATTTGCAGGTTCACACACATCTGAGGCAGTAGCAGCAAGGGCACGATGACGGCCGAGATGATTGTATCTAACTGTACCATCAGTGAATATCTTTGGCTTCTGAGTATTATCACGAAGACGAGTGCACATGGGATGTCCAACGGGCACAAGTGTGTTGGTGGCCTGGGGAGCATCTTTAAGAACAGAAGCGGCTGTTGCGATGTCCACTGTGTCGGGCAGAATTGGCGTGCTTGAAGGAGAAGAATTACCCCCTGTGAGCTCGTGATTACCTGCATTCATATTAGTAGCAGCAATAGGAACAGTACGAGTAGAATCAGGGAAGTTGCCAGCCCACACATGGTCATTCTCGGGACAAGACGAAAGAACAGGCAGAAGAACAGAATTGTCACCAGGAGATGATGGCATGTGGGGAGTTCCTTCACGGCCAAGAGCAAAAGGAAAAACATTTTCGTCAAATATTACATCATGTGAGATATATATGCGGCCAGTAGAACGATATAAACATTTATATCCTTTGTGCATAGGGCTGTAGCCTAAGAAAACACATGGTAAAGACCGGTATTGGAGTTTGTGTGTGTTGTATGGCCGAAGATTAGGCCAGCATGCACAACCAAACGTCCTAAGCATAGTGTAGTCTGGCTTTGTATTGAGTAGGCACTCAAGAGGTGTGGAGAATTGTATGACACGACTAGGTGTCTGGTTGATAAGAAAACAAGTTGTTGTAAAGGCATCATCCCAAAATCGAAATGGTACTTGAGATTGAGATAGAAGCGATAACCCGACTTCCACAATATGTCGGTGCTTTCTCTCAGCAGCACCATTCTGTTGGTGTGTGTGAGGACAGGAGATGAGGTGTTTAATACCAGAATCTCTAAATAGTTTGTTTAACTTGTGATATTCTCCGCCCCAGTCAGATTGAAAGGAAATAATTTTGGTGTTTAGCAATCGTTCAACATGTTGCTGAAAACGCAGGAATATAGGAAGAACATCATATTTGGACTTCAACGGATACACCCAAGTGAACTTGCTAAAGTCATCGATGAAACTAACATAGTATTTATTTCCAGAGGAAGTGGTTACAGCAGGCCCCCATACATCTGAGAATACAAGATGTAATGGTTGAGATGAAATACTAGACGATAAAGGAAATGGGAGCTGATGACATTTTGCTTGCTGACAAGCATTACAAATCTCATTGTCATTGTTATTGGAAGCAATAAAGGGAAGGTTATTATTCCTAAGAACATGTTGAACAACTGAAGGAGATGGATGTCCAAGCCGACGGTGCCATCGTTCTTGAGACACCTTGATGCTGGACAAAGCTTTCTTATTCAGATTTGTCAAACGAGGAGGAAGAGGATACAATCCGCCTTCACATTTGCCTCGAAGAAGAGGAGTCTTCGTGACCTGATCTTTGACAAGAAAGTGATATGGGTGAAATTCTAGGAAAACCTTGTTGTCAACAGCAAAACGATGTACAGAAATCAAGTTCTTGGCAGATTTAGGAACATGTAGAATATTTCGAAGAGCTAGATTACGAGATGAGGTGCGGATAATGGAATGACCAGTGTGTGCAATAGGCAAACCTGTTCCATTCGCTACATGGACTTGCTCCTTGCCTTGGTATTTGTCACGAACGGAGAGATGTTCAAGCTCGCCAGTGATATGGTCTGTGGTCCCCGAATCCGCATACCAGTTTGCATCCACTGGATACGAAGGAGTATGCATCAGATTTGCTGCATGTTCATGGGCTTTGTAGCCTTGGTCGAATCTGAAGTAGCATTTTGATGCGCTGTGTCCAAATCTTTCACACAGCTGGCAGGTTGGGCGAGCAGATGAAGAAGATTGTGATGACGTCTGTGATGAAGCTCCTCTTCCGCGGCCACCACGGCCACCTCGGCCACGAGAAGACTGCCTGCCCCGTCCAACTCCACGAACAACATTGTTTGCAGACGGAGAACTGTGAAGTGGAAGGTCTCCGTGGTAATGCTCCTTCCTCATCTCAAAGCTCATCATGTGAGCATAGAGATCATTAAGTGTCACGGGTTCAACCCGTGTAGTAATGGATGTCACCAAGGAATCATAGTCTGATCCGAGGCCAACCAGCATATAGGAGATGACTTCTTCATCATCCAGTTGATGTTCGATGGAAGCCATGGTATCAGCTAGAGTCTTGATCTTGTTGTAGTATTGTCCCATTGGCATATCATTCTTTTTGATATTTGCCAATTGCACACGAATTTGCATAGTGCGGGCTCTTGAGCCGGAGGAAAACATTGCTTCCAGGGTCGCCCATACTTGTTGTGCAGAGGTGTAGGAGAGCACACGCCTGAGAACTCCTTCGGAGAGGGAAGACAAGAGTGCGCCTAACACGATCTGGTCATGCTGGAGCCACTTCAGATATTCCGGATTTGTGATTTGATTTTCTTCGCCTTCTGCCGCTTGAGTGATTGTTTTTGGTGGACATGGCACAGTGCCATCGACATAGCCAAGAAGCTGCTGACCACGGAGGTAAGGGAGAAATTGAGCTTTCCACAGAAGGTAGTTGTCTTCTGTGAGCTTGAGGATGATAAGGTGGCCGAATGTGGGTGTAGGTAGAATGCCGCTGGAACTCATTACTGTCGTGGTGTTGTTGCTGGGTGAAGACATGAGTGTGGTGCGGATTTAGAGCCTGAGCTCCGATACCATAAAAAATTTAAGATAGAAGAGAATAGATGTATTGGGATCGCACACACATCCCTGTCTATGTTCATTCATATATATAGACCTGTGTACAACAGTAAGATCCATGAATGTAGGATCTGAGTTAATCGTGTACAGAGAGGAGCGTGCTTGACGCTTACAGTAACAAACATCCTAATGACTTGGTCAGTTAGTTATACATGTCATACAGAGATATTTCAACACCTTCCAGTAATGTATGATACTATTTAATTTATCCAATCAACTTGAGATTTCATTTCTTAGCTGTCCTCTGAGTTTGATGATCGGGGCACGTCCAATCAAATTCTTGTATGCTAAATTTTGTTTCCTTGGATGGAGGATAATGCTTACATCCTACATGATGTGTATCACAAGTTTCGTCCTCGTCTTCAATGTTTAAGGCCTAGTTTGGCCGCATACTTCGGAAATCCCAGTGATTAATGTAATAATTGGTACAACGTGGAACTCACAATCACCATCCCTTTGTTGCTCTAATGGTAACAGACGCATTTTTCAGTCATGCCAAACTGGACGGTACTGGGGAATGTCGGCTTCCTACCCAATTTGCTGGACTATCACATCATATCTTCCCGCAAATCAACACTGAAGCATGGAAACATGTATACCCCACCTGCTCCAGCTACTAAAAAGTAACAATGATATGTACCAGACTACTTGGATTCAGAAAATAAGCGGCCAAACTAGGCCTAAGACAAAAGTTGAATGCATGGTTCTTCTTACAATACCATTATCGGCATTGAGGAGTGACACAGTCCTTTATTCAACAAGGAATATAAGCCATCATTCGTAGGTGACTTGGAGTATGATAAATTTAAACAAATTGACTATTGAGGTGAACATTGCACACAAAATCAATAAATCCAAATGGATAAGATTGAAAATTTTCAAATAAACTAAATTTTCTAATATCAACTTCAAATGGATATCTCACTTTACCAAGTGCACTAACACACATCAAATTACATGAAATAAAAGATAGGCTAAAAGTTTCGTATAAGCATAAAAAAATCACTATCTAACATAGGACGAGAAGATCAATAGATTCCACTCAATCTTAATTTTGTTTCCCATCTGTTGGATTTGTAGATTGGAAGAATACATGCATGGAATTCAAAAGATGAATGATATTACTAGTATAAATCCACCAAGTATCGGAAGAAACATCAATATGATTAATCTAAAAGTAGTTTACCAAACCAGATGAATTACCTTTCTTTTCAAACCTTTGTAAACTTCTCTCTAGTATTCTAGTGAGAGAAAGCTCAATGCTCTCAATACCATACAAGCACAAGGGACGACAGTTGCCCATAAGAGGAGGTTCTTTCTTTTTCTCCCTAGGCTTATGATCCATGCTCAAAAACCATGTGGAGAATAAGATGAGGGGCTAATGTGATGTTTTCCTATTGATAGTGAGTAGTCTCCTCTTCTATATAGGAAATGAGGCAAGTACAAGGGAAACAAACATAAACCTAATGGGCTAAGACAAGTCAGCCCATATGGCATAATAAACTAAATAAAAATAATTCTTTCAAAATTGCATGGATGATAATATGTTATTGAGGGTAATGTACCCTAATCCGTGATTCATGTGTGGCATATGATGATATTTTTTATATGTCAAGTAACTAATTGCTTTTTATTTTTTATTTTTTTGACTAATATGTTAGATTGGTAATTGTTTCACATATCTTGTTATTGTATCTAACTTTCCTTTTGAATTCTCTCATTTGATGGAAATCCCTAATCTCGTTCTCCTATGGGGATTTTATTAATTCCTATTTTATTTTTCTATTTTTTTCAAGTATTTCCCAAGATAATTGATATCACATATACACATACTAGATTTTCTATTTTAATAAATTTTTCTTCTCTTTTTTTGAGATCTTGTTCCCAACCCCCTTTTGATGGAGAGTTCATAATAGTAAATGACATGATTTAGGAGGAGCCACTTCAACACTAGTTGACCTATTGTTGAAGACAAACTTGGAAGGTGACCCATGTCTCCCTCTACAGCTATTATGTTTAGCTTATCAACTTTTCTCTGTGTATCAATGCACACGGGTGAGGATCTACCTTAAGCTTGTAAATTTGCAATAGTTTAGATGATTGATATCAACTGCAACACTATAGGTGGTGTTGTTTATCATACTTGAATATCACAATCATAGTAATTGAGAAAAAGTTAATGTTGTATCCTATTGTTGGGAATGTCTTCTATTATAATCAAAGTAGTGAGAGAGACTTCAGGTCCCACTACTTTAGATAATATCACAATCATAGTAATTGAGAAAAAGTTAATGTTGTATCCTATTGTTGGGAATGTCTTCTATTATAATCAAAGCAGTGAGAGAGACTTCAGGTCCGCACCAATATCCCCACGTCCGGGGTCACATACACGGAAATGCTCGCACTCGCGGACGTTGTGGATCCTCTGTGGCTCGTCGTCTACAAAGCGTCCGATGAGGCCCCTGAACCAGAAGCGGCACCTCCTGAGTCGTCTGGCACCGCGGATGAGCTCGAAACCCAAGAGTTGATTAGTGCCTTCGGCGGCCTACTCAGCCAACACATCAGCGTATTCAGAGAGGCTTTAGCTGACGAGAACAATCCAATCAGCAAGTTCTTCTTTCGCCAGAATCGCCACTGACGACTGATCGATTAGCTCTAGGCGATGCATCAGAATGCCATTGGAGGAGGCATTGGGGACATACATACAGACAATATTTACAGCTTAGAATGATTTACATAACTACTATCGGGAAGACATTTCATCGTCTTATTCTATATAACTTATTTAAGACATATATTATTGCCTAGGCATAGTGAGGAGAATAATTAAAGCTGAGTCTAGATATCGGGTATTGCATCCCTTCCAGTAATGTATGATACTGTTTAATTTATCCAATCAACTTGAGATTTCATTTCTTAGCTGTCCTCTGAGTTTGATGATCGGGGTGCGTACAATCAAATTCTTGTATGCTAAGTTCTGTTTCCTTGGACGGAGGATAATGCTTACAGTTTCTACATCATGTGTATCACAAGTTTCGGCCTCGTCTTCATTGTTTAAGACAAATGTTGAATGCATGGTTTTTCTTACAATACCATTGTCGGCATTGAGGAGTGACACGGTCCTATATGCAACAAGGAATATAAGCCATCATCGTAGGTGACTTAGAGTATGATAAATTTAAACAAATTGACTATTGAGGTGAACATTGCACACAACATCAATAAATCCAAATGGATAAGATTGAAAATTTTCAAATAAACTAAATTTTTTATATCAACTTCAAATGGATATCTCACTTTACCAAGTGCACTAACAGACATCAAATTACATGAAATAAAAGATAGGCTAAAAGTTTCATATAAGCATAAAAAAAAATCAATATCTAACATAAGACGAGAAGATCAATAGATTCCACCCGATCTTAATTTTGTTTCCCATTTGTTGGATTTGTAGATTGGAAGAATACATGCATGTAATTCAAATGATGAATGATATTACTAGTATAAAATCTACAAAGTATCAGAAGAAACATAAATATGATTAAACTAAAAGTAGTTTACCAAACCAGATGAATTACCTTTCTTTTCAAACCTTTGTCAACTTCTCTCTAGAATTTTAGTGAGAGAAAGCTCAACGCTCTCAATATTCCCTACCATATAAGCACCACAACAATATTTTCAAGGCCAAAAAAACAAAATAGCATGTTTGGACATTTTAATTACCAAAATGACACGACTCAGAACTTAATTCCCAAAATGGCACGTTTCCGAGGCAATCCGTCACTAAAATTGCTTTTGGTGGGGCAACTGCGTCCCCTCGGGACGCATTGCTACTTTAAAAAGCAATGTGTTCCCAATGGGGACGTATTGTCTCGAGTAGAGCAATGGTCCCCAACAAGGACGTATTGTTTTTTTATTTTCTTTTTTAATTTTTTTAATTATGATACCATGTACACTATATATACATATATATGTTAAATTTCTAAATAAATATAATCTGCATTAATGTATACAATTAGTCATATATTTAAAATAATATCTGAAGATAATAAATAAAAACAGAATATTATATTTATTAAACATAATATTTATAAATGTAGATATAAATATTTAAAATTAATGGATATAATACTAAAATTATATAAAAAAGTCTAAAATTATAGAAAAAAAGAAAATATATACATGTATTTATTTGTAAACTTAGAAAAAAACTAATATAACAATAAAAATAAGAAAATACGAGTTCATAATGGGATCAGGTGTTTTCACATCGAACCCTAGTGCCCGCTTTGTTTTGTCTTGATTGGAGATTGATGAACAAGAAGGAAAATGGAAAAGTGGGACATAGTATAGCATGTCGCGAAGGATTCAATCCAGCCACAGGTTCCCCTACGGCTACCTTGTTACGACTTCACCCCGTCGCATACCTCACCGTGGCATGCGCCAATAAGATGACCAAAACCCTTTGTGCCCCCCGCCCCGGGGTACACGTAAGGAATGCTTGATCCTTGGTCTGATGCTTCTGAGGAAACTTATTCCCAAGGTGTAATGGGCGGTGTGTACAGGGATCGAGTACATATTCACTGTGGCATGCTGATCCGTGATTACTAGCGATTCCAACTTCATGTTCACTAAAATAAAAACTAATATGTTAGTATATAAGACACGCTGGTACACATAAAATACACACACAAATACATACATATGTATGTATATCTATATATCTATCTATCTATATATATATATATATATATATATATATATATATATATATATATATATATATACAGGCGAAAGATTGCATCCCACTATGGAAAAATCTGTTGCTCATCGCGGGTTTTTTTTCAATATGTGGGATCAAGTCATGCTTCGGGTAAGACCAGATCGAGATATTCCTACGGTATAAAGAAATTGCATGCCAAGCGAGTAGGTCCATACCAACTGTTGCGACGCCTCCGCGCTAATGCTTGTGAGCTCCCCATTCCAAAATGGGTATGAGTCATGTGTTCAATGTCGAGGTACGGTTCTGTAGAGTTACAGTAAGGGAGAGGACCTCACTCTTTTTCATGAGCCTGATCCTATTCCCACCGACCCTTTTTCTTTGTCACATTCTTCTGACAGGGAATTCAGTAGCAGTCGGACGTGGCATCACGTTTTAGGCAACAAGGATTTTGGATTCTTTATGAGAAGGAATCAATCAATTTGAGTTTGAGAGCGCCACTCCTGACCTTTAGAACATATAGTTCTACTCTCTCCAGCATCCAGCTAAGGATGAACACCACACGATATATATATATATATATATATATATATAGGCTAAAAGAATTGTGTACTCGAGTACACGTAGCTTACATGTACCCACCTTCATTTATGGTGATTGTAAAATTATAATGAATAATCCAACCTTATGAATGTAAAGTATACCCCTTAGATAAGATGTATACAAAAAATCAACACAATCTGATATTCATAGATCATCTAAAGAAAGAAAATGTGTATATCCTGATCAACGGTAAGTTGTAGAAATCGCATAATCCATAGAATGATTTATTGCTATATCTCATGATCTATATGAGATATGGTTATGATTTTTTAAACACGTCTAATCTATATAGCATTGAATCAATCCATATGGTAATATTTTACCAACATACTTCACATGTACTATTTTAGTTGTCGGTACATGTAAGTTACATGTACCGGCCAGTACACACTTCCTAACCTCATATATATATATATATATATATATATATATATATATATATATATATATATATATATATATATATATATATATATATATATATATATATATATATATAAAATGTATGATACATTATATCAAAAAAAATAAAAATAAAATGTCAACTATATAAAGTAAATATACATGATCAATAACAATAGATAATAAAAATAAAATATATGATACATATGATCATAAATGCAACACATAAAAAATTGTAATATATTATGAAGCAAACTTTTTTTATTATATTTAAAAATAATATATTAACATAAATAAAAATAACATAATAATATTTGTAACTTTTTATCCAGTTCAGAGACAAATATAATATGAGAAAATCAAATATATAATATTTTTATTTAATTTAAAATTATATGTATCATATATTTTAATTTGATTGTTCATTGTTGTTGTTCTAGTATATTTTACTTTGCATAATTGACATGTTTATATTTTTTGATATTATATTTTGTGTCTTTGATATATATATATATATATATATATATATATATATATATATATATATATATATATATATATATATATATATATATATATATATATATATATATATATATATATCAACGTGTGCTATATGTTGCTATATTAGTTTTCTTTTTCTTTTTTCTAAGTTTACAAATAAATATATACATGTATATGTATATATGTATATATTTTTTATTTCTATAGTTTTAAACTTTACTATATAATTTTAGTATTGTATGCATTAATTTTAAGTACTTCTATCTACATTTATAAATATTATATATTAATAAAATATAATATTTTGTTATTATTTTATTATGTTCAAGTATTATTTAAAATATATGGTTAATTGTATATAAGTTAATGTAGATTATGTTCATTTAGCAATTTAACATATATATGCATTTATATAACATACATGGTATCATAATTAAAGAAAAAGTAAAAAAATAAATAAATAAAGCAATATGTCCTCATTGGGGGCGCATTGCTCTCCTGGAGTCAATGTGTCTCCACTGGGGACGTATTACTTTTTTAAAGTAGCAATGTGTCTCCCGATGGGACGTATTGGTCCCACCAGGAGCAATGTGTCCTCTTTGGAGACATATTGCTTCAGAAACATGCCATTTTGGGAATTAAGTTCGGAATTGTGCCATTTTGGTAATTAAAATACCCAAACATGCCATTTTGGTTTTTTTTGCCTATTTCAAGTAGGTTGATATCCCTTCCTCTCTGATGGTATGCAACAACACCAATCTCTTGAGCACCAAAAAAGAAACCAACCGCGACCAGTGCATGTCTATATACTTTGATTGGAGCACGAATAATCAAAATAAATACACCTGGAACAACATCTGAACCAATATTCTCTACACTTGGAATGTGCGGTCAGGAGGCAAGGTATATTTTCAACCCAATTGCACTTACAACTGCATTTATACTAGCGTATTTACTTATCATCACTTACCACTCCACTTCCTAGACAAATCATCAGCATAAAAGGCATGCATACCCCCTCCTCACTGTCCCGAACCCATAGCACAACTGTCTCAGATCTAAAAACAACATTGACAAGAAATATCCACATTCCCATGATCCACCTAGATATATATCTCGACAACCACACTGTCATATTCATTCTCCTCCCCAAAGCATGGAGATATCTCAACATTGAAATCACAGATAGAGTTATATAGTTCATCGTTCGATGCACTGCTTTCCCAGTCAATTTCTACATAAGGCAACGAGGATTCCTCCAGTCTTATCGAGGTTGAAGGGACATGCTTATAACCCTAAACCTGTGTACGGGCTAGCATCTCAATCTTCGCCCAAAGGGAGATGTGCAGATCAGCCTTTAGCTCACTGACATTAACAACATAATCCCTAGAAACATCCATCGCCTTCTACGGATCAAGCGATACACAAACTCATCAAAGGAGGAGTTTACGGAAAATACCAGCATCGAAGAACAGGTTATCGCCAACCAGAACGGCAACCCATTTTCTAACACACCACTAGGTGCGCCAGAGAATAATCTGGAGGACATCGTGTCCTCACTAGTACCACCGCTCAGAGAACCTCTACAAGATGACACTACTACAGAAATGGCTTATAACGTCACTTTTTAAAGGCGTCGGTTGCATAAATATACCGACACCTAAACAATAAAGTGTCGGTTTATAAAATAAACCGACATCAATATGTGAAGGGTGACCAGACACAGGTATCGCTTTTATTCGGTGTCGGTTCCTTAATAAAAAACCGACGCCTCAAATTAACCGTCAAATCCAAAATTTTCAGCGAAAAAAATTACCTCCAAAATTTAACATATGGCGTCGGTCATTAACTAATAAACCGACGACTAAAGATTATTCACGAAACAGAAATTGGGCATATTTTGATCATCAGTTTTACAACAATGATCGACACTTATGGGTTTTGTCGCGATGTTTGGGGGGGGGGGATTTTTCACACCCTTTGAGCGTCATATTTTAAAAAAAAACTGGCGACTATGGTCATTAATCGAGAACAAATTTTTTAATCGGCATATATAGATAGACGTCGGTTTTTTTAGTTAAAACCTATGACTATCATTGAGAACAGGTGTCGGTTTTTGTGGTTAACTGACACCTTTAGTTTTATGTGTCAGTTTTGTTTGATAACCGACACCGAATGTTAACTCAATAGCTCGCGAGTGAGCCCGACTCTTCCCCTTTCTATGTTTCATTGCAATCGGCTTAGGGTCTGGCAATTTCGGTGAGCAAGCGGACTCCCTCTGTGCCGCCGCCCACCGCCGATGTTCTCCTTACTCGCCGCCAGCCACCTGATCGACTGATCACCTGCTGCCGCCGGCCACCTGCTGCTCGTCGGCCACCTGACTGCTCACAGACGCCCTAGCTTCTCCCTCGTCCTTGCTCGCTCGTCGACCACCTGCTGTGCGCCGGCTGCCTGCTCGACTACCTGCCGGCTGCCTGCTTGCCTGCCCTCCATCTCGCCCTCTCTCCCTACTTACGCCCGACTGGGCTCAAACAGAGGTAAACATCCCCCAAAAACCCCATTTTTATTACACTGTTTGATCTTAAATCACATAGACTTAATCAACATTGCTACTTGTATGATCTTAGTGATTAAAATCACTCTTTCCTGGTACCTCAGTAACTAATGTTCCCTTGAGATGAGTGTTAATTGAGCTAGCTTGCTTACTTCCCTTGTAATGTATCTTTTATGTGTTATGACCCACTAGTCACATTTAGAGTATTAAAATGATGCAACTTGTACACTTGTTAAGTTTGAATCTATAAATCCCATGAAAAAATATCACCCCACAAAATCAGTAGTCACTATTATGTCTTGTATACTCTAGAATCAATATCTAATACTTTTATGCTATTTTAACACTATGAGACCTATTTTGCTCATTCTAGTGGATTATTATGACCTATGATGACCTAACATGAAACCATGCTCTTAATGATATGATTTTGTTGGCCTGGAAACCCGTCCAAGATTTACTCATTAGGAGTAAATCTTGGATAGTCCCCGGTTTGGGACTATTCTTGAACACCTAATCTCACTTAAGATGTAAGTGTATAATGTGTATTGGGTTTTCAAGAAAAATTTTGGTTGCATTTCCTCATTTGTTCTCTAAGTACATATGTACTTGGAGAACAGTGGGGAAATACTGCCGAAATCTTCTTGAAAACCCAATACACATTATACACATACTAGTGAGATTAGGTGTTCAAGAATGGGATAGGTGGTACACATTTATTATATATAAGAATGACATCACATGTATAAAACCCTAAAGTTTTAACCATAAACTCTAATCTGTTTACCCTAGACCCTAATCTTGTTGTAATATATACTTATTTTGTCTTTGATCATAGAATGGATAGATCATGGATGACCATTCGCAATTGCTGCACCCCAGAGTTTATTTTTGGTCTTGATCAGTTTATTATATTTGCCGAGGAACATAGGAAACAACCTGGAGATAGGTTCTACTGTCCATGTAGGCATTGCGGTAACAACTTGAAAGTCAGTACTGGTGACGAAATCAGAAGTCATGTCATGTGCAACGGGATTGTACAAGGCTATACAGAATGGCACTGACATGGAGAGATTTCAAACATGAAACCAGTGGATGTCGATAGCAGTGCTTGTGTGGAAGAAGAATTTGCCTTCGATGACGTAGATGTGAACGAATCAATTCCAGTAAACATCGTTGATACGATGTTGGATAGTTGTGGGGTAGAGCACACCAAAACTAATCCACCTCCCATGTTTAGAAACATTGTGCATGATGTTGAGATACTGTTATGCATGGGTTGTAAGTTTATGAAGCTTAGCGCTGTGTTGAGATTGTATAAATTGAAAGCTAACAATCGATGGAGCGACAAAAGCTTCACTTCATTGTTGTCTTTGTTGAAAGAAATTCTTCCTGAAGGAAACGAGCTGCCGATCTCAACATACCGGTTAAAGAAATTGTTGTGCCCAATGGGAATGGAGGCCAACAAGATACACGCATGCAAGAATGATTGTGTATTATTTCAAAAGGACTATGTGGATTTGAAAGATTGTCCGAAATGTGGTGCGTCAAGGTATAAATTGACGACTTCGTGGGAGTCCAAATTGGTTCTCCCACCAAGGTGATGTGGTATCTACCTATAATACCATGGTTTCAATGCTTGTTTGCCAATCCTATAGATGCAAAGAATTTGAGGTGGCATGTAGATGTTAAGAAAAATAATGACGGGATCCTACGACATGCGTCTGATTCCCCAGAGTGGAAGAAGATTGATTTATTGTTCCCTGAATTCAGTGAAGAGGACAGGAATCTAAGACTTGGGCTTTGTACAGATGGGATGAATCCGTACGGGACATTGAGCAGCCAACATAGCACTTGGCCAGTTATGCTTGTTTTATACAATCTTCCTCCCTGGATGTGTATGAAAAATAAGTATGTTATGCTGCCGTCTTTGATATCGGGCCCTAAACAACCTAGAAATGATATCGACGTTTATCTTGAGCCTATGATTGATGACTTGAAGAAGCTCTAGGGTGAAGGTGTGATGACCTATGATGCTTCACGAAGAGAGCCATTTTGTTTGCACGCTATGTTGTTTTGCACTGTGAATGCCTTTCCAGCATATGGGAATTTGTCTGGATATAGTGTCAAAGGATCTAAAGTGTGTCCTATATGTGAAGAGAACACTGATTCAATACGACTAAAACACGGCGGCAAGACTGTATATCTTGCTCATCGAAGGTTTCTTCTAAAATTTCATCTGTATCGTAGGTTGCGCAAAGCATTCAATGGACGAAATGAGGAACGTAGTGCACCTAAACCTATATCAGGGGAGGATGTTTATGAAAGAGTGAAAGACATCGCCAATAAATTTGGTTAGAGATCACAATGTATGATGGCCACAAGGAGTGACAAGTCTTTATTCAAGAAGAAGTCGATATTTTGGGATCTTCCTTATTGGAGTGCTTTCACAGTCAGGCATTGTATCAATGTCATGTATGTTGAGAAAAATGTATGTGATAGCATCATCGGTACTCTGTTGAATATACCAGGTAAGACTAAAGATGGGATAAAATCTAGAATGGACCTACGTGAAATGGGAATAAGGACATAATTAACAAAAGTAGTTAGTAGCGATCGGAGAACATACTTACCTCCCGCTTGTTACACGTTGTCTAGAAAGGAGAAGAAAGCATTTTGTGAATGCTTGGTAAATGTTAAGGTGCCACAGGGTTACTCATCCAACATCCGTACATTGGTATCAATGAAAGATCTGAAGTTGATAGGTCTTAAATCTCATGATTGTCACACTCTAATGCAACAAATATTGCATGTTGCAATTAGATCTATATTGCCGAAGCATGTAAGGTTTGCAATCACCAAACTTTGTTTCTTTTTCAACAGTCTGTGCAGCAAAGTTATTGACCCTGATACTCTCGATAATTTTCAAAGAGAAGTGGTTGTTACCCTATGTCAGCTTGAGATGTATTTTCCTCTGTCGTTCTTTGTTATCATAGTACATCTTGCTGTCTACTTGACTAGGGAAGTGAAAATGTTGGGACCAATTTTCTTGCATTGGATGTATCCCTTTGAACGATACATGAGGGTTTTTAAAGATGATGTTCGAAATCGTTATCGGCCTGAAGGGAGTATTATTGAGGGTTATGTGGCGAGAGAGGTTATGGATTTTTGCAATGACTTTCTGAGTGGTAATGACGCTCCCGTGAATGACAAGAATATTGAGGAGAATTTTGGCAAAGGAGTTTTGGGATCACGGGTGAAAGTAATCAGCCGTGAGCAGTTGGAGCAAGGTCACTTGTATATTTTACACACCATGGACGAAGTGAGTGTTTATATCGAGGAACATACCAATTTCATCAAGAGACAATATCCCCGAGCCAATACAATGTGGCTTGCTAGAGAGCATAACAAGACATTTATTAAGTGGTTTGAAGATAAAGTCTTACATCAACTATCTCAAACACCAGATAATCTTACTAAAACCATCAAATGCCTCGCCTTTAAACCAAAATTGAATGTTATGTCTTATGAAGGGTTTGGCATAAATGGTTTCTCATATTAAACAAAGCGTCAAGATGATAAGAGTATCGTCCAAAATAGCAGGGTCACCCTTCAAGCGTGTTCATTGTTTGTTGCAAATGCGAAGAATAAAAGTCCACGTGAAGCTAAAATGTCATATTACGGTGTCATTGAAGACATGGGAGTTTGACTATGTAGATTTCAGAATTCCGCTCTTTAAATGTAATTGGGTTGACAACAGCAAAGGAGTTATAGTAGATCAATTGGGTTTCACGTTAGTGAACTTTAAAAAGATTGGCAAGAAGGGTGAACCATTCATATCGGCATCACAGGAGAAACAAGTATTTTATATCGATGATCCTGCAAATGATAAATGGTCAGTTGTTCTTTGTGGTAAAAGACAGTTCATTGAAGATCCTATAGATGAAGAAGAGTACTATGATAAGTATGATGACTCCAGTCCATTCTCAGTTGGGTTGCCAACACCACCAAACATTGAAGTTGGGGATCACAATGACTTGTATGTTCGCGGGATCATAATGAAGGATTGTTAATTGATAAAAGATCACAATATTAGAGGCATGGATGTTTATATTTTTATTATGTTTTATTTTTCTGAATGTGAACTTTACAATGTGAATGTGGACTTTACAATGTGAATTACTTCACAATGTGAATGTGAACTTTACAATGTGAATTACTTTACAACGTGAATTACTTTACAATGTGAATGTGTACTTTACAATGTGAACTTTACAATTACTTTACAATGTGAAATTTATAATTTGAATGTGAACTTTCAGATGGCTGAGCATTCCCATGATGACCGTGTTGATGATCACCGTGAGGGTGAGGACGTGCTTGCACCGCCTGACAATGTAAGTTTTAAGAATATATCCCTGAGGTTCCTATCTATATGTTCATTTATAATTATATTATGTAAGTGTGTTTTTGTCAAATTTTAGGTTGGTGATGTACCCCCTGAAGAAATTACAGCACTTGATGAGCAGCAAAAGAAAATTTAGAAAGTGAGGGGCATCACAATGATGAACAAGTTAATACAACAAAGGGACAATGGACCCAAAATGGCTGTGGATTTCGATCAGGCAGGAAATCCATATGGAGTGAACTGCAACTCATTTGTTTCATATCTTGAGGTTCTTACTCGCAGCCATTGCAGTCCTATCCTAGAATCATGGCATAAGGTTCCTAAGGGGAAGAAAGACCACATATGGAAGGAACTATGTGTGGGTTATTATTATTTGTAATTCTGTTTGTGTAGATTACTAATTTTTAGGATACTAGTTAATAGCAATTCTATTTAATTTGCAGAGCATATTTGATCTGGATGAAAAGCTGCATCGTAAATGTGTGATGCAACATTGTGGGAGGGTCCTAAGGAACTATAGGACCAATCTCACTCAAGATTACATATGCGATGCTGAGAATAGGTTCCTGATTGATTCCAATTCTAGACATTGATCAGTATTGCACTAACTCTACACTAATAATTTTTGTTAGTATTCTCTTTGAAAAATAAATATAGGAAGAAGGAAGACACACATCAATGGAACTACTTGGACCCCAAAGAATGGGAGGAGTTTGTTACCCACAGAAATACAAATGAATTCAAGGTATTAAGAGACACTCCCAATTTAATTAATATACATTTTTATGTATTCACCTATTCAAGATTAACCTTTAGTGTTACTAACCAAATCAATGTGCTAACTAACTAGGCTATCAGCGATGCTCAACGAGTAAGGTGTGCACTGAATGTGTACGACCACACAATGGGTCCAAGAGGATATGCAGGTGTTCACCAAAGACTACAGGTTGAGTCTACTCAGCCTACTGCTACTCAGGAGATTGCAGAGTCCTCTACTGCTGCTCCCGTAGCTCTACCTCGTCATGTTATGTGGATAGCTAGGAGGCAAAACAAGAAGGGAGAGATACTAAAGCCCGCAACCGCTGAGGCGGCTGCAAAAATGGTAAAAATTAACTCTTAGAGCAATCTATCAATATTGATTATTTTTATATATACTTACAAATTTTTGTTGATGGTGATTAGCGGGAGATGCACGAGTAGAGGAAGGAAGGCAAGTTCATCCCTTAGGGCACAAGGGATGAACTGACAATTTCTCTGGGTAACCCAGAGCATCCTGGACGTGTAAGGGGTGCAGGCACTGGTGTGGGCATCAAAGCATTCTTTGGGCCATCCCAGCGCAAACCTGTCCCAAAACGGGACTTTCACAAGCTGAGGTAACTTATTCTTATTTTAGAACGTTATTGCGAAAGGGAATTCAATAATCAGAAACTAGCATTTTTTTTATCCATGTATAGGCAGATTCCTTAATTGATAGGAGAGTCGAGGAAGTACTTGATAAAAGACTCCATGAAGCAATTAACAAGTGGCAGGCGTCTCAGACTGCCACTCAGATAGTACATGTGGTGAACCTCTCTTCTCCTACTGCTCGTACTACAGAGGTTGGGAGTAATCCTATAGACCCATAACCTAGCACGTCCTCTGTAAGTATTTTTATAGCATATATAATAGCTAGTTTGTTCAAGATGATATGTTTGTGTATATATGCATATAACATTCTTTACGTAAATTTGTAGGGGTTGAAGCCATGCCGACTACAAAGTGAAGGATATATCATTGCAGAGGCATCGGATTACCCACCCCTTAAAGGGTGCATGTTTCATGGGAGTCCAGTACCAGATGGCATGGTACGTGTGAGACCGATACATATACTCACTGGCTGGATGAATCTTGCACTGCCTCATGCACACCCAGATGCTGAAACACTTGGTGAGGCAGTAGGCAGAGTGATACTGTGGCCCGAAGCGGATGTCCTCTATATTGATATTGTATGATAAATTTTCATTACTTTAATTTGTTAGTGTGTATATATATATGATTCAATTGATATGCAATTATATATACAGGCTAAAAAGACGAGACCCGCTACATCTCGGCCTCCACCTCCTCGACTACCAATTTGGCTTCCAGGGGACCTACACGCCTCGATAGGTCCTAATTGTAGGAGTGTGGCAGTATGGATCGGCGAACATAATCCAAATTGTCCTATAAATGTTACTATTCCGGAGAATGTTGCAGGTAAATCATATGATAACAATCTATTTATACAAGTTTAACATACGTATTAATGCATATGTAATAGAAGTTCTGGATACGTATTAATGCAGGTCAAACATTCGGAAACAACGTATTTATACAAGATATATTGGAGTTGTTTAGTTATGAATGGTTGAACACATCTATGATAGAGCTGTGGATATGGTGAGATTAATGCATACGACAATCTGGTTTATACATTCATATACCTTGTTTTATATACGACAATCTAGTTTCTTATATATTAATGCATACGTAATACATGTTTTGCAACCACTTACACAAGACATGTACATATTTTGGGTTTTCCCATGTGGGATTTTTGGTTCGATCTTTGATTAGTCTTGTAGACACAGACTCGTATTCAGTTACTTCATACTGTTGTGATGCTTTTAAATATTTTGGTAAAAATAATAAGACGGTGATAATAGCTCCATTCATTGTCAAGTAAGTTTACTTTGCTTGTAATTTGGACTTAAGCAAATTACATTTTTATTGCGTATATTGAGTTATTAATTTTCTACTTTCTTACCTGTAGTGCTAAGCATTGGGAGTTATTAGTTATTGTCCCCAAGACATTCAATGTCTATTATCTAGATCCTGCGGGGAGTGAGTTGGATGTATTATATGGACATGCAATTAAAAGGTCATTATTCTCGTGAGAAATATTTTATGTTTTTATATCTATTAACATTTGTTACCGCATTACTATTTAATTATGCAATTTAATGTGTTACATTAACATATATAGGGCTTTACAAGAGTACAAAAAAGCTGGAGGAAAGGTCCCTAGGAAAAAAATCTAACACTCATTTGGGAGAATGTGAAAGTAATTTCCTGACTCCAATGTATATATTATTTATGTGAAATGTGCTTATTTGTATTTTTGAATATTTTGTATGTTTCACTTTATAGTGTGCTACACAAGACAACGGTTGGGCATGTGCCTGCTATGTGATGCGATTTATGGACCTAACCATCAAACATGTCATATTGGAAATCGATAACATACAACAGGTATTATACATAGTCTCGTTAGATAATATGAAATATATGAATCTTATTATATATTATTATAATTATGTATATACGTCATTCTCTTTGTAGGTCTTTAAAACTGAGGATTTTAACACAGGTGCAAAGCGTTTCGATGTACATGCTCCCTATACGAGAGATGAATTAGATTTTGTAAGAGTAGATTGGGAAAAAGCCCTGCAAAGAATGGGAATTTTTCAATATGATTTTGCTGACATTGATGACAATAATGAATAAAGAATAACTTTGTTCTCATAATTAATTTTGTGTGAATGTGAATGAATTTTTATGAATTGTCATATGTGTGTGAAAATCATCAATACATGAATGTTTCTACATGTGTCTGAATGTGAAAAGAGATGAAATAAATGGAACTACAGGTTGCTACTGGTTTCTACATGTGTTTGATGAAAAAATAATATGAATTAAATGTTCTTATACATGAGTGTGAATCACATATATATAATATTGTCCATCATGTTAATTTTGCAGGTTTGTGGCATGTTGTTGGCTGATATCAATGGATGTCGTAAAACTTGCAGTTCATAACTGAACTGCAAGTTTCTCATCCTGCGACCAGCCACAGCAGGTCTGCAGACTGACAGAAAAAAAAATCAAAACATAGGCGTCAGTTATTTAAACAAAACTGACACCTATGTTATACGACGGCGGTTTTGGCGGCGGTTGTTTAGTAAACAACTGACGCCTATAGTCCCTTTTTTGGTGCATTTTCGGTGGCGGGAAGAGTTTGGGCGTCGGTTTTTACTTAACAACCGACACATATAGTCCCTTTGCTGGCGCATTTTCAGTGGTGAAAAACGTTTTGGCGTCGGTGGGGATCCGACGTCGAAGGTGTCCCCCTTTAGCGGCACCCACTTGGGTGTCGCTTTGAAATTGACACTAAAGAGCTTAAATAACCGACGCTAAAAGGATGTTATGTAGTGTGTGAGGATCCCATGCCTCCTCAATTCAGGTACCATCTTTCCTCCCCACAATCTTTCCCTATTGGCTCATACCTTGAGACCATAAGGCATCAAGTGCATATCAACCCAGACTCGTAGAATTTTATCTACTAGATAGCCATCACCATGACCCCCAATACCCATTTGATTGTAGTATCAAACCCTACCAAAATTGGAAGCTTAGATGTCGGATATGCCTTCGACATGGACACCACAGGCGGCACTGCAGGAACCCCATTAAATTCTTTGCATGGTCCCGAAATGGGCATATATCCTCGGCCTTCCCAAATCTACGGTCAGGATGGATCCTCCACTTACACTCCACAACTTGCATACCCATCAGAACTCACCATGAAAAAAATGCAAGAGAATCTACCACCAAACTGCCTTTTCTAACCTATCCATGACCATCATTATTTGTACCCAAGATCTTTTGTAAAAATGCCTTTTTCCCCCTATAAGAAGATTCATCTAATCATGTGGCCACTACCAAGATACTCCCACACACTACCGCCTCCACTACCAACCCTCTAGATCCTCCATCTTTAAATAACATGAATGCCATTAATACACATCCATATCATGTTGGCACCACATCCATTACTCCAAAACACAAACCACATCCACCCACCCACATAACCCATTCTCAACCCCCCGTGGATACCGACCCCCATGAATGCTCGATTGATCTACCTATTCAGAGCATGCATATTCTTAAAGCTCTCACATCTCGCACTATCTAGATAGACATTTTGAACTATCCCACGCCAACAGACATAGAGTGCATAAAGATCACCAAGGCGTTGGCACTCATGTTACAGGATTGTACCATCCTTAAACCTAAAATCCTATCTCCCACCAGACTCATCTACACCCTACCAGAGAACTTTGTCTTCGAACATGTCCTAGGACAGAATATCACATTTGCTTGTGGTTTAGGGTTTGCACATGCCCGTATCTCTCGATGGGTGTTTGAACAAGGCACCATTCCAGCCACCACTGGATCATCAGGATGGATTTACATCGTCGATCTCCATTCTAGTAATGTATGCTACTGTTTAATTTATCCAATAAACTTGAGATTTCATTTCTTAGTTGTCCTCTGAGTTTGATGGTTGGGGTGCGTCCAATCAGATTCTTGTATGCTAAGTTTTGTTTCCTTAGAGGGAGGATAATGTTTATAGTTTCTACATCATGTGTATCAGAAGTTTCGTCCTCATCTTTAATGTTTAAGACAAATGTTGAATGCATGGTTTTCAATGTCGGCATTGAGGAGTGACAAAGGAATGAGTCCATTTGTGAATAATTAAGGTGAACATTGTATACAACATCAATAAATCCAAAATAAATTGACTGAAATTATTGAATAAACTAAATTTACCAATATCAGCTTCGATTGGATAGCCAACGTTACCCAATGCACTAGCACACATAAAAGTATGTGAAATAAAAGATATGCAAAAATAATCACATTAGTATAACAAAAAATACTATCTAACATAAGACTAAAGGATCAATAGATTCCATTGCATCTTTATCTTTGTTTACCATAGATATAAAGCTCTCAACAGGATTTGTAATTTGGATGAACACATGCATGGAGTTGGAAAGATGAATGTTATTAGTAGTATCAATCTACTACGTATGGAAGGAATATAACAAGATTCAATTCAAAATAGTTTACAAAGCAAGGTGGGTTACCTTTTTCCAAACCTTTATCAACACTTTGGGCATTCCATATATATGGAAATGTCAAGCTTTCTTCCTTCTTCTTTTTGTATGTATGGTCAACCTCATTAGAGTTGGATGGTACCCTTTTATATCTTAGATTATAATGTTTCCCAATTCTATATCCAATTCCTTGAATGAAATGAGTTATATTAATACCCTATTGATTCATCAAAACTCCTCTTGAACCAGTTTGTGAATGAGTTCATTCAATGGCTACTTCTATGTAATAGTAATGTAACGAATGTGGAATGGCCTTCCTAAGTACGTAAACCACTGAGAATAATTTGATAAGAAATGTGTAACATACCCAAATCTATGTTTATCCCTCAACCCTCCCTTTTCTTAGGTCCCTTTATGATTAGGTTAGTATTGATTCGTTTTGCCCCAATTCAGATGAAATTAGGTGTAGTTAGAGTCTATGATCATAATAAGATAATATACAAATTTTTTATCTATGAGTAATGATAAAATAGTTAATGAGGTCTTACATTTTGTCTGTGAAATACAAATATATTAATTAATTATTTTTACCCTAAATTGGCAAATTAGAATCAGTCTAAGTCTATTTTGTGAAAGAAAATAAAAAGTATGAATAATGTATCAAATTGATTAAGAATGGCATTAAATACGTACATTTAGTACTTAGCTTACAACCATATAATAGAATAGCAAAAATTTTCAAAAAAGAAATAAATGTTAGAATTTGATTCATCACATCTTAATTGGCCAACATGTCAAATTTTAGGTCAATTGGACTTCATTTAACTACTCTTTATATTGGTTGAAGATCCTAGATTAACATGCATAAATGTTAATTGTGTTAGGTTTTCTTCTTTTATTTATCCCCCTAACACCGTCTATCGTGTGCGTCTTCTTCTTTGTGAAACTATTGATGGAACTTGTGTCATAACATAATATGGTTGCCTCTTCTCATCTTCACTTTTTGCCTCCTCCTTATATCTCTTTTGTTCCTCTTCTTTTCCACCTTATATCGTTCCTCCTTTTCCTATCCACCATGTCTTCTTCTTCCACTTTCTGCCAACCATCTATACCACAAACCATCACCATCAGAGGCAATGTCTAAGACACAAAGGTTCCTCCTCTGACACTATGAAAACTACTTGATTTCCCTTACAACATGTTAGCCTACCTAAGAACCCTTTCATGACCCTAAAACCTTGAGTTCTAGTCCAGGTATTATGGGAAAAAGATCCCCCAAAAAGCGTCCCATGATCATAGGTTTGACATCTACATATAAAAACCCAATTGTAGTGTGTCTCCACCTCCTATTGATAACCACGCCACAGTACCTCATTGTCCCTCTTCATGTGACCTTCAAGATGAGGAGGAGTAGTCTTCTTCTTCCTCATACATATATATTGTTCCTCCTCCTTTTCTAGCTTGTAATACATGTTGACTTGAGAGTTATACATTGCCTATATTTTGATAATGACTTAACCATTCCATTCCTATGTATCCAATATGTTTGTTCAAGATTGATTTCAGGCTTTAGGTATATGAAAAGGATCAAATTACACAAGCCCTAGCTTGTTCAAGTTCAAGTCAAAAGCAATGCCAGTGCACGTTTTGGGAAATCACTCCAAATGACCTTAGATGATTTTTGTAATCACTTGTATTGATGATATGCCTTGTAACTAACATGAGAAAAAACCAGGGACACTTAATTCCAACGTTTGATCACTCAAATGTCAATTTAGAAAATTTGTCACATGCTCGTTATCAGTCGAGTTGGAAACTCGACCGATCTAGTGATGGATTTTCTAGAGAGACCAATAGGTTGAGTTGCACACTCACAGAACTCGGTCGATTGATCAACTAAGCAAAACTGATTTTGACTCATTGGTCGAGTTTTTCAAAACAAACTCGATCGATAGTTTGAAAATTGACTTTGTCTCTTAGTGGAACAGTCAAGTTATCTTTATTGAAACTCGACCGAATGTACTATATGAAAAATGTAGAAAAGTATTTATAACCATTGGAGAGTTGTTTTGAGCGAGAATAGATCTTTTATAACTTGGAAAATGGCTATATTTCATTCTTAAGTGATCCTACACTCAAGGAAACACCCCCATCTATAAATAGGACCCTAGAGTTCATTCCAAGTTTGCTCATTCATGCTATTCTAAGTCCTTGCTATAGTTGAGTGTGTTGCAACTCCTTGAGCCCCTTTCTCGCTCTCATTTGTATAGCATTTCATGATTATGAGTGAGTTAGGCCAGTTGTAAGAGAACTACCTTCATGTTCTTGTAAAGCTCTCATTCCATTCCATCTTCTCTACCCCCTTTGTCAAAGAAGAAAAGGTTGAAGCAAGCTACTCCGAGTGAAGGTGAAGTGGTTGTTCTTCTTCTTCAAGGTTGAAGAAGAGGTGATGATCTTCTCCAGGTGAAGGACAAGGGCAAGGCCAAGATTCAAGAAAGGTGGGAAAATTCCTTCAAGGCTAAAGACTTGATGCAAGTGTGGGTAAGTCCTTGTTGAAGGCTAAAGACATCTTGATCAAGTGGGTAAGTCCTTGTATAGGTGGAAGATTCTTGTCTTGAATAGGTAAGTCCTTGGATGTATGGTGGTCTCCTTGTATCTCTTATGAATAAATATAATTATACATGGATTGTAAAGTCCTAGAGGTTTACCTCTCTAGGTAGTGGGTTGACACTCTCCTAGTTTGGAGAGTGGAACCACTCTAAACCACCTTGTCCAACTGCATGCTTCAATTTCTCTCATCCTTGATATGCTTGCTTAGTTAGGACTTCAAATTTCTTTTCAGCTATTAGATTTGATTGATATAATTTGATGGTCTAACTTATCTTGTGAGAATTTTTAAGATCTATTCACCCCCCCTCTAGAGCCCTAGATCCAAAAATACACGATGTCATAAAGCCTTCCACGTCCTTACATCCCTCTCCTACCATCTTACTATCTAATCCTTCTACAAATTGGGTCGTAAACTCGAAAGAACTTAAAGAGTGGAGAGATCCTTCCTCAACCTCTTGTACTCTCTAAAGTAGACAAGGTCGACCTACCATCACCATTTTAGAGTCATGTCCAATCTCCATTTTGAGTCTAAGGAGTCCACATTCTATAGGATACAAAGCCAACTCATCAAATATTTAATCAAGAGCACCATCAAAATCTTAAGTCATCCAAACATGAAGATTTTTGATCCTATGGTAGGTAACTCACTTATTCCCTACAATATGATTTTGAGGATCTATCTATTGAGATGAAAAATGAAATAGAAGATTAGGTTATTAGATTTCACATGTAATTATAGTTGGATAGATCAGTCGATACGGTTGAACCACTAGTAGGGTAATGTTGCATACATGAATCTATACATGTACATTAAATTTATGTACTTCTAATAATATATTAATAATCAAGAGGCTTAAAACCTTAGTAAATTGCATTCATAATAGATCAAGAAGGTGATTAAGGTTTGTAAACATTACTATTATAATAATTTATCTAAATTGAACTATTATGATGGTAGCGTTTCCATATAGATGTTAACAGGTGCATCTTTTCTTAGTGTTTAATAAGAAAAGTTAGGATAGTAATCTCATTCCTCTTTTGAGTTGAAAACCCTGGAGACCCATATATGTACATATATACTTTATAGTAATTAGAAATGTATATGAGTAAAGGAAATTCATCTATCTTGTTTAATCTGTGTTGAATGAATTTGATTATGAAATAAAAATATGTTTAAAATTTTCTCTTTATGAACATAAGAATGGATGTCATGTAGGTTTAGGTTGCATATGAATTTATGAAAATCATTCATATAATGTATACTTATATTTAAGGAATATTTTGTTAGGAATAGTGGAGGCAGAAAATCCACCAGAAATAATAAAAAATTAATCTCCATATTTCCTACATGCAGATCTCCTCAACAACGTATGCGGAAATAGGATGTGTGAGGTGTACTTTATCATGGAATAAGTCCAGTGATGTTCTCGTGCAGTGGTGGCGTCGTGCTTGACGGTGCAAGGATGGTCATTAGATATGTCCTCCTAACACAGTCGTGTAGCCTGTACATCTCTACATAGTTCATGTGTATTGATAACTCCTCACCGCATTACTTGAGATGGAGGGAAGCAGCATCCTTTTTGTTAGGAACATGCTAGCATTGTGATATCCTTCCTTCTCTCTCTTTCTCCCTTGTGGGTAATGACAGATATGGTTCTCACGTACAAGAGCATGTACCCATGACATGGTCATCATGCCTCTTTATATAGGAGATGTAGGAAAGCAAGATTTTCAAAACCTTGGGAAATGAAAAGACAACATCTATGTTAAAGTGACCCATTATCAGACATCCAATTAGCTACTTAGATAAGTTAGAATAGTTTGGAATTATGCTAATTCATTTATCCATTAATCACATAAATTGATTGGCTAATTTTTTAGTCATCCAATGTCAACTCTAACCACTCACTCGGGGTTAGTCGATCTACTTATCATATGAGATGATAATTTCAAATCAAACTAGTTGAATTACACCAATTAGCCAACTGTCTAGGATTTTAGTCAACTTTTTTTCTAGTTGATTACCTAAACAAGTTAGTAATCAATTTGACTTGGAACATTTCAAAACATAAACATGATTATACTCCTATTCATATGCATCATATGTGTGTGATTGTAATGAATCAAAACCTAAAAACATACCCTATTCCCTGATTAAGTTGTCAGTAAGCTTGGTTCCTTATAATTGGCCAAACAAGGATAAAGTAGTACTTTAATGGATATTGTTAATGCATATAACATATTATGTGGTGATAGGTTCTATAATCAGCATCACACCATAACACACTCATATTAACATAATAATTGAATTATGTCTTAACATGTATGTAAATTCATTAAATATGCCAGACATGTTTCCGTTACTAACTAATATGCACATAATGTCTATATATGATTAATAGGAAGTGTATTGTGCTTTGGAATATTAAATAGTGTTTCCAAATAAGTGAATATGAAAGATGTACCATTTTCTATATAAATATCCAGTAGGTAGACTTATTATGATAAATAAGAAAAATACTAAAAATATGCATAATAATATAATGAAACTCTTTTGGTAACAGTTTGAAGATAAAGGGATTCTAAATAATAAATATTTATAGTAATAGTGCAATGTTATAATAAATATAATGGTGTTGAGCCTAAAACCATAAGTGTAATATAGCTCATAAAAGGAAATCTCAAATACCAAAGTTAGTGCTAAAGTCCCGATCCTTGGGTCCCAATTAGCTCGGGGGCAAATTTCACATTAAATAAACAATCCTACATTTCCTAATTTCTTTTGGACAAGAATATAAGATTTTTTCTCTAAACAGTTAATAATGTAGCTATGACTTAAAATGGTGAACCTAATCCCAAATTTGGATTCTACATATCAAATTTGGTTTATATGTGAGTTTTTACATTAATTAAACAATCTTATCTATCACAGTTTTGTTTAGGAGAGAGACTATAAAATAAGGCCAAAAACATTAGATAAAATAGAAAACAACCCTAAAAAGTGTAAACTGATTCCAAAATCGGATTCTACATGACTTGGTTGGTCTAGGTACCAATTCTAGTATAATTTGAACTTGTATTAGACCCTCAAATAAGATAGGAAAGAAATTGCACATTAAAATACTTAAAATGTATATTATTTAATAAATATAATCAAATGAGGTAATGTTTCCGATCTTATCTATGTCATGCCCCTTTCTTTCCCTTTTTCACATGCATTTATTGATCCAATGGCCCATTGTCTCGCCACATTTTTCCCAAAGTAACTAAACCCGTCTATTGGCCCCGACTTTCTCTCCCTCACCTGACTTTCCATTTCTAGAAGTGTTATGTACCCTCAGTATCCTCATTATATTTTCTCACTCTCAGTTATACCTTTCTGCACATCTTCTCTTCCTTTGGATTCCTTTCCTAATTTTGCAATTTTTCATCCTAATTTTTCTAGGGTTTTACAGTTCCTACCTCCCCTAGTGCATTTTGACTTTGTTTTCTCTCCTATTTCAAGAAGTTGCTTATTTCTCTTCCACCCAAAGCTATCTCCCATATATGTAACCCTTTGAACTAAAAGGTTGGGCCTTCAGGAACCCCATGCACATGTTTCATTGTCCCCTATCCTTTCTGAGCACCTCTCCCCAACTTGACTTGTGTAGTCAATCCTCCCTAAGTTGGTCAATGTGCTTATAACCTAGGGTAGTGTTCGAAGATAGTGTAGGACCCTTTGTAACATGCTAACAATGGTAACTCATCCTCTAAAACCACCTTATGAGCTATGCTTCCCTAATCTCTCCATATTTTGATGGCTTAGTGCAAATCCTACATTGGGACCTACCTTTCCGCAAGCATTCTACACCGTCGGCTTCCCTGAATCTTTAGGGTTCTATAGCAAGCGGTTGTGGACAAACATTGCTAGTCCTTTTGGTTTCTTGTGGTTTACTGGTGTCATCCTTCATGGAAAATGCTAGGTTTCTTCCTCAGACCACCTCAGAACCCTCGTAAGGGTTCTCTAGGTTTGGGAGGATGTAAGGAAATTAATTTTGAAGTCCTCATCCTTAAAGATATCGTGTAAGATTGAATTTTACTCAAGATGATCATGCTAGTTTGGTTGTGCAATTGTTCAGAGTAACCTAGGTATTTGAATCCCATACTTTCCTTTGGGTCCGATAAATGCTCACCACGATCTAAGTGGTATTTGAGTCTTTCCTCTCTGTTATATTGCTTTATCCATGTGTGATGTGTTTTTGGGCCTTGGGATAGGTGGCAAGTTCTTAATGGTCTACCTCAACAGGACTCGTCCAACTAGTCAATGATTTTTTTGCACACATGGATTTATAGTATTTTCCTAATGGACAGTTTTTGCAAAATTCATAAATTATTTATAGATCATAAAAATAAAATAAAAAATGATTTTAAATAATAAAAATATTTTTCATCTGGTGGTATTGGTTTGGTCGCCTAATCTTAACCAATAAATATATGATTTTTATAGGTTTATCTAATTGGTTAGATCTTCTCTAGTTCATAACTAATAATCTATAAGTTAGAAAAATAAAGTAAAATATGTTATGAACTCAGAAAGTTATAATCCATAAGATCACATGGTTTTTATAAGCTAATTCATTAATAGGAAAAAAGGCAATTTTTCGGTTAATACAATTATTCTAAACCTAAACCTAATCTCATTTATGCCTTTAATAGGTTTCTTGTGGAGTGAGATGGAATTAGGGTTTTGACCATAGACAAATGTAGACTTCATGTAAGGAATGTCACATCCATATTCATCATATTTAGAAACCACCTATATTCCCTCTCTCGTTTGGTCATATGGACAAATTAGCCTACACAATTTCTCTCTATTCTGAGAATTTATTTCATGTGAAAGATTCTATGTTGATTATGATCTTGTGATCATCTTAACTTTTTGGATATTCTTATTGAACTCTTATTTATATCTTGTTCACTTTATTTGAAGTAAAACCCTAATTTGAGTGTTTGATATCCTAATATTCTTTTGGTGGACTTTATGATCTTATGTTGCATCTTATTTATGGTTATGATTGGATAATTGCCTATGGATCATCTAACCCCACATTATATTTGTTGGGTGTTCTCATCCTATTATTTTAGTGCAGTGGTTAGACCAATTTGAATGGACTTATACTTTCCTTTCTCTATTTGAATGCATGTCTTAGACCAGTTTTATTTCTTGTAGAGGTACATGTATACAACCATAAATAGGGCATTCTTTTTGTGCCCCAAGTGTGCTTTTCCACTCATTATATATATAGTGTGTGGTATTTTTGCTCAAGGTGAGCTTTTTTCCTTCTGATAGTTTTAGGATGAGATCCTATGGTGTCCCAGTCCTGCTTGAAACGACCTTAGTCTCTATTTTTTACATGAACGTCTTATTATTGTGACATTGTTTAAAGAAAAGAAATCTCTTATTCTGATTATCATTATATTTGAAATCCATATTCTTTTTATACCCACTTGGTTAGTACTTTTCTCTTCTTTGGGAATCCTAGTTATATTTGATCTCCTCTTTCCCTCATATTTCTCAATCCCCGATTAATATTCTCATGCCAATTTTTATGCTAACCACTTGGATTTTATATCTTCTCTTGTGGGGTATGCTTCCAACTCCAGGTGTAGGACATGGAGGACATGACAAGCAGACATGAACCTATCTTATGAAGATGACTCCTAATGGGAGATAGACTTGAGATAGTTGGATATCCCTCTACTTAGATCTTGATGATGTTGTACTTTCATGTATGTCCCTTAGTGGGAGAATACTATGTAACTTTGACAAATTGAATATGTAAGGTCCCTGACCTAGCTTAATGTTTGTTTATGTTTCCTATGCATAATAATATGTTCAAAACTTAATCTAATCTCTTGAGATTCCCTATTAAGATGTGACAAGTTTATGTTTTTAGTTTGTTCCTATTTGGTTGATGTTTGAGCTAGTTATGCTTGTTTAAGACCAAGTTGCAATTTTTCCACATTGAAGGTTTATCTTACAATATGTGACATGTAGGTTGTGCCTTTTCTACCTTAGCATCATGAGAGAGAGAATGATTCTTAGGGGCACCTTGTTTGGGCCTTGGATGATGAGGTAGTATCATATATGATATTAGGGTTTGCATAGACGCTTGAGTTAGATGGTGTTTTGACCTTGTGTGTTGGTTTTTTAAGTGTTCTAACCACAACACTTCCCTTGGTTGATTTTTTTGTGACCTAGTGCATTGGGTAAGTGTTTTGGGTTGCTAGGTTTTTGGATTTGGTGAAGTGTTATGACCGTTTGGCTTTCGTGACCTAATGTAGAGGTCGCTACATGGTGTTTCCTTGGCGTTGTTTCAACCTAGGGGTGAAGTGGATCTAAGTGGTCACTACACTACCTTGTTTTTATCCCCCTTTGTTGCATGCATGTCTAGAGTGCTTGCATGGTAGATCCTTTGTGGGACAAGTGTCCTTTTAGTTCTCTAATACTTTGACACCTCATATCTTTACCTCCCTCCTATCTCTTGAGTATATATGCTCTCTCTTTCACATGCAAGTATCTTATTTAGCTCTTTTTTCTCTTCCTCCTTGTGTTCGGCCTTGAGCTTATTGGAGCTAAAGAAGGTGGTGATCTTGGAGATTTGGTGGTCGGTCATCCTTGCATGTGGCGATCTTGAGTTTGATCATCTCTCTTATGGTAATCTTTGATAATCTTCCTTCTTAGTATATAGTTCTATACCTTTAATCTTGTTTCCTTTGAACCCTACCTTCTTCCTTTCTTCTCTTTTCTTGACCATGAGACTATGGATCAACATAGTGATTATCTTGAGGAAAATTCTCTTCATAGAGGTCGAAGACTATGGTTTGACCGTGGTAGTACCTATGTGAGATGAAGCTTTCTTCCTTCTCCTTTCTTCTCTCTTGTTCATCCTAGGGTTTGAGCTTTCAGTAGTACAGGAATGGTTTGTAGTGTTGGTTTTTTTAAGCCTGTAGCGTCACTTTTTAACCGACTCCTAAGTGGGCGTCGCTATAGAATTTTACCTATAGGGTCAGTTTTTTAACCAAAGAAAACTGACCCAATAGGATGTAAAAATGAGGAAGAAACTGTGGCCAAGGTTGTAAGTTCAGTTATCAAAATCAATTTGTAGACCTGTAGCATCGGTTTTCTTAAAAAACCGAACTTAGAGGATCACTCTAAGGTCGGTTTTTTAAGAAAACTAATACTACAGGTCTACAGATTGATCTTGACAATCTGTAGACATGTAGCATCGGTTTTCTTTAAAAAACCAACCTTAGAGTGAACATCTAAGGTCGGTTTTTTAAGAAAACTGATGCTACAGGTCTGCAAATGAGCTTTACAATCTGTAGACCTATAGCATCAGTTTTCTTAAAAAACTGACCTTAGAGTGAACCTCTAAGGTCAATTTTTTAAGAAAACCGATGTTACAGGTCTACAAATTGTAACCACACACGGCCGTGTTACGCGACACGGCCGTGCTACCATATCCCAGCATGGTCGTTCTACACAGCACAACCGTGCTACTAGAAGCCAACACGGCCATGCTACACAACACGTCCGTACTACCAGAAGCCAATACGGCCGTGCGACATGGCACGGCCGTGCTACATGGCAAAAATAGAAACATAACATAAGAACAAGAAGAACCAGGATATGGGAGAGGGGAGCATTGATGCTCAACCGTCACCATTCCAAACCACACATTAATAACAAAAATGATTCATATATTCAATTGAGTTACACATATTCACATCATAATCTACAAAATAATAGATTGCAAGTCTGAGATGAATGGAGTACTAAAATCACATACATAAATGGAGTTGACATATTTAATCCAATTCTATATTGACTTCATTTAGAAAAACATCTGACCACTATTTTCAAAATTCATTTAAGTCCTCAAGTGTGTAAGGCTGAGTTGTAAAGATCTGTAATAGAAAATGCACATGCTAATATTTTATAAAATGACTAAAATCACTTGAAATTTATGATGTTATTCTTTATTACCTGATCTATAGTCAAAATGTCATATGATGCTTTGTTTGACAATAGCTTGCATACATTTCATTACATAGTAGCCAGAAGCCCAATAATTATTTTGTATAGGACACTACAAATAACGAATTATACTTAATGTTAATAAACTACTATAAACAGGAGTTGAGATAAAAATATAACAGTTGACATATAAGAGTTGAAAATTAATACATATAAGACTAAGCAGTTGTCAAAGGAGCTACCTTGACATTTTTCACTTGCCATTTTAGAACCTACAAGTATACATATATTAAGTTAAACATCATGCATCGATGATCTCATCTATAAACCCTAAAGTGTCAATCTGAGACTACACAGTGTCTACCCTCATATTTCTAGAATGTATATAATGATTACATATGTGATTGATAAAAAAAATGTAGATATGAAAGAATACATATTTCTATTATTGGTTGATTTACTAGTAAAAATGGCACATTGGGAGAGTGAGAATATTATACCTCACTTGTAGGATGAAAAAGAAATATATGCAAGTCAACAACAAGTCAATAACACCTGCAACAACACAAATGCAAAATTGACAAATTTTGAAGTTTCTACAACTCAGCCAGCACGGCCGTGCTGCCCAGCACGGCCGTGCTACCTGGTCAGATGCATGACAGTAAAAAGAAAATGGAGGAGTGAGGCGGAAGAGACAACCGTACTACCTTGAGAAGAACCAGACGATGGGGGAGCTTGTGCGGGAGAAGAACTGGAGAAAGAAGGTGTGCGGCCCTTGCAACACCGTAGGCGTCGTCACCATTCAAGGAAGAAAGAGGATGGGCATTGTCTCCAAAGTGCATGGCGTCGGAGATGGTGGTCGATCTGGAGGCATTGGCACCGTCCAAAGAAGAAAACGGCGGCTGGGCATCGTCATCCAAGAAGGGGTGCCGATTTTCCTCTCTTCGGGTGTGGAGATGGTTGGGAAGGTGATCTTGGAAGCGGCGTCAATTTGATTCTCTTCAGGTTTTGGAACAGGAAGGGGAGACAAACAAAATGAAATGAAACAAAATGAAACATGGCTCGAATTTGGTCTAATATCAGGCTGACCTCTAGGGTCGGTTATCTCAAAAAATGACACTACAGAGACTAAGTGATGCCCGAATTTTTTGAGACCATTTCTAAGGTCGGTTATTTGAAAAAACCGACCCTAGAGGTCAGGGTCTATAGAGTCGGTTATTTGAAAAAACCAACCCTACAGACTAAGTGGTGCCCAAAATTTTTGAGACCATCTACAAGGTCGGTTATTTGAAAAAACTGACCCTAGAGGTCAAGGTCTATAGGGTCAATTATTGGAAGAAACCAATGCTAGAGTTCCAAAGCGGTGCCCGCATTTTTTTGTTGACCCTATAGCATCGGTTATTTAGAAAAACCGACCCTATAGATCAAGGCACAAAGCCAAATTCACACGATTTTTTTCCGCGGGAAACCTATAAGGTCGGTTTTTTTTATAAAGCCGATGCAATAGTCTATTAGGTCGGATATTTTAGTAAAAACGATGCTATGGGAAGCGACGTTACAGACCAAAAATGTAGTAGTGTTTCTTCACCTTGAGCTTTCCTTTAACCTTGTTATGTTTTTCTTCTTCTTGATGTGGCCTTGTTGGTTGTGGATTTGATCCAAGTTGGAGTTCTTCTCTCTTGAAGCTCGTGGCTTTGGAGTTATCTTCATCCTAAGGCGGGTTATATAACTTTCCACTCTTCTATTATTGCACCATTATTTACTTGCATGTTATTATTTTCATCTCTAAAATGTGATCCTAATATGTTATATGATGCTATTATGATATAGGGTTTAAGATTTTGAATTATTCATACATGGATTACTCTTTCTCCTAAACCCTAATTCATGCACCCTATTTGTAAGTGATAAAGGAGTTGTTGTTTCTAAATGCAACATGGTCTTTGGTTTTATAACCATGTTATGTTTCAACCATTTTATGATTTTAGAGGTTTTGATCTTTGGTTTGCATCAGTTGGATGCATGGTTTTCCTTTTATTATCATGGTTTTCCATGTTTACATCATGGCATTGGTTTTATGGTTTGGATGACCATCTTTGCCTGGAGCTTTTCCCCTTGATGATGCTTAGTTTTCTTGATGGATATCATTTGTTTTAATATTGGTTTAGTTATGTTTTGGATATGTTTATGTGTTGTTTGGAGTGGGATGACCATGTGGTCACTACACTCACCTTGGTGCTTGTGGTCGCTACACCTTGTTGATGTGTTGCAGGCGCAACAACCCTAACCCTAGAGGGTGGTCACTACACATGCTTGAGCTTGAGTTTGTTTGCTACATGGGTCTCCTTGTGGTCACAACATGTGTCTTAGCTGTTTAGTCACAACATGAGTTTTGGTGTGGTCGCAACAAGGTGTTAATCACCTATGGTCGCTACACATGTGAATCATGTTGGTTGCTACACGTGTAAACCTAATGGGTCGCTACACATGTGTTATGAAGGTTGGTCGCTACACTTTGTTTTCTTGTATGGTCCAAGCACAATGTTCCTTGGGACTATGGAATAATCATTATAATAATGATGCTTAACCCTAATGTGTTCTAAGATGTGTGGGAAGTGATGTGCCTAGGTTTTAATGACCAGTATTGAAATGGAAACACTAATCATGTATATGAGAAACACTAACCCTAGTTTCAAGTGTATTATGTACTAGTTGAGATTTCTTAAATGCATAGCATGAATTCATGTTTTCTCTCTCCTACATGCGTAACCCTAACCTTGCAGGAGGAATAAGTATCATATCTTTTTTTTTCAATTAAGTCAGGAGGCTTTCTTATTCATCCCGCCCTCCTCTTGCGAGCATTATCAAATGAAATCTTACAATCGCTAATTAAACAAGAGTCGGAAAATATAGTAGTACTACTACCATTACATTCCTTAGCTAGAAGAGTAACACACCCACTGGGGGTGAAGCATACACCATGTATGCAGCTTGGTTTTGTAAGTTGGATTTGGCCAAATGATCGACGACCGCATTGCCTTTCCTGCTAATGTATTGAATTATCCAGCCTGGTTTGCACTTGCGGTTTATACGACTAACAATCTTCGCATACCTCGGGTAGCATTGTTCCTCATCGTTTATCATCTTAACAGCACCGAGGGCGTCAGATTCAATGGTCACCCTAGACAGGTCATTATCCGCCGCCACCTCTGTTGCTTCCAATATACCCTCCAACTCTGCCTCGATCACATCGGAAGTCAGGATTAAGGAAGTTGATCCTCCCATCCATCTCCCCAGCGCATCCCTACCTACTAACGCATAGCACACCTTGCCCCCCTTGATCGTCGCATCTGTATTAAACTTGGTTACCCCTTGCTGCGGGCGGATCCAACCAGTGTCAGCAGTAGCAATGACCTCCGTTTGCTGTTCTTTGAATGCTTCCTTATGTGCAACGATGTCCCTCTTGATCATCCCAAGCAGGACCACGGTCGGTTTTTTCATTTCCTCAAAGACCTGTTGGTTCCTTGCCTTCCAGTTGTGCTAGCCGGCGATGAAAGTCGTGGTGTAGATCTCCTTGTCGAGCTTCAGCGCCTCCTCCACCCATCTCTTCGCGTCGTCGATGTAGAACAGTCAATCCGGGAGCGCCACATCTTGTTGTATTACCTCCCACATGCTTCTGGCCCCTCCACAGTCCCTGATCGCGTGCAAGACCGTCTCCTCAGTAGCGTTGCATCTCGGGCAATTACCGTCTGTTGCTAACCTCCTTGCGACTCTCCGGCTATTCGTCAGGATGGCATTATGCATCATTAACCAAGCGAAGATCTTGAGCTTGGCGCTGAGCTCAGACATCCATAATTTTGACCAGTCTCCGATGGTCGAGATCCCTTTCCCTTGCCTGATTCTGTAGCAAGCTGTCTTTGTGGAAAAGAACCCGCTATGGATTGCTATTCTTTTCCACAATAAGTATCATATCTAGTGATTGCTATGGATTGATGAATGCATATTAATCTATCTTTTTGCATAAATTTCATAGTCTTTTTATAGACATGTAAACGGATGGAATATAGAGTGGATACTAATATATCCGATATCCAAATCTAAAAAAAATATGATACTATATCCGATATGATATCCGACAGATATCATGTGATGGTATCTAAATCCAATCTGACAAATAATATTCAAATTTGGATAAATATCCCACTGAACTAAAAGTCATAAATATATTGTTATTAATACGTTATATATATGGTAATATATATATATATATATATTTATGCTTATATATAATATATTTGATAATATATATATATATATAAATTTTTCAGATTTCAAATTTTTTTGGAGCAGATATAGCCATATCCAAAATACTATCCAAAATTTTTGGATATGAAATTTGATATTCTAAATCCAATCTGGATTATGCAGATGTCTGGTTTTTTTCAAAATTTTGGACTCGAATTCGGATCAAATGTACAGATTCAGGATATCCATTTATAGGTCTACTTTTTATTTGAACTTATTTCTTTTTTAGTAATCTATAGGAAAATTTGTAATTTACACATTTTAAACATTTGTACAAATATTGATCTAATCTGTCACACTTTTGTAGGTTTTTCCTTCAAAAAAAAAGTTTTACCTTATGAGCACACTAGACGACTGTCTCACAGTACCAAATAGTCAGTTTATCTCGAATAAGTTCCAACCCCAGAGCCAGATGGTTGTGTTGGGTCCTCGGCTCAACCTTCACTATAATAAATCAACTAAAGCACTCCACTCATGAGACGACCATGTTGTAGCACCCGATGCTGGATTCACGGAACCTAGAGAGCCATCTCAAGCCGACCTTAAGACCAAGTCAGACAAAGAGTAGGGTCGCCAACCATACTAAGGTTTTCAACCCTTGATCAATGCGCACAGCGGCATAAGACGGGCGTCTTGCCCTCATACGATCAATTCAGACAGTTCTTTGAGACCAATAAATTGAATCAAAGGGTGCCTCCACCTCCATTGATTAGGGTTTTGACCGCTTCCCCTCTAGCCATGCCATGTCACAATGAGATGAGAATTTCGATCAAACAAGATGGCCATCTTACGGTTCGTAAACAGCACAAGTCAACAACTGCCTCTCCCATTTGTTTCTCCCCCTTTCAAGGTTTCCACCCCTCCTTCCCCTATTAAATGAGGGGGGACTCCACTAAGAAAAGGATTCTAGATTTTTTACGTGCATCTTTTAATTAACCTCTGTTACATCTAAATCATAGTTGTGTACTTTTTATTTATAATAAAATTCCATTATTCATCCTTGGATATGGATCTCACTTCATTTCTCATTCTAATTCATTCTCTTGGAGCGGGGAACTAAGATAGCAAGCCATTTCATAGTCACCAAAATTGGTATCCTTGGAGATTATGTCCTTGTTTATGGCTTCCTACCTTATTTGTCTTATTTATCCATCCCTTATCATGGCTAGTGAGTATTTTCTCTATCGAGGTGAGGAGAGTAGCCCCTTAGCCATGTGTTAATCATATCGAGGATCTATATAACTTTTTAGATATATGGTTTTTGGTTTAGAAATCATCAATTTTAACAGATTAATTAATCATTTTTGTCATGGGTTAATCTCGACAGATGTGATTGTGGGAATTGAGATTTAGAATGACTAAACCAATCGTGTGTGGATTTGTATGTGACTGTAGGAAAATCTCCATTCAAATGATGGACCAGGATATATAAACGGCAACACCAATGGATTCACATGGAGTTTGTCTCTTGTATTTCATCTATGAATGATTCACACACCTTCTTTTATCTTGCTTGTCGTGTATTTTATTGATCTTGTTTTCTCTTGGGATAAGGTGGTGAAACCCCTAAGCCTCGATGCTTTTCCCACCTGATTCAATTTGTTTCCTTCAAATGCTTGTTTTCAATTACTCTCTTTTATTACTTGCAATTAAATTATTATCCTTAGATAATCTTTTCATTGTGCTAACAATCTCCTTCCTTTCATTGTGCTAGTGTAATCTTTTCCATTCCTTGTTAGTGTAATATTTTATTCATTTGCAACTTACATTCTTTTTCTAGTGTAAGCACCCTCCAAAACTCAGAATTTACCTTCTTGTTTAGATATTCAAAAACACCAAAAAGAAATAAAGTTCAAAAATGAATTGGGTTTAGAGAAAAAATCTTAAAACGTTTTCCTGTGGGATCAACCATCTATACTAGCCTAAATTGGAAAGTAAAAAAAAGGTTAAACTCTAGGATAATTATCTTAGTGAATTGATGTGCTAAATGATGTGTATCATGTACTTCACATGATACAAGGTGATGATTGTGAGACTTTATAGCATGATGAGGTAATGATGATATGTAGGAGCTATGTGATTTGGGTCTTATGACCTATTAGAGGCTCAAAGCCTAATGTGAGGTGATATCCTCCAGTGATGTGATGTGGGATTGTTATTCCTTAGTGATGTGATAATGTTGAGGGCCTTGTATGGAAGTGGTATCAAGTGATGATGTGACAAGTCTATCCTTCGTATCTTTTATATCTTCTAAAGTTGTATTATACCCTTATCCTTGTAGAGTTTGTTTAGGGTTTGTATATATGTAACTTGATTGATGCTAAAAGATACTCAATTGTCTTAACTAATCAAGTGAAACCCTAATCATGTAGTTTCCATGTGCCATAGATCCATGTTCAACATCAGTACTTGTTGGATGGTGAAACGTGTTTTCCCTCAGTGGAAGCTTGGAGTCGTATATTGTTGAGTATATGCATTTCACAGGATTGGTTGCGGTCATATCCTAGCACGAGAATGGTCAAGGTTGTATCTCAGTGATGTGATTCACTATATATATGATATATTTTGAGGATGTTTGCGATCATACCTTGGTAGGAGTGTAGATATTGTCATAACTCAGTTTTCACTAGTGTTGTGTCTATATACCAAGGCAGACTAGCTATTTTGCAGTTGGACTCTATATGTCATTGTGGCTGACTCAGACTGACCAAGGGTGTGGGAGATCATAGGAGTCTGGCTCATCCTAGATCTTGTATGACATTGATTTTGACTTAGCAGTGGTCAGTTGGAGCATGAGTGGTATACCTCATCTCCTCAAGGCAGAATAAAAGACATAATATAGCCATGTAATATATTTTCTTAGGTTTAAACACGACTCACATTAGATGACCCTTTGCCTTGTCTCTTGTACTGATTAGGTTATTTACAATGCGGTAAGAGAAATCAAATGGTATACATGTTCTTCATATTCCTTCTAAAAGTAAAATATGTTCTATTACTCAATTGTAGATGTCTAAATTGTTTAAATAGTTTTAATTGCTTTACTCATATAATTTAGCTAAATCTTCTCAACCTGATAGTAATGTTATATTCCTTCTTAACATATACATGTTAATAATAGTTGGTGGTGGAGAGTTATATCTCTTGTTGGGACGTTGGTCTCACTCGGTGGGTTTCTACATCTTTTAGGTGTCCGTGCACGATGAGGTTGAGATCGTGTAGTTGAGGCTGAGCAGCAAGAGGAGCAGTGTTGTTAAAGGTTGGATATGTTGTTAGTGTTTTATAGTAGAGTCTTTTGTTTTGTCTTTGTACATTTAGGTCCTTGGGGTGTTTTGTAGATGTTGTATATCGGCACAAGTTTTTGGCATTATGTCAAGGTTGTACAAATAAGGCTTGTATATGTAACATGTTGTGGCATGTTGGCCAAGTGAACAATAATGTGTATCATCTTGTGGCATTATATGTAATACAGGTGGTTTCATGTAGACTTAGATGTAATCAATTTCCATTTTTTTGTTATATGTAATCGGTTTTAATTTACCCTATTTTATGGTAATTTTGATTGTTAGTATTAGTTCCACACTTTGTTTTGAGTAATCTTATTTTGTGTGGTGATGGGTATCACAGGATATAGTCATGAAATATTAATATACTACTATGCTTTGGTCTTTTTACATACAATTTTGAGAAATCAAAATTTTACATATATTCGATCATGCTTGTTAGTATGTTTGATTAGATGGTTTTATTACTCAAATGTTAGTAGGGAGTGGATCCCCTCAACAAGAATTGTAGTGCAATTTAGAATATTAATTAGTGTTTCCATGTCCATAAATGTGAATTATGTACCATTTTCTATATAAGTATCCAATTAATAGACTTAATATGATAAATAAGCAAAATATAGAAATTCATGCACAGTAATATAATGAAACTCTTTGGTAACAATGTTTATATAAAGGGACTCTAAATCATAAATAATGATGGTAATAGTCTAATGTTATAATAAACTAATGGTGTTGATCCTAAAACCATAATTGTAATATAACTCATAAAAGGAAATCTCAAATACCAAATCTATTGCTAAAAACATGATCCTTGGGTCCCAATTATCTTGGGGGGGTGGAGTTTCACCTTAAATAATCAATCCTAAGTATCCTAATTTCTTTTGGGCAAGAATATTTGAGTTTTTATAAATAACAAGGTTATGACTTAAAATGAGGAGACTAAACTCAAATTCAGCTTCTACATGCCACATTGGTTCATATGTGAGTTTTGACATTGGTATAAGCTTATGTAGATTATAGTGGAAGTTGTAACTTGATTCAAATTCATAGTATGTATGAGTACAAGATGATCTAACTATTTATTTAAAGGATGTATGGTAAGTCTAGAATATTTTAAGTCTAAAGGTTGTTGGGTCGCAAGGTTGATTATTGGCATTTAGAATGATCAGGGAAGTGATACAAGATAGGCCTGCAACAAATTGAAGAACTCTGAAATGTGTAGCATGCATCCCAAGATTGAGATGCAAGGAAATGGTCAAGTCAGGTCCATGCTTAACCCCTATTTCATGTGAAGTTGGTATTGGTGGCTAAGAAGTCAATCAAATTGTTATGGGAAATGAAATGGTCAAAATCTTTATTGTTGTATTTTTTGATGTCTAGTATCAGTTTTTGAAGTGAAACTTTCAATATTGGATCTGGTGAAATTGAAATAACCTCCTTAAATCTTGTACTAGTGTTATACAAATTGGGAGGGTCTGGAGTTTGGTGAGGGATATAGATTTATTGTTACTAGACTCTCCATATACCCTAGAAAAAGTATAGACAATATTATATGTGTTACCAAGTGATCTATGGAGTAGGTAGAGCAATGTGTGTTAATATGATTAGATAACATATGGCCTAAACCAATGATGAATACACCATTCAGACCTTTGGAGGGAATCGGGAGTCAATAGGTGATGTTGTCTCTGATGGTATGGAATGAAATGATTAAGGTGTGTTTTTGTTTATTGGATGGTGATAAGGTTGATATTGTGGGCTCTAATAGTGTCGATTCATGCATTTAGGAGAAGTCGTTGCATAACCAAATATATTCCAACTAACAACAAGCATGAGAAAAGACACGACAACCAAAGGTGGTGAAAGAAATTAGTGATCATGCTATAAGACCAACTCAAGGAGATGGTCTAAAGAAAGGCAAAAGGCATGATGTTGCTCACCCCAAGTCTTTTTCAGTATCAGTAAGTGTGATGTGAGTGTCCAAGTGTACATCAAATGAAATACTAATCTTATTGGAAAGGATTATGAAATTTGAGATATATGCCCATGAGATATGGTTGCTTGAAGGATAGAAATTGTTACCAGTGTCATAAGGGAAAGAAATATCAATACATGGTAATTGTGTGGGAACATTCATGCTTTTTTATCTCAAGAGAATTGTGGTTGTCACCTCTAGTCTCATCTAGTATATATATTATTTTTGTATTGAGATCCTTGTATGTTATGTCCTTATTTCTATTCAAAACAATCACACTTGGTGTAACCTTTCTATCTTAAGTTTATGTTGTCAATAGGATCATGTATGATGGTAGGTGGTTCAAATTAGTTGAAATGACCAAGGATTACTTGAAGGCGTTATTCTAAATTTTAGGCTTGGCACTGGAGATATTCCCATTGGTATTAGAGTGGTGGTAAATCTTATTCTTTTGTTGTGATGTAGTTGTGCTTTGGTGTTGTGTTAAGGTTAAAAAGGTGGTATATGTTGGCATTTTAGCGGTTTGAGGATATCATGTCATCTTTCTAACCAATGCATGACCTTTATTGTTGTTTCTATGGGGATTTGTGGCTTCAAGAGTCCAATTTTTATTGTGTACTTTGGTATATACCAAGTGAAGGGGTGGTCAGTAATGTTGAAGAAGAGGAAGGTAAGTCCATGGGGATCTTTATTTTGTAGAAAGATGGTGTATATGTGTTGTTCCACTCAAATGGAAATGTCTTTTGGAATTGTAGTAGTCTTGGCCATTTTAATGAGTCATAATGCCTCAATGAAGTTCTTCGGTTGAAGCTTGTCAGGGTGTATCGATTGAAGCTTGGCACCCAATGATGACATGGTGATTTTGTACATTATAGTATCTTAAAGGTGTGTAGGGGGACTCAATAGAGAAATCCATCTTGCTCTACCATTAGTGGTGATACTAGTGTCTATGCTCCAACACAATATGGAGGCCTTCACAAAAATGGTTGTCACATGGAGAGAGAGGACAAGCCCTGACCAGTCATCAATATTGATGCCTTTAGGAAGTGTATAGAGGAGTTGGTTACTAGAAATCATTTTGGGTCTAGTGTTCATAATGCTTGTAAGAAGGAAGGTGTCTTAGAACCATTTATTATCGAAATCCTAACTCTAAATGACTAGAATGTCAATGGTGATACTACCTTGGCATTCATCCCTAACAGGGGATTTTCAAAGAGTGAAAGCAGAAGCATAAAATCTTGGTATACATGAACAAGTAGCAACATTAAGGAACCAACATAATCTCAACATTCAATATGTATATTAGTAACAAAATTCTTCATTACATGCTTTCAGCTAAAAATTTGGAGCATATTATACAAATGTGATCATGTACACTAAACTTGGATCTACAACAAGTACAACCGAACATAGCTCACCAAACCATCAACTCCCTAGCCATCTCTAAACCTAAAACATACATGAAAAAGTGGGTCAAGACACCAGGTGTTGAGTATAGGGAAGATATATATATATATATATATATATAATCTTTGCATAATTTTGAAAATATTACATAAGTAAACGAACAAGAACAAACAACTTAAGTACTTAGTAAAATGAGCGCCCATGTTCTATGTCATTTTACTCCAACTATACCACCAATATCATGTATCATAAGGCCTTTGACCAACTTCCCATCAGAAGGGTCTGTGAGGATGCTCAAGACTAGGTAACCTTATTTCTATGTGAGGGACCTCAATGGCCTAAAGTCATTGAGAAAAACCCTATTTCAATTTTATATAAAGGATTTATATATATAGGCACATGCACACACAGAGATGTATTGCAATACTACATGGCGATATTTGAGCAAGTAAGAAAGCATACATATATATCAGTTTCCAAGCAAGGATGCCATAGCCATATATCTATTTAATGCATGTACCTAATTCAGAGATTAATTACGTAACTTATCCTTGATCATCTAGCCACAAGACACACATTATTAAGAACAATATTACATGCATATATTAGATTTTCATCATTAACCCTAACTAGCTGCATTTTTAGGGTGTTGGCCAAACTAGGTTGAAAGTTGGTTAATTACATCTTCTATGATTATAGGCCATTATGAAGGTTGATCCATATTTCATGACATTTCTAGGCTTATGCATTTTATATGACTATTACAAGATTTATGTCACTTATGTACATTTTAGGGTCAAAATACTCATAATAGAGAAACCATGTTATGATAGACAAGGGGTTCAAGCATAAAGGGTGATTCATATTAGCAACATAAGGACATAAGAATCATATATCAAGGTTAGGTGGATGTCCTCAAACCTAGGCATCATTGGCCCAACATTAGGTTCAACACCTCAAACATGCATTCATTTACAACATATAAGATGTGTATCATTACAGTTCAACGTGTGGATTATATGGGACATCAACATCAAGGAGGTCATAAGGGAGGATATTTCCTGATTTAAGAGGAAGAGAGGGGAGATTAAGATCCATATCATAATTGTGACAGAAGGAAGAAAATCAAGCTACTTTACTATACATTAGGTCCTTATGGATGTATTTAGGGTCATATGTACCATCCTAGCATAAAAGGGGTAGACCCTAGGCATTAAGATCACCCTACACGACAAGATTATCGATTTGAAGGGTATAATACAATTTGGTGCATCAAGTAGGTTGAATACCCCATATGATTAGGGTATAACTATTCAATGTTATTCAACAAGATAATAGATGGGGAAACATGGGGTGATATTGTGTGGAGCACATATCTTACTGGTTTTCAAGTAAGGGTGAGATCTGATATCATGTAGATGAAAAGTAACAACTTAGATCAAGATTATACATTAATAACTCAAAAAAGTCATATTAGTTCATCAAGGTGACCTAAAGAGAAAGAATAGGGATTAAGGCTTGCATTGAGTTCAAAAATACTTCCACACCACAAATTTGATGATTTAGGTGGTATATTAAGTACCAAATATTCAATATATACAATTACAGTGCATCAAGTGTACACCATGGTCAAAGTTCATATTTTAGAGAAACAACATAATTTTATTAGGGTTTAAGGTTGAAACCCTATAATGGTGTAGATCTTTTCTTTCCAATCAAAAAGATGTATAAGTGTATAGTATTTGGCCAAGGCTAGCATTGTTTGCAAGAATTACCTTAATCTGGTTGTTTCTAGATTGCTACATCTCTGGTCTAGGATCATGGACGTGTTGGGTGCACCCTTGGGATGGGTGCCTAGCCGGTGGGCCTCTGGTGTTGGGTCAGGTGCTTGTTGGTATGCTCCATTGGCCACTCACAATCCACACTGACCTGTGCATCGAATGGTCTTAGTCTCAAGCTCTAGCTGCATAATCTCTCCCCCTTGAAAGAATAAGGGTTAAACATGGGATGTCTCCCCCTTGCAATATAAGGGTTAAACATGGGATGCCTCCCCCTTGCTCCGCAATGGTTGATCTACCTATAGCAGACCAGGATGATGTTGGTCCGAGTAGGTATAAGGAGTGGAATCCCATAGGGGAACCACTCCCGACTAAAAAAATTAACAATAGAACCTCTAGTCTAAACACGCCCAGAAGGTATGATGGAGTGGGTGTAAAATTTTCAAATCTTATTAATTGTATACAAAACAACCAAAGTGTAGTAGCAGAATAAATGTATTGACTATATTCAATTTCTCATAAGGGTACAAAGAACATATTAAACTTACATGTAAAGGTACATCATAAGGATCCACGTAGAGGGAAATCTAAACCACCTCAAGATTGTCTCCAAGCTTTAACTTCTCAATCTAAGTCCATGTCTTTATGCCATGTCCACCATATCCTTCACCTAGGGTTGGAAGTATACCCCAGCAAGAAGAGAAAATAGAAGACATCAGCAAAAGCTGGTATGTGCATACTAAAAAGAAATTGAGAAATATATGAAGTAAAGGACAACAAATATCAAAGGCTTCCCATAGAAAAGATAAGTATCACCCAAGTGGGTATCAAGAGAATTGATCCACAATAAAAGATATGCTTGCCATTAAATCAACATATAAAAGTGGTGCCACATAAGCACCTATGAAATTAGGGCACATAACCCATAATCCATAAACACCATCCTGCATGCATGTGAGATAAACATAGCCCTAGAACAATATAAAGACATGGCAGCCAAGTCCCATAAACCTGAATCCTGATAGAGAATGGCACATAACCAAATTCCCAAATATATAAAACATGGGCCAAGAATCATACATCTTGTCCTAGCACGGGGAATCATACATCCACCGCCCAATTGTATATAATGTGGGCCAAGAATCATACATCTTGTCCTAGCACGGGGAATCATACATCCACCGCCCAATTTTATATAATGTGGGCCAAGAATCATACATCTTTCCCTGGGTATGAGGTAACCTTTCCATCCCAAAAAGCAGGAAATTACACATTTGATAAGCAGGAAATTATACATCTATCATAAACAAAAAAAACAATCCAATTACACTACTCTAGTGCTACTGAATCACATAGCATGTTTAATAGAGAGGCAAGTAGAAAAGTATAGTCAGATTTATACAATGTTTCCATATCATACAGTGGACAACACATACATCCACAAATAAACATCCAAATCATAGTGGGCACATATCAACAAAATTCCAACATGCACCACGGCACAAGTTAATAGTCAAGAGAATATCCAAGATTACCACAAACAAGATAGTTGGCAAGAACCATGATATCAAAAGATAAGAGCAATGTGTATAGGCTATTGTCCATAGGACCAAGAGAAAGAATAATATAGGTGAATTTCTCAACATAGAATAATAGGAGAGTAAAACATACCTCACAATAGATCTACATATGTCCAAGTTCAGTCCTAGGTCCAAGCCTAGGTCTTCAAAGCACCTATTAGGCATATACGAAGAATTAGGGGTAGGTTTACATTGATTTCATAAACTCTAACAATCACCTTTTTAATATTAGTGAACTAGGTTATAAAAACCACTCCATGTTTTAAGTTATATTTTTCTAAGTTCAAAACATATTTTATTATATTTTCCTGACTTATATATATTTAGTTAGGAATTTTACAAGTTATTGCTTATTTAGATTAATCCATTAAATTATCATACTTCCAACATTGGATTCAGGAGACAAAACCAAAACCATTAGAATGTCCTTATTTTTCTAAATCCAACAACTATTTATTCCTAATTTTTGGCCCAAAAGATAATTAATTATGCTTTTAGAATTTTGACCAATCAGATAATTAGAAAATGCCATGTAAGCCGAGAAATTGCAAAAGAAAGGGAGAGAGGGCGGGAGCCGGGCCCAGTTGACATGGACCAACCGCAAGTGGTCATGTACCCTGGTCAAACCTTGATTGGACCCACTCCAAACAAAAGAAACAAGGAGCAAAAAGACCAAAATGCCCCTGAAAGAAAAATCAAAATAAAAAGAAAAATGAGGGTAGGGAAGAGAAACACAATAGGGGTTTCTTCCCGACTATAGTGAGGCAGCGATCCTGCCATGGCTGCCAATCAGCTTCTAACTGAGAAGCCAGAGGGTGAGTCGGGCCCCAAAAAGAGTGAAAAACTCTTCTAGTGTCTACATCGAGATGCCACAGTCGCAGACAACCCACACATTATCCGAGAAGGAAAGGAATTGATCATTGCATCGTGAACAACAAGCAAGAGTTAAAAGGGGGAAAAGAGCATGCCTTGATAGACAGAGCAATTGAAGGGTGATCTACCTTCTATTCAATGCATGGAACTACTTCGAACCATCCCCTGACCTCAGCGGAGGTTGGAAGCCCCACCCCCAACTCCATATCCATGCTAGAGAAGTTGGAGTATGGAAGGGATGATCGGATGTGAAATGAAACTGAGCCGAATTTGGGACCAAATTCCCGTGGTTCCGATGACACAAGGATGCGCCGAGATGGAAGGGGAGAGGTGAGCAAGGCAGAAACAGGGCAAGGGGTGGCGCCCTATGAAAGTGGGCTACGAATCTATGTGACCCATCTTATATAGGATCATAGTGCTTGGGGGAATCTAAGAAGATGAAGAAGAAGAGAGCAGAGGAAATGGAGGAGAAAAGAGAGAGAGATCATCTACAGAAAAATCCTATTCGTGCCCCCTGTTCAAACCTATGACTGACTCTGGGTAGGAGATAACATTTGAGCCATCAAATCAGGGCCCAATTAGATCATGGCTATCAAAAAAGTGAAAAATAAAAGGAATTAGGAATGTGACACCTATATTTGATTCCCAACAAAATTAGAATAAAGTGGCACATGTATTTATTAATCTTTTTTCTCTCCTCGATAGAGGGTGCAAATGAATTCCAAATTAGGTGAAATTTTGCACAAAGGCTAATTAAAGCATGTAGATTCTGATTATGAAATTAGTTTTGCCTTTTGAAGACTTTTAATATGTTAAATAAATCAAATCTTATTTTCTCTTTCCTCCTTCATTAATGACATTAGGATTATCCAAATTTGATGAAACTTCACCCACAAGACATATTTTATGTGTTGGATACAAAATTGCCATCAATTTCACATGTTGGAGTTGTTTGTACAATTATTTAATATTTTGAAGGTTCTACACACTTTCAATCCCCTGATTTCACCTTTTAAGCAAACTTTCTCCAAATTGGATGAAAATTCACCCGAAGGCTACATTTATTACTTAGATTACAAATCTAAGATTATTTACCTCTTTTGGAGTCAGTTATTATTTTATTTTATATTTTAGGGAAAACTTAGATCTTCTCTTTCTAAAATGAATTAAATTAATTAATATTATTATGTGAATAATGTGAAACTTGACTCTCAAGGAAATTGGGACTCAAGGAACATGATTTTAAACTTAGATTTCACTTTTGGGACTTCTTTTGATAAGATATGTCATATGGACCCTTAGTGGCCCATTAGTTCTTTATTCAAACAATTATATTCTTATTATCTCCATATGTGTCATATATGATTATTAAGCATGATTTATCATGTTACTCTCTATATAATACTTGTGACACATTTTATGTTACATTGTTGGTCTAAATCTAATGTGAGATCAGTGGGTTACATTAGGGTGATTTGTTCATGTATTATCTCATTAGGGTTATACTAAACCTTGTTTGGATAAGACCAAAGGGACAAACTTCTAGGGTAGGGTTCAATATCTGGTATGTTACAACACTCCACCCCTTAAAAGTATTTCATCTTCGAAATATATTGATCAACAACCTACTACTCTCCGCCCCTTAAGAAGTTACACCTATCAAGTCAAACTAAACAACATTTAGGGTTACCCACATATCTTTTAGTTGTGAATGATTTAGAGATTTATGTTATCCATGTATCTATCTAAAAGACAAAACCATCTAGGGTTGACCTTTAGGTCCTTGTGTCTCTAACCTATCAATCCTAACAAACAACCAAAAAGTCATAGGGTATAAAGGTAGGTCAACTACACTTTAATATCATTCCATATTTTCCTAGTCACATCACAAAGCCAATCTAGGGTTAGCACTAAGTTTAAGGTTTCACTACTAAAACTTCTCAAAACCTTTAGTGTGACTTATTTCAAGAAAACTTTGATAAAATCTAGAAAAAAAATTACATATAGTAGTATAATTGAAAATAATTTTCTTCCAAAAATCATGCGATGTGAAACAAAGGTGAGCTCAAAATCAATGTGAAAACCAAGTCACAATATATCCATAACAAGATCTCTTCATCCAACTACCTCCTCAACCTAATTGCATCCTTAAGTCAAACCACATATCATCAAGAGACACAAATCATACTCAGTCTACATGGTAGGTGATTCAACCCTATTTTAGGGCTTCATCTTGTGCCATTTTGCATTTAAACCACATCTATACCTGTTAGATTACATGTTATTTCCCCCAATATGTATATTTGTGTAAAATGTATTTATGGGCATTATTTGCATGTTTTCAGGCATTTGGACCACGCTTGATGGAAGAGAGAGAGAAGGAGTGATCCTAGGGTCTCTCCACTCTTGGAGAGGCCCAAAGTGAGGCCCAATACTCCCTCAACCTACCCCTAGTGGCCAAAGATCCATTAAAGAAAAGATGTCTAAGAAAATCCAAAGAATAAAGTCAAAGTGCTAATTTAGAACCCAACACAGTCGTGGTACCACAGAACAACGATGCTAGGTCACTTGCAGATACATCCTCAACTGAAGATGGAATCACCACAATCGTTCCATCCAAAGCGATCGTGGTGAACTGACGCAGAATGGTCATGCTACCCGGCACAACCATGCTACAGAAGAGGCAGAATGACCATGGAGCAGAGAATGACCTTAGCATTTCGAGCCACCATGGCTGTGGTGACCACCACGGCCGTGCTACCCTTACTCCACCGTAGTCGTGTTGACCACCACGACTGTGGTAGCCTCAGTACAGAATTGAACATCAACATGTGATTTTGACATTTTAATGACACGACCCATTTTACCCCACCACGACCATGCTCACCCCTAGCCACCATGGCTGTGGTGATCCACCACGGCCGTGCTACTCACAAAACCCAGCTACTTTTTCCACTACATTTCCCACTTTACCCCCACTTGACCTAGTGCTTCCCTCACACCTATATATACCTAGGTGGCATCTCTAGCATGAGGTTAGCTACCCTACAACCACTCTAGCATCCCCATTTCATCCTCCATCCATTACCACCTCATTCCACCTCCATTTAACCATTCCCACCATCAAAACCCCCACTTTCCTTCCATTTCCACCATACATTCATGCCATTCACCTATCTTGGAGGAGGGAGTTCGAGCTACATCTTCTAGGAACTAGAGAAGGAGGAGTCTTCACCAAGCTCATCATGGCTTTTCACTCCTCTACTCATTCTTTCTCCTTTCTTTTTGTATTTTCCATTTCCATGAGTAGCTAAGCCCCTTTTGGTGGACTGTTTGGGGTGTAAAATGTTATTTTGATACCATGTTGTGGGGAAATGATATGTAAATTTTGTAATTCTATTTGTTAATTATTATGTTCTATTTCTATCTCATTTTCCATGGATTTCTTATTGGTTTTTGTGTGAAATCACCTAGGAATTTAGGGAAATTACTTATATATGTGAATTTTGGGATTTGCCCCTAGGTCTAATTCTTGGATCCCTAGGTTGCCTCCCATCTTCCTACATCCTAATCAATCTCCCTAAGCCTAATTGAGAGATCTAAGTAGCTAGATTAAATGATTTTAGTGCAATTAGCATGAAGCCTTCTCAAGGCTAGAATGCGAGAGAATTAGGGTCCAAAACCCTAATTTCACCTCCCCATTACTACCCTCGGCCCCTAATTGTCCTAGGAATGTCTAATATAGAAAAATAGACTTGATTAAACTCTAATTGAATTGAACCTGATCCCTAACCCAATTGAGCCTCGCAAGGGTAGTAGGGAGTGTTAGGGACTAGTTCCCCTATACACAACCTAGCATATCCATGGCCAGTTAGCAGCTTAGATTAATTCATTATACTCTAACTTGTTGTTTGGTTTGGATAATCTAAATGGAATCATAATGATCATATGTCACCCCCAACTTAAGTGATAAGTATGTCCCCTAAACATCCCACACCTCTCTTAATTACTTTAAAACCCTAGTTTTCAGCTTAGATTCCATTCTTGCCTTTAATTGCTTTCTTGTTCATCCTTAGTTAGCAATCAAAACAACCTTTAAACCCTTAACCCTAGTCCCCGCAGTAGGAACCTAGCCAAACGAACCTAGCTATAGTGCCCCCCTTTCTCCCTATGGATCAACCCTATACTTACCACCCTACTATACTACGACGCGACCCCGTTCTCTTGCGGGTGTAGTTGTTTTAGTAAAAGTAGGTGTGTTAGTTAGGTTTATAAATATCGAAATTTTAACCCACTATGTGTTCCTATTTTGTGGGGTGCATCTAGTCGAGTCTAATCGTCTAGTGTGTAGCACCTCTAGAGGAGCGCATCAAGCTTTCTGGCACCGTTGTCGGGGAAAAAGGCGATCGACCTAGCTAGTTAGTTTTGCTTTGACTTTTCCTACTTCCCTCATCATTACTATTCTTTATTCATTATTCTTTGCATTCTTTTTGTATATTGGTTTACTAACCTACTTTCTTTTGTTTGCTTTGTGCATGTGACAAGCCATTCAGGAGGAAACAAGATGGAAGGCCGCAATGTACCCCACAAGCCGCTTCAAGACTACTTCATGCCTACCAACTACAAATAGCCAATTGCTAGCAGGGTTGATCAAATGCCAGGGGAGCAATTCTCTATTCCTCTAGGTCTTCTTGGGATCCTTCCCATCTTCTATGCCTTAGAGAGTGAAAACCTCTACAAGCACTTGGACTCCTTTCTTGAAATATGCTCCACCTTCAGGTCACTGACGGCTAGTCATGATATAGTCCAGATGACCTTATTCTCTTTTTCCCTCAAAGATAGAGTTAAAGATTGGTATTACTCAAGAAGGGACATCATGAGTTGGGAAACAATGAAGAATGCCTTCTTGAGACAATTTTTCTCTATAACAAGGTTAACACAAATGTGGCCTTTCGTGACAAGTTTTAGTCAAATGGGCAATGAGCAGTTTCATAACGCATGGGAAATATTTAAGAAACTTTTGAGAGAGAGTCTGCACCATGGGATCCCTTTGTAGTAGCTAGTTTAATCATTCTACTCTGGTTTGTCTATAAAGGACCAAGACACAGTGGATTCCTCCTATGGAGGAGTTTTCATGGCTAGGTCACCTGAGGAGATATGGCCTTTATTTGAGCAGTTGGCTGAAGGATCAAGAATTTGAGCTTCTAGCATGATGAATGATGGGGGTTATGCCTTTGGTTTGACACCTCCTACTCATAATAACTCAAGCCTGCAAGTGATGAAGATTCTTGGTGACATGGTGAGCTTCATGAAGAACTAGGTGACAAATGTTCCTTGCCACCCAGTCAATTCTATTGAGTTATACTGTGAGGAAAAGAAGACACCTCACTCCTATAGCTATCAAGAGCCACAAAGTCCAAAATATAGCTCAAGGTTTGAGGAAGAGGTTCTCTCTAGATTGAAAATATTTGATGATGTTCAAAATGATGTTGCAAGGCTAGAAGAGAAAGTAGAGCATCTATCTTCCATAATTGCTCTCCAAGAAGAAAAGTTATCTTCAAATCCCATCATGAGCTACCATGAAGCAAGTGGACCCATGCCCTCTTCTCAAGTTTTCTATAATACACCTCCCATTCAAGTGCAGCCCATCTACCATTTTCAAGGCAATTCCAAGCCTTATACTCCACCTCCCCCTCCATCACCACCATTTTCCCAACAATTCACCTTCCAACCTCAATTCTTCCCTCAACCTCAATTTCAACCCCAAGTATCACCTCCACCTCCTCTATAGCCACAACTAGCTCCACCTCTCCACCATGAGCAAGGAATTACTATGACAGTTTTAAGGAGTGGGAAATCTCTTGAGCACTCCGCAAGTCAAAGAAAGGTTGACAAAGCAAAGAAAAGGCAGCCAAGTGGTGATATTGTGATTGAAATTGCCAAAGATGATTCAGTGATACATACTGCTGATTTTGGGATACCATGTTCTCCACCTCGTACTCCATGTGCAAGTCCCACCATCCCTAGTGTTCCACCTCACATTAATGCAAGCAAGTCAAAAGCCAATGATTCTTCGGTCATTGAAGCACTAGATGAGCCACCAGAAATGAAGATGAGACAAAAGCACAATGTTGATATTCTTGAGGTGTTTTGCCAAGTGAAGGTGAACATTCCACTCTTGGATGATATCAAACAAATTCCATCATATGTCAGGTTCCTCAAGAACCTATGCACTGTGAAGAGAAGGGCAACAGGGAGGATACCAGAGAAAGTGAAGTTGACTGAGCAAGTGAGCTCCATCATACAACATTCACTTTTTGTGAAGAGAAAATATCCAGGATCCCCAATCATACCTAGATATATAGGGGGCATCGCATAGACAAGTCCTTACTTGATTTGGGATCCAGTGTGAATTTGATGCCATACAATGTCTATGTTGAGTTGGGCTTAGGCAAGTTGAAGCCGACACATTGCACTCTCCAACTGGCAGATAGATACATAAAAGTGCCTAGGGGTAGGGTGGATGATGTCTTGGTGATGATATATAAAGAAAAAGGCACAGTGTTCCTGGTGGATTTCATTGTACTTGATATGGAGCCGAAGGATTGGAAGATTCTCATCATCTTGGGAAGGTCGTTCTTATCTACAGCTGATGTCGAGATTCATGTATGCAACGGTACCATGACGGTTTCATTCATGGACATGAAGATCAAGATCAACATGTACAAAACCCCAACCCAGCGGGTCTGAGATAGGGATATTGGACATGACCACTTCATAAGTCTGAATGATCATTTGAGAAAAGAAGATCAAGATGGAACAATCAAAGATGATTATTGCGATCAAAGGGATGAGGAAAATAGGTTCAGTGTAAATGAGGGATGCATGTTTTGCAAGAAGGGACACATGAGAATGCCAAACGTATGAATGACTGAAGAATTGCCAAGAAGCCAAGATGAAGGCAAAAAAATGTTGCGCTTGTAGGAGGCAACCCACCTAGGTTTGGGGAATTTTTCACCTGACCTCTCATTTTTTATACTTTTACTTTATTTTTACACAAAATTAAAAAACCACACACACTTGTGTTTGATAGTTTTTGTTTTAGTTTTGATGAAAATGAAAGGTGAAATAGGTGCAAGTTGAGAAATGTGTCACATTCAGTGAAAAATGGTTGATACAATATTAAAGTGGTCATTCAAGAAGATTGGGTTATGAATGATGGAATGATTTGATGATTCATTAAGATTTTTGAACTGACAAAGCGCAGAACAGCCGTGCTGGCATAGAACGGCCGTGCTGGCAAAGGTGGATTTCAACATGGAAAATGCAAGATTTTGGCCTCACTCAACACAGCCATTCTAGGCAGAACGGCCATGGTGGCTTGGAATGGCCGTGCTAATTAAGTTGGATAACAAGGAAAACTCAAGTTTTTGACGTAGGCAGCATGACCAATCTATCCAGAACGGCCATGCTAGCATCCCGCCAGAACGGCTGTGCTGGCCAGAACGGTTGTTCTGGCCTGAATCCAGTGCATAAATCGCTCGACTCCACCCGAGCCAGCACAACCCAGCACTCAGTTTCTGGACCCAGAATGGCCGTTCCGCACACATAGGCAATTAGGGAGACCTCCCTTCACCCCAAGTCATCCCCTATTCCTCCCAAACTCTAGATTTGAGTTCCCCTCGGTCCCTAATCATCTTCCCTAACCTCGAGCTTCGATTTCCACCCTCTATCACCACTGATTTCTCCGCTTCCAAGACCCCTACATCCAGAGCGTTCGGTTCTTGCTGCCCTAGTTCATTTTCCACCAAAAACCCTTGCAAAAATGAAGAGCACGAGCAAGGGAATAAGGAAGGGAGTGGAGAAGACTATGGATATGCTCACCGGGGGCAAAAGCCGGTCTAAAGGGGTTGTCGTTCACAACAATCAGGTAGTGGATCTTCACTGTCCAACTCCATTTATTGGTCTTTCAGACGCTCGACATCGATGAACGCCTCCCGAAATAACTCCTCTTATAGCTACCACACCACTGACCCAAGCTGGCACAACCCCGAAGAGGAGGAGGAGGAAGAAGAAGAGCTGGAAAATATCATGGATTCCGTCCATGTTGATGCACTGGATCGAGAAAGGAGAACAAAGAAATCAAATGATGCATCTTCATCATGCTTACCGCCACGAACAATTCCATCAAGGCATTCTGATCCCTCAGCCTAATCTAGGGCAAGCCACGAGAGGGTGCCCTTGAACTTAGATACAAGTTCAGGGTCACGCACGTATGCAGAAGAAGAGGAAGATGATTCTAAAAGTAGAGAGATGGAAGATGAACCGGTGGGTGTGTGATGTGTGATTTTATCGCACTAACAAACTCACTCGGGGTTGAAATCCCCAAGCTTTTACCAAAACTAATGTGCAATAATAACACTCATAAGCGGATGAGTCTTATCGCAGTATAGTTAAGGATCGAACCCAAAGGACAACGTTTTTAAGAATCCTTATCAGTCTAGTCTAGTTCGAGTTAAGACTAATATTTAAAATGATTGGCTGATTTGAGGTTAATTAAACTAATTGCAAGAAAGTAAAAGTTTAATTAAAGTTGGATTTAGATCAATGATATGGAATCGCTGGGATGGTATCGGGTTTCACCACTACTACACATGCAAACACATTCAATCGCAAACAATCCAGACAAGATATAACGATCCAAATAGAGATGCTACAAAACCCCCCATACGGGCGTTAGGTTTGCATAAGAATCACCTTAGGCATCAGATGTCTCATCACTGTCCGGATCACTTACTTACGGCTCCAAAGATACTGAAATCCAATGAAGGTTTTTGCCCCCTATACAGGCGTTAGGCACACAGAAGCGTCACCGAAGGCTAGATGGCTTGTCCCCTCGCAGATCATATACTTATGACCTCGAAGAAATCTCATTCTATTTCTAGTCTGGGAGTCAACCGCATTGATCGATAAGCAAGCGGGCGATTAATATACGAGAAAACATCGACGATTAATAAGAAGATACAAAATCCAACTAACGTTGTGAACCCCCTATACAGGCGTTAGGTGCACAGAAGCATCACCGAAGGCTAGATGGCTCGTCCCCTCACGGATCATACACTTACGACCTCAAGGAATCCCATTCTATTTCTAGTTTGGGAGTCAACCTGTTAAACAACATTCAATCCTACATATAGAAGTTCTCACAACATAGGAAGAACAAAGATGAAAGTGAGCAATTAATCTAACTATGAACATAATGATTAACAACGAAATGAAAATTTATATATATTGTCATGGAAAGTTTAACAAAAGAACATGATTGCAAGGGTAGAGGGGCTAGTCCCCGCACTCCGGAGAAAAGGAACTACTCGCTCATTATGAGAGAAACAAGCAGAATGAGAAAGAGAGAGAAATCTGCCATGAGCACGGTGCAGAAGGTAGTCGCAGCTCGGTGAAGATGATGTGGTCCTCTATGTTGTGTCAGAGAAGATCTAGATGTAAAACGGGAGATGTCAAGACAGACCGGACAGTCTCTCTCACTCCATCTTCCTTCTCTTCTCAGTCTCCTTGATTGCAACACGGGAAGTAGGTGGAGTGAAACTGGCGTGGACAATACTGGATCTGGATCGGACCTGTGTGCAGGAAGTCTGTCCGCGTCCCAGAGCCGATGCCTCAAATGGGGACCCTACTGGTCCTATTTATAGGTACAGGACTGGTCCTCCCATTTTTGGTGTGTTTCCAGTCCAATCATTTTTGGGGGATATTTTTGCTCAAATAGTCTTGTAAAGTTTGACCAAACGGTCTTGGTGCTTAAACGGTCTTGCACAGCTTTGGCAAACAGTCTGCTCATTCGGTCTTCATCTCATCCAAACGGTTTGTAAAAACTGTTAATAAACAAACAGTTTTGGCTCCTTTCGGTTTGGAAACCGAATGAATATCTCAAACGGTCTTCATGTTAATTTGACCAAATGGTCTGCAACACTTTGGCACTCACAGTTTGAGAACAGGTAGGGACCAAACGGTCTCACAGACCGTTTACCGATGAAATGGTCTGCAAAACTATTTTCTTGTCAAACGGCCTTCATGTGGATAGCAAGAGCAAACGGTCTTTGATTCGGTCTTGCATCGTTGGCATAGCAAATAGTTTTGGCAAACGGTATGGGACCGTATGGTTGGCAGAGGCGTGGTGTTGCAGCAGCAGGTGTGACAGAGTCGGAGCTACTGCTCGATGGGGCAAAGTTCTAGGAGCAAGGCGCCGCTAGGATCGAATGTATTGAAGAAAAGAAGTGATGCTTGGTGGAGGTGCATAGGTAGGAGATGACGTGACACGGCCGTGTTGAGGCAGCACGCTCGTGGTGAGGTTGCTGCCACACGGTCGTGCTGCCTCACACGGGCGTGGTGGGTGAAGACTTGAGCTCTGATGGTGGTGTGCCATAGCCGTGGTGTGACAGAACAGTTGTGGTTGGGGTAATGGAGCATGGGCCTGTCGAGTGCTCTATTTCATAATCTTGATCATCTATTTCATAGGCTTGAGTCAGATTCCAAACGGTCTTGAATTGATCGTCCAAATAGTATGGGTTATGCCTCCAATCGGTCTCAGCTGGCCTATCGGTCTTGAGACTGAATGGGCTCAAATGGTCTTGAGACTGAATGGGCTCAAACACTCGGTTAGATCGATTGGTCAGAATCAAGGGTGAGTGAAGGTGGACCCTAGTTGATTGTTCAACTTTATCAAGACTTGCATCAAATCAACATAATTCCAGTTAGAATCATGATAATTGGACCAATTTAGTAATTTTGCAAATTTTGATATTCAGTAAATGAAATTGAATGCATTGAGTCGAATTCGGCCCAATGTGGTGATTGAAATTCCTAATGAATGTGCATTCATCAAAATACCCCAAACTTAAACGTTGCTCGTCCTCGAGTAACACAAAATCTGAAAAAGTTGCCAAATGAATACTTTCAATTTGTGTGATTGCCTCATCTTCACATCATGATTGTTTTCTCTCTACTTAGTATGACTCAGTATCTCAACCTCCTGAGACCACTAAACACATCTTACCATATCTTTGAACCTAAGTTTGCTTTCCAATATCACTTCCTCCTTACTTTTTCCAACAACAACATGTCAAAGAGTTTCGTAAGAGTCCAGAGTCACCTGCAGAACAACAAGTGTGCATGTGATCTGACACTGGTGTATTTCAGGTTAGTGGAGGCTTTTATTGTGCCTTTAGGTAGAAAAGGGACTGAAGGGTGGTATGGAAGGAAGAAGTAAATCTCTCCTCTATTTGACTCGAGATTTTTATTATTTTTGCAATTTCATTTATTGCATTTTTTGTTGTGCGAATCTCTCCTCTATTTGACTCGAGATTGGATTTCTTTTTGTGTGCGCTTTAGCATCTTTTTGTGTACAAATCTCTCCTCTATTCGACTCGAGATTGCATTTTTGGTGGTACGCCCCTATTAATTTGTGAGGGTTATGGAAGAAGTGGAAATAAAGGGAAGAGGCATGCCACCCCGAACTTAGGGTTTGGCACTGTTTGGCTATTTTTGTTTCTTTTTTATGGATGGAGTGGTACGAAGATGATAGAAGAAGTGTAGAAGAGAGTTTAGATCAGAATGCAACTTGATTTACAATTTAGTGCACCAGGTCGATCTCTTTATCATACTCTGCTCAAATAATGATTTGGTGAGGATCCAGTGGGGATTCCATGTTATTGTTCCACTACTTAGTTAGGAAGCACGACGTGTTTGATCCCTATTAGTTCGATAGACACTTGTCATTTTTGCATAAGTATCATGATGTTAGGATTCATAAGCTTCACAAGATGATTTCAATCAAAAGGCTAGTTTTCAGAATAAGGTCCTTTTAAGGATCTGCTTCAGATAAGGAGGGTATAATGATTCAAAATGGAAAGAGAAATAAAAAGGTCAAAAATTCAACAAGTATCTGTTTACATTTCTTTTGAAAACTTTTAAAATTATGAAAACTTTTGAAAATTTAGGTAAAAAAATGTGACGATGAAATCTTAAGTTTGATTTAGATAGGTGAAGGTGGAAAGTAAGATACGTACCACCCACCCTCCACCCCGAACTTATAAATTTTCTCGTCCCAAGCAAACTCTAAATCCGAGATGGAGGAGGAAGTTCATGCCATTTGGGCCACTGGATGTGGTTGCATACCAATCAGCGTGCATCTTCCATATGAAAATCTCAAAAATGAAGATTAATCAGAATTCAAAATAGCATCTCACGATGCGATTCTTATTTGGTGAAAAATTATTTAAAAAGTAAAAACAAAATTGAGAAAAATTTCTAATTCAAAGTTAAGACAAATTTTATTTATCGGGTTGCCTCCCGACAAGCACCTTTGTTTTACGTCAGTGGCTCGGCGTGATATTTTCATCTTCACGGTGGTTCATTTGGATTGGAGAGATCTATTATTTCTTCGGTGATTATGTCGGCTGTAGTGAAATATCTTTTCAAACATTGACCATTTGCCATGAATTCACCCGACTTTTTGCTCCATAAAGAGAAAGCACCATGTGGGGAGATGCTTTTGACAATGTGCGGTCCATACCAGTGAGAGCGGAGTTTCCCTGGGAATAACTTTAACCTTGAGTTCAATAGCAGAACTTTGTCTCCCACTTGTATGTCTTTTCTTTTCAAATGACCATCATGCCAATGTTTGGTGTGTTCTTTGTAGATCTGTGCATTCTCATAAGCTGTCATCCTGAGTTCGTCCAGCTCTTGGAGTTGCAGAATCCTGGCTTGGCCTGCTTCTTTCATATCAAAATTTAGTTGTTTTATTGCCCACCATGCCTTGTGTTCCAGTTCAACTAGCATGTGGCAAGCCTTTCCATATATTAATCGAAAAGGTGTAGTCTCGATGGGAGTTTTATAAGCAGTTCAATAAGCCCATAATGTGTTGTTGATTTTCACTGACCAATCTTCCGATTGTAGCCTACTGTCTTTTCCAAGATACCCTTGAGTTGACGATTAGAAACCTCCACCTATCCACTTTCCTATGGATGGTAAGGTGAGGCTACCTTGTGAGTAACACCATACTTTCTTAGCAATGCTTCAAAGCTTCTTTCAAGAAAATGGGAACCTCCGTCGGATATCACCGTGCGTGGGACACCAAAATGGGGAAAAATAATATCCTTGAATAATTTGATGACTGGTTTGGAATCACTAGTGACGGTTGGTATGGCTTCAACCCATTTTGAGACGTAGTCCACCGCCACTAGGATGTATGAAAATCCATGAGAAGATGGGAATGGACCCATGTAGTCCAACCCCCAAACATCGAATATCTCTACTTCTTGCTATAGATTCATCGACATATCGTCTGTCTTTGTTATATTGCCATATCTTTGACATTTGTCACATGATAGGACAAAGTCATAGGAATCTTTGGATATGGTTGGCCAGAAGAATCCACATTGCAAAACCTTCAAGGCAGTCTTTTTAGAACTCATATGGCCCCCGATTGGGCCAGAGTGACAGTGCTCTAGAATAGATTGAGCTTCTTCCTCAGCGATACATCGTCTGTAAAGACCATCAGCACATAGCTTAAAGAGATATAGCTCATCCCAGTGATATTGCTTCACATCGTGCATGAATTTTTTCAGCGCATTCCCGGTGCATTGGGGATGAATAACCCCAGCAGCAAGGTAGTTCACATAATCTGAGTACCACATTGTTGCTTCTGAGACCTTCATTAGCTGATCATCTGTAAGGGAATCATTGATCGGAATTTTCTCGGTATCTAGAGTGTGGATGTGACTGAGGTGGTCTGCTACAACATTCTCTGTACCCTTTTTATCTCTGATCTCTAGATCAAATTCCTGCAATAGGAGAATCCATCTATTAACCTAGGTTTTGCATCTTTCTTTTCCAGAAGGTAATGAATGGCAGTGTGATCTATGTAAACAATGACCTTTGAACCAATAAGGTAGGATATGAACTTGTCAAAGGCATACACGACTTCCAGAAGTTCTTTCTCAGTAGTAGCATAATTCCTTTGAGCTTCATCAAGGGTCTTCGATGCATAATAGATCACATAAGGTTTCTTTTCTATATATTGGCCCAAGATAGCACCCACCGCGTAATCGCTCACATCACACATAATTTGAAAAGGATGGTCCCAATTGGGAGCTCTAATTATGGGTTTGGTTGTAAGGGTATGCTTCAATGTGTTGAAGCTTTTAACACATTCTTCGTCAAAATTGAATTCAGCATCCTTTAGTAACAAATTTGTCATCGGCTTGGTTATATGTGAGAAGTCCTTTATAAACCGTCTACAGAAACTTGTGTGACCAAGGAATGCTCGAACTTCCTTTACATTGATAGGGATAGAGAGCTTGGAAATCATTTCAAACTTGGCTTTATCTACTTTAATACCTCTATTGCTGACCCTATGGATGAGGACAATGCCTTCCTTTACCATAAAATAACACTTCTCCCAGCTGAGTACAAGATGAGCTTCTTCGCATCTTTTGAGAACGAGAGAGTGGTGTTTTAGGCATGAATCAAATGAGTCTCCGTATATAGAAAAATCATCCATGAAAACTTCCATAATTGTTTCAGTAAGACCACCGAATATGGAGGCCATGCAACGCTGGAATGTTGCAGGTGCATTGCAGAGGCCAAATGGCATTCTTCTAAATGTGTATGTTCTGAATGGGCAGGTAAAAGTAGTTTTCTCTTGGTCATCTGGATGTATGGGTATTTGATATAATATGGAGTAACCGTCAAGATAATAGAAATATTCTTGGTGAGCCAACCTTTCTAGGACTTGATCAAGGAAAGGCAGAGGAAAATGATCTTTTCAAGTTGCGTTGTTGAATTTCCTATAATCTATGCACATCCTCCACCTTGTGACTGTTCGGGTGGGGATGAGTTCATTGTTTTCATTTCATATAATAGTCGTTCCACATTTCTTTGGGATTACAGGCACTGGGCTCACCCATGGTGAGTTTGATATCAGATAGATTATTCCAGTTGTGAGCAGTTTAATGACCTCACGACAGACCACTTCCTTCATATTTGGATTCAATTTCTATTGATGCTCAATAGTTGGCTTGTAATCTTCCATCATAGGGATCTTGTGCATACACAAAACTTCACTAACCCCAGTGAGGTCACTCATTTTATAACTAATGGCTTTCTTTATTTCCTTTAGTTCCTTCAAGAGTGTATCTTCTTGTTCGGCTATTAGATCAGAATTTATAATAACTGGGCAAACTTTGAGATAGTACAAAAACACATACTTCAGTCCCTCGGGCAGGGGCTTCATCTCTAGAGTTTCTAGTTTTTCGCATGTTCCGTCTGTAGCTTCCAATGATTTGAGTTCTTCACAAGTGGCTTCAACATCTTCTTTGCAGAGTCGAGGGATTCGATGCAATCCTTCACTTGTTCGTCAATAGGTTCATCAACTGATGGATCTATTAGAGAAACTTCTAATGGATCGTCTGATTCATGATTCTCTTGAGTCATAAGTGACATCTGCTCTATGCACTCGATAAGATATACTTCTTCTTGCATACTTGGTCTTCTCATGCTTTCAAAAACTTTAAATTCGAGTGTTTCTTTGCCTAATCTAAGCAGAAGGGTTCCTGCTTCAACGTCAATTAGAACTCTTGCGGTGGCGAGGAACGGACATCCAAAGATGAGAGGATATTTGGCGTCCTCTTTTATGTCCATGATGACAAAGTCACACGGAACATAGGAATCTTTTCCTACCTTGACAGGTACATCCTCAATAATTCCTAACAGGCATTTTATCGAATTGTCTACGAGTTGTATGGTCATGCCAGTTGGAAGAAGCTCAGCAAACCCCAGCCTTTTACAAAGGCTGAGTGGCATGATGGAGATGCTAGCACTAAGATATGCTAGTCCTTTCTTGCATGAAGAATCACCGATATGGCAAGAAATCCCAAAAGATCCTGGATCTTTCTGTTTCTTTGGAATCTTACTTTGGATGATATCTGAAGTCGTTTTAGCTAACTTAACTATCTCATATTCTTTAGTTATATATTTCCTAGTAAGGAGTGACTTTAAGTACTTTGTCCAAGCTGGTATCTCAACCAGCGCATCCAAAAAGGGTATATCAACATGAAGTTTCTTCATAGCTTCCTTAAACTTATTGAGCCGAGTATCCAGCTTTGTTTGCCTTAAACGAGCAGGGAACAGTATACGAGGCTTGTATACAGGGATATCAGGTTCTGGTGTTTCAGTTTCTTCATCAATAGGACTTTCCTTGTCTGTCTTATCAGCAGTTACGGGTTCTTTCGGTTGAGACTCTGGTGTTGTTGAGTCTTGGACAATCACAGGTTCATCTTCATCTGTAACAACCACAGGTGTCTTGATAGGAGGATCAGAATAGTCTTTTCCCAATCTGGTGGTGACTGCCTTCAATTGTTCAGGATGCTTAGGATTATTCTCGGGTTGGCCAGCAAAAACCCCAGCTGGTGGCTTGATGCTAGCTGCAAGTTGAGCTAGTTGAGATTCAATAGCCTTCTGTTGAGCTTGTTGGTTAGCTATCATAGTTTGCTGAGTTTGCAACATCTTTTCAATGGCTGATAGTTTGTCATGAGGAGAAACTGGACCTGCTTGTTGTCCTTGTTGTTGATAAGGAACTTGGTTAAGACTCTAGTACTGGGAGTTGTTTTTATCATTATTGAAGTTTCTATTCTGAAAGTTTCCCTTGAAGTTTCCTTGATTTCCAAAATTTTGTTGTTGATTGTATTGGAATCCTGGTGGGCCTCGTGGCTGGTTGTTCGAACCAAATTGATGTGAGTTTACTGCTCCAGAGGGGTTTCCATATTGAAATCCTGGATGATTCCTATTCTAATTCGGATTGTAGTAACTTTGACTGGGGATGGTGTTAACAACATTAAGATTTTCCATTTGACCATTATCTCCTTGTCCACATACGTTTCTTAGAACAACATCATAAAGAACATTACATGCTAATGTGGAATGATTAGTATTTTTACATGCTTCACTGAACAATGAAGCCGACTTGATCAGTTCTTGTTGTCGATGGGCGAACGTCCTCTTCTAATAGCGGCAAGAGATGATTCAATATGGTCTTGCTTGTCAACTAAGAGTTTCAAGGTTTCAACGATAGACTTGTACTCGGGAGTAGCTTTGTCCATAGCTACTTTCAAAACTCCATTACCTATAGATTTACCCCAATTGGCTTGATTTTCTACTCCAAGGGTTACGACCCTCCATGCACTGTCATAACTTTGACGCATGAAGTTTCCTCCAGATGAGGAATCTAAGAATCTCTTGATATCGTCGTCCACACCCCTATAAAAAATTTTGATGAGTTGATTCTTAGGAATTCCATGGTGTGAACATTTGCGTAGAAGTTCTTTGTATCTATCCCATTCTTCAACAAGAGTTTCTCCAGGGACTTGAGTGAAATTTGTTATTCACCCTCTAATTTCATAGGTGAGAGATGAAGGGTAGAACTTTTCTAGAAACACATTTTGGAGTTGTTCCCAAGTGGTGATGGGTATTTCACTTTGCAACGAATTGTACCAACTTATGGCTCTATCAGCAAGGGAATACTTGAAGAGACAGAGTCGAATGGCATCATCGGATACTCCATTTTGCTTTGTCGTAGCACATAGATCAATAAACCTCAAAAGATGATCATGGCTATCCTGTCCTTGTTTTCCATAGAAAGGGTTGTTTTGAAGCAATGTGATCCAATGTGCCCTAATCCCAAAATTGGCAGCATTGATGGGAGGAGGTTGTACTGGATGATGAACATTAGCAGATTTGGGGATTGATAATGCTCTAAGATCCTTTTGTAGTTCTACTTCTTGTGTCGCTGCTTGTGTTGCTTGAATTTCTTCTTGAACCGCAGCTCTAGCTTCTTGCATGAATCTTTATCTTTGTGCATTAAGGGCTTGAGCCACCCTTTGAGCTATCTCCTCTTCTTGAGACATTCTTGCTTGGTTCTCTCTATTTTGATGGTGGAAGGTTCTGTCAATCTATGGATCAAAGTTGGCGGTGAGTCTGGGACTATTCAAACGGTGCATGCTTGGTTCTCTCTATTTTGTTAACAAAAGAACATGATTTCATGGGTAGCGGGGCTACTCCCCGCACCCCAGAGAAAAGGAACTACTTGTTCATTATGTGAAAAACAAGAAGAATGAGAAAGAGAGAGAAATCCACCATGAGCACGGTGCAGAAGGTAGTCGCAACTCAGTGAAGATGATGTGGTCCTCTACGTTGTGTCGGAGCAGATTTGGATGTGAAACGGGAGATGTCAAGACAGACCAGACAATCTCTCTCGCTCCATCTTCCTTCTCTTCTCAGTCTCCTTGATTGCAAAATAGGCAGTAGGTGGAGTGAAACTGGCGTGGACGGTACTGGATCTAGATCAGACTTGTGTATAGCCATCCTATCAACGTCCCGGAGCTGATGCCTCAAATGGAGACCCTACTGGTCCTATTTATAGGCACAGGACTGGTCCTCCCATTTTTGGTGTGTTTCCAATCCAATCATTTTGGGGGATATTTTTGCTCAAATGGTCTTGTAAAGTTTGACCAAACGGTCTTGGTGCTTAAACGATCTTGCACAACTTTGGCAAATGGTCTGCTCATTCCGTCTTCATCTCAGCCAAACGGTTTGTAAACCGTTAATAAGCAAATGGTTTTGGCTCCTTTCGGTTTGGAAACTGAATGAATATCTCAAACGGTCTTCATGTGAATTTGACCAAACGGTCTGTAGCACTTTGGCTCTCAAGGTTTGAGAACCGGTAGGGACCAAACGGTCTCACAGACTGTTTGCCGATGAAACGGTCTGCAAAACCATTTGCTTGTCGAATAGTCTTCATGTGGATAGCAAGAGCAAATGGTCTTTGATTCGGTCTTGCGTCGTTGGTAGAGAAAACGATTTTGGAAAATGGTTTGGGACTGTATGGTTGGCATAGGCCCGGTGCTGCAGTAGCAGGTGTGATAGAGTCGGAGCTGCTGCTGGATGGGGCAGAGTTCTATGAGAAAGGCGCCGCCGGGATCGGATGTATTGAAGAAAAGAAGTGTTGCTTGGTGGAGGTGCAAAGGTACGAGACGACGTGACACGGTCGTGTTGAGGCACCACGGTCGTGGTGAGGTTGCTGCCACATGGCCGTACTGCCTCGTACAAGCATGGTGGGTGAAGACTTGAGCTCTGATGGCGGTGCGCCACGGCCGTGGCGTGATAACATAGTCGTGGCTGGCGTAATGGAGCACGGGCGTGGTGAGTGCTCTATTTCATGATCTTGATCATCTGTTGCGCACACTTGAGTCAGATTCCAAACGGTCTTGAATTGATCGTCCAAATATTCTGGGTTATGCCTCCAATCGGTCTCTGCTGGCCTATCGGTCTTGAGACCAAATGGGCTCAAATGGTCTTGAGACTGAATGGGCTCAAATGATCTTGAGACCGAATGGGCTCAAACGCTCGGTTAGATCGATTGGTTAGAACCAAGGGTGAGTGAAGGTGGACCTTAGCTGATTGTTTAGCTTTACCAAGACCTGCATCAAATCAACATAATTTCAGTTAGAATCATGATAATTGGACCAATTTAGTAATTTTGCAAATTTTGATATTCAGTAAATGAAATTGAATGCATTGAGTCGAAATTTGACCCAATGTGGTGATTGAAATTCCTAATGAATATGCATTCATCAGTGTGGTATCTAGGCTTGAAGAGGACATATTGAAATGGGTGGGAAAGCAACCCCAAGGAGCCACCTATGGAAGGGGAATGACAAGAAAAGTCATAATGAGGCCTCTCCACCTTGAGTGCTTGACAAAGAGGGTGATCCCTACTAGATATGCATGCATGACTACCGTGCAGGATCTAGGGATCAACTACACATTCAAGGGACAAATGCAATGTTATGGGTTGTACAACATCTTGAATGAGGTTGAAGAAACTTACTTAGAGTTGACTCATGAGTTCTTTGCAACCTTAGAGAAGGTACAGTACCAAGGAGAGGATGTAATCAGGTTCAGGCTACACAGCTCTACTAATGTACTTAAAGCTTCCCAAATTAATGCTATCTTTGCCCCCAATTCTGAAATGGTAGAGAAGTTCAATGAAGGGAGACTTGACAAGAGTGGTAAAGAAGACTATGCAAAGATGTGGAAGAAAAGCACTGGTCAATCCTCTTTTTCTACAGTAAAGTTAAAGACTTGTAAAATCTACAACCCCTTCATGAGATACCTATAGAAGGTCTTGGAAAACACCTTGTCTGGTCGTTATGACAATCAAGGGTGTTTCTCATAAAAGGATTTGTTTGTTATGGCCACAATTGCAAGTAGGGGGTTTGTAAACATTGGTGCCATGGTGACTAACCATTTGAAGACTATCCCCTCCAAGAGTAAAAATCCATTCATTATGGGAGGACTTATCACCACAATGGAAAAGGCAGTGGGTTGTAGTTTAGATGGACTTGCCAAGGTAGAGGGAAGCAAATATGTTGATCTAAACTACCTTGCTAGGTCCCAAATGATCTCCCTTAAGGACAGCAAAATCTTCTATGTTCTAAACCTCGGGTACCCTGGAATCACTTTGGAGCTTCCATACCACACCACCCCCCTACTCATGGATGTGGGGCCACCAGAGAATTTTTCTGAAGTGATAGTGAAGTATGAGGAGGAGCATCCAAGATAGGGGTTCACTGCACAAAATGTGGAATTACAAGAAAAAGGAGGAGAGACAAATGTGCCAGAGTAGTAGCACATTTTTTATCAGCCACGCCGCACACGACAGAGAGGGGAGGATTTTGATGAGCAACCACCTCCAACAAATGCATATGACATGTCAGACATTCATTCATAGTTGGAGGAAATTCAATAGACACAACGGTCCATGTGTTTGGATCAACAGCATATGCATCATCAGATTAACTACATATACCACTACCAGCATGCACAGGCACAGAGGAACTCCCAATGGGGGAGGATTTATGGGGATCACTTTCTGGCTACCATGAGACATACCCACTTCCACAGGTGGACTACTAGGGCCATTACTACCAACACCCCCCACCACAAGGAGGACCACCTCCACCACAGCCATGACTTCTACCCTATCATTCCTAAGCTTTAGTTTCATACTGAGGACAACATGATTCAAACGTTTGGGGTGGTAGGGAAGTAAGCCCTCAGTTCTCATCTTGTTTTGTTGATCACCTGTCTCATCTGTTTACTTTTTGTTTGTTTTGCTATCTAGTTTAGAGTCTACCTGCTTTGCATATTTGCATGCCATGTAGTTTGCTTTCTTGTCATTTTTGTGTAATTTTAAAAAAATGCTCGTTTGCCATGCATTGCATATCATGTAGAATTTTGATTATGTTTGTATGTTTTAACTAGGATTTGCTTGTTTACTGCTTTAAGTTCAATAATATAGGCTTAGATGTTATTGAAGGCAATTTGGCATCATTTTTGCCAATTTTCCCCAAATTTGAGATTTCTTGCCTAAAAGTGTGTTTCAACCCAATCTCTACTTTTTAGATTAAAAATGATGACATTTGACAAATGCAAGTGAATTATCATTGTTTATTGCTTAATGGTATCAATTCTTGACTTCTTCATGTGCATCACCTCTCTTGTGTTTGTGAATGATTTGGTTGAATTGTGATTTGAGAAAGATATGAGCACTTAGTGCCTATGAAATCACTTGATTGAAGTATCAATTTCAAGTTGTTCATTCATGTGGTGTGACATTGTTGGATGAAGTGTTGGATTAATTTTCATGCAGGATACCTTACATTGAGAATCACGCCAATGACCCCTCTTTGACCCGACTCTTCACTCACCATCTTCTTACCCCTCTACCTCATGAAAGGATGCCAAAGTGCACATATCGTCTGTGGCCACCTCCAAAAGTTTGGGGTGGCCACATCTACATCTCATTGCTTCACTCTCATCATCATATGCCCTATCTACTCCAAGGACAAAGAAAAAGAAAAAAAGAAAAAAAATGCAAAAAGAAAATAAAAGGATGCTCCTATTTAAGAGTATTCAAATAAAGAAAAGATGAGTGCTCTATGTAATAGCACTCCAAAAATCTTACCGCAACCATTTCTTCCATTTTTATACCCATTGATCTAGGAAACATCAAACCTAGCTCATTTTGCCCTTTTCTGTAGCCACGTGGGTCATTTGGTGTGATTTGAAACATAAGGTTGAAAGCATGTAGGTGAAACAACACTCCCGGTCATCCTTGATTAACACCATCATGAAATGGTTTACCTGGAACTACAGGAAAGAAATATGGATAGCTTGTGTGTTTTTTGCACTATATTTGAAGTTCATATGCTTTGTGCTCTTTTCATGATTGGTTTGTGAAAGAAGGAGAGGAGAGAAGTGGAATGCATGTACTTAGTCACTATTGATCCTATTCAGCAATAATAATCCTTTACATTGCATTTGTGATTTCTTTCTTGTGAAAATTTTGCAGAGAGATTGAGTTGGAGCATACTTGAGGACAAGTATGTTTCAAGTTTGGGGTGGTGATTCAGCCCTATTTTAGGGCTTAATCTTGTGCCATTTTGCATTTAAATCACATCTACACCTATTAGATTATATGTTATTTCCCCCAATATACATATTTGTGTAAAATGCACTTGTGGACATTATGTGCATGTTTTTCAAGCATTCAGACCTCACTTGATGGAAGTGAGAGAGGAGTGATCCTAGGGTCTCTCCACCCATGGAGAGGCCCAAAGTAAATCACAATTCTCCCTCAACCTACCCCTAGTGACCAAAGATCCATTGAAGCAAAGATGTCTAAGATAATCCAAAGAACAAAGTCAAAGTGTTGATTCAGAACCCAGCATGGCCATGGTACCACAGAACGGTCATGCAAGGTCACTTGCAGAGACATCCTCAATTGAAGCTGGAATCACCACGGTCGTGCCATACAAAATGTCCGTGGTGAACTGACCCAGAACGACCATGTTACAGAAGAGGCAGAACGATAGTGGAGCAGAGAACGACCTCAGCATTTCGAACCACCACGGTCGTGCGACCCTAACTCCACCACGGTCGTGCTGACCGCCACGGTCGTGCCAGCCTCAGTACAGAATTGAACATCAACATGTGATTTTGACATTTTAGTTAACATGACCCATTTTACCCCACCACGACCATGCTCACCCCTAGCCACTACGGTCGTGGTGATCCACCACGGTCGTGCTACTCACAAAACCCAGCTATTTTTTCCACTGCATTTCCCACTTTACTCCTACTTGACCTAGTGCTTCCCCCACACCTATATATACCTAGGTGGCAGCTCTAGCACAAGGTTAGATACCCTACATCCACTCTAGCCTCCCCATTTTGTCCTCCATCCATTCCCACCTCATTCTACCTCCATTTCACCATTCCCACCATCAAGCCCCACTTTCCTTCCATTTTCACCATACATCCATGCCATTCACCTATCTTGGAGGAGGGAGTTTGAGCTACAGCTGCTAGGAGGTGGAGAAGGAGGATTATTCACCAAGCTCATCATGGCTTTTCACTCCTCTACTCATTCTTTCTCCTTTCTTGTTGTATTTTCCATTTCCATGAGTAGCTAGGCCCCTTTTGATGGGTTGTTTGGGGTGTAAAATGTTACTTTGATACCATGTTGGGGGAAATAATATGTAAACTTTGTAATTCCATTTTTTAATGATTATGTTCTATTTATATCTCATTCTCCATGGAATGCTTGTTGGTTTGTGTGTGAAATCACCTAGGAATTTTGGGAAATTGCTTATATATGTGAATTTTGGGATTTGTCCCTAGGTCCAATTCTTGGATCCCTAGGTGGCCTCCCATCTTCCTACATCCTAATCAATCTCCCTAAGACTAAGTGAGAGATCTAAGTATCTAGATTAGATGATTATAATGCAATTAGCATGGAGCCTTCTCAAGGCTAGAATGTGGGGGAATTAGGGTCCAAAACTCTAATTTCACCTCCCCATTACTACCCTCGGCCCCTAATTGTCTTAGGAATGTCTAATCTAGAAACCTAGACTTGATTATACTATAATTGAATTGAACCTAATCCCTAACCCAATTGATCCTTGTAAGGGTAGTAGGGAGTGTTAGGGACTAGTTCCCCTATACACAACCTAGCATATCCATGGCCAGTTAACAACTTAGGTTAATTCATTAGACTCTAACTTGTTGTTTGGTTTGGATAATATAAATGGAATCATAATGTTCATATGTCACTCCAACTTAAGTGATAAGTATGTCCCCTAAAAAGTCCAAACCTCTCTTAATTGCTTTAAAATCTTAGTTTTCATCTTGCTTAGCTAGTGTTAGCTTAGTTATCTCTTTTCTTGCCTAGTTAGCTTCTTGCCCTATTTTTTCCTTGTTCTTGCTAGTTTAGCTCTTTACTCGCTCTTGTGATTTTCTTTTGCTTGCCTTAGTGTAAATTTCCTTTTCATATCTATCTTAGTCTTTTCCTACTTACCTAGTCTTAATCTAATCTAGGGTTAACTTAGATTCCATTCTTGCCTTTAATTGCTTTCTTATTCATCCTTAGTTAACAATCAAAACAACCTTTAACCCCTTAACCCTAGTCCCCGCAATAGGAACCTAGCCATACAAACCTAGCTCTACTGCCCCCTTTCTCTCTGTGGATCGACCCTATACTTACCACCCTCCTATACTACGACATGACCCCGTGCGCTTGCGGGTGTAGTTGTTTTAGTAAAAGTAGGTGTGTTAGTTAGGTTTATAAATATTGAAAGTTCAACCCACTGTGTGTTCCAATCTCGTGGGGCACATCTAGTCGAGTCTAATCGGCCAGTGTGTAGCACCTCTAGAGGAGCACACCAGTAGGGTAAGATCATCTAAAACCTTATCTCAAAAGGGTGCACCTAGGCAATTCGAGGGAAAACATATCATCTAAGGGATGACTATGCATGGAAAAGGTTCTATCTAGGGAGACAAAATTGAAATGGTCAGATTCTAACTACCACAGGCTCCGATACCATGTTGTAAGGAGTGGGAGCCCATAGGGGAACCACTCCCTACTAAAAAATTGAACAATAAAACCGCTAGTCCAAACACACCCAGAAGGTATGATGGAGTGGGTGTAAAATTTTCAAATCTTATTAATGGTATACAAAATAACCAAAGTGTAGCAGTAGAAGAAATATATTGACTATATTCAATTTCTCATGAGGGTACAAAGAACATATTAAACTTACATGTAAAGGTACATCACATGGATCCACGTAGAGGGAAATATAAACCACCTCAAGATTGTCTCCAAGCTATAACTTCTCATTCTAAGTCCATGTCTTTATGCCATGCCCGCCATATCCTTCACCTAGAGTTGGAAGCACATCCCAGCAAGAAGAGAAAATAGAAGACATTAGAAAAAGTTGGTCTGTGCATATTAAAAGGAAATTGAGCAATATATGAAGTAAATGAAAATAAATATAAAAGGCTTCCCATAGAAAAGATAAGTTTCACCCAAGTGGGTATCATGAGAATTGATCCACAATAAAAGAGATACCTTGCATTAAATCAACATATAAAAGTGGTTCCACATAAGCACATATGAAATTAGGGCACATAATCCATAAACATCATCCTGCATGCATGTGAGATAAACATAGCCCTAGAACAATATAAAGACATGGAAGCCAAGTCCATATACCTGAATCCTGAAAGAGAATGGCACATAACCAAACTCCCAAATATATAAAACATGGGCTAAGAATCATACATCTTTCCCTAGAATGGGGAATCATACATCCACCACCCAAATGTATATAATGTAGGCCAAGAATCATACATCTTTCCCTGGGTATGAGGTGACCTTTCCATCCCAAAAGAATAGGAAATTACACATCTACTCGGTAGGATATTACACATCTTCCATAAACAAAAACCAATGCAATTACACTACCCTAGTGCTACTGAATCACATAGCATGTTTAATAGAGAGGCAAGTAGAAAAGTATAGTCAAATTTATACAATGTTGACATATCATACAATGGACAACACATACATCCACAAATAAACATCCACATCATAGTGGGCACATATCAAAAAAAGTCAAACATGCACCAAGGCACAAGTTAAGAGTCAAGAGAATATCTAAGATTACCACAAACAAGATAGTTCACAAGAACCATGATATCAAAAGATAAGAGCAATGTGTATAGGCTATTGTCCATAGACCAAGAGAAAGAATAATATAGGTGAATTGCTCAACATAGAATAATAGGAGATTCAAACATACCTCATAAGAGATCTACATATGTCCAAGTTTAGTTCTAGGTCCAAGCCTAGGTCTTCAAAGCACCTATTAGGCATATATGAAGAATTAGGGTTAGGTTTACATTGATTTCATAAGCCCTAAAAATTGTCTTTTTAATATTAGTGAATTAGGTTATAAAAAACACTCCATGTTTTAAGTTATATTTTTCGGAGTATAAAACATATTTTATTAAATTTTTCTAACTTATATATATTTAGTTAGGAATTTTACAAGTTATTACTTATTTAGATTAATCCATTCAATTCTCATACTTTCAACATTGTATTTAGGCAGCAAAAACATATATCATTAGAAAGTCTTTATTTTTATAAATCAAACGACTATTTATTTGTAATTTTTAGCCCAACAGATAATTAGTTATGCATTTTAGAATTTTGACCAATCAGATAATTAGAAAATGCCACGTAAGCCCAGAAATTGCAAAAGAAAGGGAGAGAGGGAAGAAGCACGGCCAAGCTGACATGGACCAACCGCAAGCGGCCATGTCCCCCGGTCAAACCTCAGTTGGACATGCTCCAAACAAAATAAACAAGGTGAGAAAAGACCAAATTGCCCCTGAAAGAAAAATAAAAAAAGGAAAATGAGCATAGGGAAGAGAAACAACATAGGGGTTTCTTCCCTGCTACAGAGAGGTAGCAATCCCACCATGGTTGCCAATCATCTTCTGGCCGAGAATCCAGAGGGTGAGTCAGGCCCCAAAAAGAGTGGAAAACTCCTCTAGTGTCTACGTCGAGATGTCATGATCGCAGACAACCCACACACGTGCTGAGAAGGAAAGGAATTGATTATTGCATCGTGAACAGCAAGCAAGAGTTAAAAAGGGGGGAAAGAGCATGGCTTGATAGACGGATCAATTGAAGGGTGAACTACCTTTTATTTGATGCAGGAAACTACTTTGAGCCATCCCCTAGCCTCAGTGAAGGTTGGAAGCCCTGCTTCCAACTCCAGATCCACACCGCGGTAGTTGGAGTATGGAAGGGATGATCAGATGTGAAGGAAGCTAAACTAGAGTAGGAAACACAACCCTGAGGTCCCAATGGAGGTTGGGGACAAATTACTGGGGTTCCGATGACACAAGGATGCGTCGAGATGGAAGGGGAGAGGTGAACAGGGCAGAAATAGGGCAAGGGGGTGGCGCCCTATGAAAGTGGGCTATAACGCTATGTGCCCCAGCTTATTTAGGATCATAGTGTTCAGGAGGAAGCCAGGAAGATGAAGAAGAAGAGAGCAGAGGAAAAGGAGGAGAAAAGAGAGAGAGATGATCCATGAAACAATCATAGTCACACCCCCTGTTCAGACCTACGACTGACTCGGGGTAGGAGACAACCCTTGAGTCGTTAGATCGGGGCCCGAGCAGATCCTAGCCATCCAAAAAGTGAAAAATAAAAGGAATTAGGCGTGTGACACCTATATTCGATTCCCAACCAAATTAGAATAAAGTGGCACATGTATTTATCTAATATTTTCCCTCTCCTCAATAGAGGGTGCAAACAAATTCCAAAATAGGTGAAATTTTGCACAGAGGCTAATTAAAACATATATATATTCTGATTATGAAATTAGATTTTCCTTTTTAAGACTTTTATTATGTTAAATAAATCAAATCTTATTTTCTCTTTCCTCCTTCATTAATGACATTAGGATTATCCAAATTTGATGAAACTTCACCCACAAGACATATTTAATGTGTTTGATACAAATTTGTCATCAATTTCACATGATGTTGTACAATTATCTAATATTTTGAAGGTTCTACGCACTTTCTCTCTCATGATTTCACCTTAAAAGCAAACTTTATCCAAATTGGATGAAATTCACCCAAAGGCTATATTTATTATGTAGATTATAGATCCAAGATTATTTTCCTCTTTTGGAGTCAGTTATTATTTTATTTGATATTTTGAGGAAAACTCAGATCTTCCCTTTCCAAAATGAATTAAATTAATTATTATGTGAATAATGTGAAACTTGACTCCCAAGGCAAAGGGGACTCAAGGAACATGATTTTAAACTTATATTTCAATTTTGGGACTTCCTTTTATGAGATATTTCAAATGGGCCATTTGTGGCCCATTAGTTCTTTATTCAACCAATTATATTCTTATTATCTCCATATGTGTCATTTATGAATATTAAGCATGATTTATTATGTTACTCTCTATATAATACTTGTGACACATTTTATGTTACATTATCGGTCTAAATATAATGAGATAACATTGGTTTACATTAGGGTGTTTTGTTCATGTATTATCTCATTAGGATTATACTAAACCTTGTTTGTCTAAGACCAAAAGGCCAAACTTCTAGGGTAGGGTTCAAGATCCGGTAAGTTATAGTAGGTCAGGAATCTGGGGCATTTTGGATGACTATCATGATATCCCCATGCTCCTGTCTCTTGGTAGTGGAGACTCAAGAGCATCTTACAGAAGCATTGGAACCGTCGGTGGAGGAGATGATGGGGTGGGAAGAATGTGGGTAAGCACTAAAGGAGGAAGATCAAAGTGGAAAAAGAAGAGTCAATGAAAGTGAAAACAAAAGAATAGAGGAGGGGGAAAAGGGATTGCTAGTTCTAGGGGTGACTCCTCTCTAATGGTTCACATTACATTGTATTGTGCCCTACGGAGGGTGGAAGATGGCATGTGAGTCATAGGGTCACTGTATGAATATATGGGAGGGAGAAGAGAAGGGATAGGATGGATTTCATGGCTTAGAGTGGATTAGATGCAAAGCAAGAGAGAAAGAAAGAACATCCCAGTACATGGGTGCCCACCTTAATGGGTCGTAGATTGGCCCAAACACATAATAAAAGGGGCTAAAAGGGTTAAAAGATCTTTAGATCAAAGATTAATAATGTACATTCACAAATTGATATATTTATCTAAAAAGGTCCAATTGGGACGATTTTGTGGTATTGGATTCAAAATTGAATCCACCACATGTTGAAATATCTTGTAATTCCAAGAGGACATAGGGAATAAAATAAAAATTGGAAGAAAAAGCATGATACATTAAGGAGTGTAACTTAGATAAATCATGTAATAATGTCACGTCTTGAAACATGAAATCAATGTGACTCTAAAGGAAGATCAAATCACTCAAACTATCAAATCTGACTCAAATTAAGTGATGTGGTCCACTAATGGAGATAGGTAGGGTATAATCAAGTAAAGAGAAAGTCAAGTTATCACATAAGCCTAGAGTATTGTGTTGACATCGACATCATTCACTTTTTTTAAGTATGGAGATAAGTAGCATGTGGAAATCCATGACCTTTACTGATAACACCCAAATTCATACAATAATACTATGTGTTTCACCTTGAATTTTTACCTTTATTAGCCATGATATGCCTTTAACTGTTTAATTCTAAGTTTTTTCATAATTATTCCTTTTTCTAAATACGCATGCTTAATAAATCCAATTTTTGGCTTGAAAGAATCCCAATACAAAATTATTTGTGCCACTAAATTATATTCATGTCAAGGTGGCTTTAGTAATCAAAGGAGATAAGCCAACAGTTGCACATTGTTTGAAAAGTAGAGAAAGTCATTAGGATATTTAAATGACAACATTTGACCGTAATGGAAAGTGCATAGAGGCAACATGAGTGGACTAAAAATGGAATTAGTATATACCTCTTTGGTTGTTGGTATTTAGTTCTAACAAGCTTTGACTGAGTCTCTTTGACCAAGACAACAACTATATCCAAAGCTATTGATGTTCCATTCTAATTCAATCAATGGAGATCATTCATGTCGGTTATTCGGGTTGTATTTAATGTCTTATCAAATGAGGCTTTAAATAGTAAGTGTGTTGCTATTTCAAGCAAGAAAGGATGCTTGTTTGCTGCAATTGATCTTTTATCAATTGCATCGGTGCTATCAAAGAATGAATGTTGCCTCCAATCCAAGCTTTGACTGCTATGAAGAGTTGTTCTCACTAGATGTGCAAACTAAGTAGAAAAGTGAGCATAGATTAAATTATTTCCAATCGAAAATCAAGGCTAAGGGAGAGAGATCGATCACCCAACCGTCGATCTCCTCCTCTCTATTCCATCAAGCAATGACCATCAAGCTATTGGATTTAAATCTGCCAATTAACCCAATAGTAGATAGTTCCTATCCAGCAAGCAAACAAACTACCATGTCATTGGGTTGGGTTCTCAAGACAACCATGGACCTCCAAGGTCAATGGTCTTCAAAGAAGCCATTGAGATAAAGCCTTGACAATCACCAATCCATCGACCACAAAATACCCTGACTCTAGATTGACAAAGAAGAAAATAAAGAATCAACCCATCGACCTCCAGGTTGATGTCTGGAAGCCCAAGAGTTGGCATCACGTAGACCGATTATAGATCGATAGGGTGCAAGTTGAATACTATAAAATGTATCTTAAAACATTATTCCAAGGAATCTTGGATTTTAGAGTCAACAATCCAAAAGGATGCCACCAAGTTTAGAGTCAACATTTAGAGACCATCGATCTGGCTAGTGTCATTGACCTAGTAAGACCATTGAGTTATAGATGTGGCATACAACCACCTCTTCTCTTTCCTCTTGCTACCATGTCTTGTTAAAGTTGGAATCTTATAATTTATGTGCCATGAGTGGATAAACTCCAGAACTCAGGTTGTGAATAGTCATCAAGCCCTCCCAACCATGTCACTTTCCTTCTTCTCTTTAATGCATGTGTTCAAGCAATTTTGTTTCAATACTCTTGTTGTTAATGTGTCACTTATTTTCTTAATTGCCTTCTTGAAATTTATTTGATCTGGATATATTCAAGAGAATGATTTCAATAAGATTTGGAGCACGAATTAGTAACAAGACATGAGAGTGACAAGGTACTATGGAAAAAATTGTATTTTTGTTCTTGGTTTATTAGTTATCATCTCAAGAGATAGATATCTTTAGATAGAAATCTACATGGATCTCGATAGAAGGCAGGTATAGATACCATCTACGACTACTTGCAAAATATGTCATGAACATATATAAGTTAGAAGAGAAGGCTTTGTATGGTTGAGACTAGTTTGATTGGTGAAATACAATGCAAGTACCTTTTTTCTCGTTTCCATAACTATCTTTGTTTTTTGTTCTTTGATAAACTTATATTTAGAGTTTTATTTAGACGAATTTATTCCTTAACTGGAACACCAACTTTATTCTTTTGATTAAACTAAAATAAGCCAAGATATCCCATTCTTAGTATATTTTTCTCCTTATCCATGTGTTTGACCTATATTACTATAATAGACTATGTATTGAGTTGCAAACGTCTCTTGAAGTTGAGTGTAAATTTAAAGTCTGATATCTTTGATTGGACAAAAGTGTTCACACTTTTGACCCATGAAAAAGAGTGATCATTTACCAATGCATAACATTGGCATGTATTTCTAGAACGAGATCCTCTTGCATGGAGGATGTATTCAGAGCCATAGAGAGAGTGAGGTTTTCTCCAATTGGATTGTCGAATGGTATGATAACGTTTCTAGTGTTGTTGGAAAAGTTGGGTGGAGTTTTTTGTTGTTTCTTTAGGTATATATAGTGATGTTACTTGTGTATGCCATTGTTGTGTATGGAAGTTGGGTTTGGAAGTAACTATATTAAAGAATCAGGAATAAAATGTGAAGAGATGTAACTAGCTAGACTACTAAATAAGTTTTACTTGGGCATGTGATGCCAGTAGGGAAGTGTTTTAAGGTAGTCAAACATTTTAGGTGTGTGGAGTTGTGAATGGATAAGTTGTATATGCAAAAACAAGAGAACTAGAATCGATAAGACTATGGGGGAGTATGAGACTAATGAGGGCACTAAAAGTGAAATGGCCATATATTCTATAATGTAGAAAAATATTGCTTTTTGACAACCAATACATTTGTGGCCAAGATTATTGCATCATTTTCAACTACAAACATTCCAATTTTGTTGCCATTGATTCCTTTTTATTGATAAGCATATGTCCATGTTCGTGGAAATTATCTATAGGAATATATATGTATTTCATATAATGATGAGATTTAGTTAAACTTGTATGGTTCCTTACAATGGATAGATGATGTTTTTGTGTCAAAAATATGAAAATGATCAAAGTAACCATCCATTAGAAAATGAATATTTAAATATATGGGAATAATTTGATCCAAAGTTGGAGGTGGATCATTATTGTTATTCATATTCTCAGGTGTGCAGAGGCTGGACGAGATCCTCTCCTAAAAAAAACTAGAAACGACCCATTTTTAAGGGTCTTTATCTATTGTCTAAGCATCTACGTGTAAATATCCCTGCATTGATACCCATGTATTCCGTTGGTAGTTTTATATGGTTCATGTTCTCATCAAAGATGTATATCTATAATTTGTTGTTGCCTCTGGGAATTAGTTCAAGATTACAACCATGAGGGATTCTTAAGCCAGACATGCATTCCCTTCATCCTCCGATGAAGGAGAGTTTTGTTTCTGTAATACCTGGGCCCACTAACTAAGGTTCTAGTAGAGCTTGGGAATGATGATTGGTCCCACAGACCATCATTGGCCTCAACTACATGCTTTGTTCTCACGCACGCATAGCTCAAGATCAACATCCTGACTGGTCACCATCCTAGTCATCCTAGTTGTGGCATACAACTCATAAAAACTAGATTACCTAATGCGGAAGTGTTTTATTAGCAGCAGAATTACTGAAAATCACTAAAAATTAAAACCATTTATCAAAAGATCCATTCACAGGAAAACTCTTTCATTCTGAACCAAAGTATTTCAAGTACATACTGGTTCACTAGTACATCTCTCGTACTATTTCCTCTCGAGAGTTACAACATTAATTGCGATGTTAAGTTGTACATCAGTAATATAAAAGATCTCGAGGCATCGAGCCAAAATCTCAGATCGAATTGTCAAAGCACTAACTCCTAGGACCTGAGAGTACAGAGACGACTCATAGGACTAACTATACAAAACCAGACAGTCAATGTCTCCACCTGATGGATCATTGTTGTCCCTGAGGCTACTGCTGCTGCTCTTCCCCCGCAGAAGAGATTCTGCCTTGTCGTCTGCGTCTACCTAAAAATGTTGAATCCCACGGGGGTGAGATAGTTATAAAAATTTCCCCAGCGGGAGATATAATTCTCCGCCAAAACATTATTATTGCAGTTTAATAGAAATAAACTGAGCAGTGAGATAAATCAGTAGCACGTGAATCAACATCTATGCAGATTAGGGCAACATTCTTATGCAAGTAGTACAGCTATAACCTGATTAGGCAGCATGTCTTATATTCAATATGAATTAAAAGAACATAATTAACATGTATGTATCAAGGACATGCTAAGCAGTATAACATCAACTAGTGGTTCTCGTATTTCAATCCTACGTAAATACGCTACACGGATGATTATATTTTGCAAACATATTTAAGCTCTGAGGAGATGAGGTATACCGCTCATACTCCAACCGACCATGTCTAGAATCAAAACCGGTACCATAATTAGGTCAATGGAAGAGTCGGATTCCCATGACCTCCCACATCCCGGTCAGTACGGGACCACAAGCAGGACTATGTCGACCGCTCAAATAGCTTTCCAGGATATACTGGAACTTCGCTATAGAGTTACAGCATCAACTGCACTCTCACCGGCAATCGAGAGCATTAATGCTTATCTCCATCGACTCGACATAAAATATCATTGGGAGATTAATGATACATCTATCCCAACCATCGGGAGATTTATGATACATCTATCCCGACACATGAAGGATTGAGAGGTTTGATGTTTACCTTCCCTCAATCGCTTCACAAGGACGTAAGGATATTTTCACCCATTTACCCCCACATATTCAGAATATGTGAACTCCAGGAATTCTATAGAAAAACCTATTTCACCATCACCAACTTCTGACAATGATGGATCTATCGTCAGAGCACTACATGAATAGATTTCACTTGATTAATTAAGTACATTTTCATATTCTTTTAGCATCAGGCAAGTTCTCAAACAAAACTTATTATGACAATGCTATAAAGAAACATGTACTATTTTCATCCAATACTCATTTGTCTTTGAAGATATTGGGAACTTAGTCCCTTATTTCAAAACTGGGAATTCTCATCCCTTCACAATTTCATCACCATAATCATATGGCCCTGGGTAATTAAACCCTTGATTCATCATTAAGCATTGTTACCACTTTTCCAGGTAACCATCACCTTCAGGTCAATTGACCAAGGCAAACATGATACTTGCTATTACAAGCATCACACATGGTACTTGAGGCCCATTAACTCTCTTGTTACCTCTTACCAGGAAACAAGGTATATTATGACACTCAAGGCACAATCACAATAGTGAATTAATCATCATAGCTCATACCTGGCCATGTCATTTCAACATACCTGCATGGTTACCACAGATGATAACAGTGATATCAATTGCATATTAGAACCATGTACAACAAATATGAATTCACTATTCATGGGTAACACCATTATTCCCTTACCAGGGTTAGGGTTTCCCATTTCATGTCATATGAGGATAATCATCCCATTATCACATCAAATATATGGTTTATCACCATATTGCCCTAGATTAGGGTTCGTTAAGCATTACATAGAATTACCCTGGATTTGAGCTTCACATCACATTAAACATCAGGGTTTCTCATGAAACCATCCTTAGTTAGGGTTTCATATCAAATTCACCCTATGATAGGAACTATATTTAATAATCCGCAACTAGGGTTTACTATTCATCCCAATTAGGGTTTCGTGTCCCATTACCCATAATTAGGGTTTACTATTCATCCCAATTAGGGTTTCATGTTCCATTACCCATAATTAGGGTTTACTATTCACCCCAATTAGGGTTTTGCATTACATTACCCTAAATTAGACTCACATATATCATTACCCTGGATTAGGGTTACAACCATACCCTGGATTAGGGTTTCAATTATAATTTCTCTGAATTAGGGTTAAGGTTCAATAACCTTGTCAATTAGGGTTTATGTTCATGATTAGGGTTTCATGATCTCTTTACTTAAGAATCATACCCTTAATCACCACATGAATCATACTCATGTATCAATTCCATATTATCACACTCTCAACTTGATTAGGTTACATCAACCCTTTATTCAAGTTCATACAACTATGATTGACATAGTGTACCAAGTCATTGTTCTTATAAGCAATTAGGGTTTATCCCTTAATTGAAACTAATCACTTAGGTACTATTAGGGTTTTTAACCTTTGTACCTTCATTGATTATCATTACTAACCATCATTGGATTATTGGAACTATCATTACCATCAATATCCAAGTGATTGAACCACTTTGAACTCCATTCGGTTTTGAAGGTTTCACCACCAAACGGTTTTGAAACCGTTTGCCACCAAACGGTTTTGAAACTGTTTGACCCCAAACGGTTTTGAAACCATTTTCCCCCAACCAGTTTCAAGACTTTTTGGTCTCAAACGGTCTCAAGACCGTTTGGGCCAAATCAATCCCAAAACCGCAAGGGCTCACTAGGTCATTCATCAATCCAATCGATTTCCAATTGCACCATTGAATTGACTATTGGTTATTCAATTGAAGGATTCATCAATCAAAACCATTAGATCATCATCCATGGGTCAAGGATCAACCACTAACCCACCAAACGGTTTTGAAATCGTTTGGTCCCAAACGGTTTCAAGAACGTTTGGGCTCAAACGGTCTCAAGACCGTTTGACCCAAGTTGTCTTGAAATCGTTAGGACCAATCAAGGATTCTTCAATCAACTTGATTAGGGTTTCCAATTGAAGGATGGTACACACATTGATTCAACCAATATGTTCCACTGGATCATCATCCAACATGTAAATAAGTTCAGACCTCAAACGGTCAACTAAACCAAACGATCAACCCCTTCATTCGGTTTGGAGTCTAATTCACCAAACAGTTTACAAACTGTTTGGTCTCAAACGGTTTGGGGAAACCGTTTGGACCAAAGGTCCAAGACCGTTTGCTCATGTTCTTGGTTGAGGTATGTGCTTGTGAACAGGTTATTATCTTCAACCTTTAGACTTACGAAAGCTACTGCCATTTCCATGGCAACTCCATTAATCAAGCAAGGCTATTGCAATAATAACAATTAAATCAAATGTATAGAGAAATCGAATTCAATGACAAAGATTAAGGGATTAAGTTATATAACCAGCCTTCAAATCTGATCCCGAGCTCCAAGATTCATGGCTCCAATGGTAATTGAAGCTCTAGCAACCTCCCAAGGTCATTTCTCAAGCTTTTGGAGTGAAAGGATCGGCTAGGGTTGAAGATTGAGTGAAGAAATGAAAGAATCATACATTGTTTTATGATTTTCACCATGAAATCAAGAAGAACGAAGGTCAACGACTTACCAACAAATTGGGGGCGTCCTTACTGCTGTGCTTAGCTCTCTTGGTTGATTTTGCAAGCAAGGAGAAGAAAGGAATCTGAAAAGATCCTTAGGTGGGTTGGAAAAGGCTCTTTTATAAGAAAAATCAATGAGAGAGAGAAAATGTTTTATATAAATCCTTTAATTTCAAAATTATTTCCACCTCTTCCTCCTTGGTTTACTTGCATGCAAAGGCAACTCTATCCCACCGAGCTCCCTTCCATTATCCATGGATTAAGGGAAATTAAGGTGGGAATTCCTTATAATATTAATATATATATTTGAGTGGGAATTATTTTCCTTATAATAAAGTGAGTGGAGTTTTCACCTCCTTAAGATATTTTGCGGTCCTTGAAAAGCTCAAGGACTTCCACACATATCTGAATTCCACCATTTAAATTTTGGTTGAAGGTCCTTCAATTTTTTTTTGCATTAATGTTTCCATTATGCTTAAATCTTGATTATTTTAATATCAAGATTCTCTCTCCTCCAACTTAATTCAAATGAGGCGCCCCTCTCATTTTCCTTGCTCCACATGATTCCAAGAAACATTAGGGACCTTATTGATGTGGTAATTTACATATTGCACCCTAGGTTTTGGGTAAATTGCACATTACACCAAAACTAGGTTTTCATGCACAACCATTGCTTTATCAGCTCTTTCTTAGAATTCAGGCTATCACAAGCCATACCTCTAAATCATCTTCACTCTCATGATGCTTTAACACATGCGGAACATATTATCATGCACAATTTGCAAATAGACCCCTCAACTTGGGTAATTTGCACTTTAGTCCAAACAGGCAAAATATTGATTTCAACAATTATTCAAAAAGGACTAAAATTGTAATATAAGTTCCTATTAAGCCTTAATTACTTTTCAAAAGGTAAGAGCATGCATATAATCACTTTTATTAAGAAAAACACCTAGGGTTAATTCATAACCCAGGTCAGGGATGTTACAAGTTTATCCACCCCTTACAATGATTTTGTTCCCGAAATCATCAACAAAACATTATGAGAAAAGAGTAGGATATTTCCTCCTCATCTCATCTTCTAGTTCCCACATAGCTTATTCAACGCCAAGGTGATTCCAGAGAACTTTTACAAGACTAATGTCTTTCTTTTTCAACTTCTTGATTCTTCTGTCAAGAATCAACACTGGTCCTTCCACATAAGATATGTCATCATTTAGTTCTACCTCCATAGGTTGTAGAACTAACTCAGTGTCAAGATGAGACTTCCTCAACATAGAGATATGAAATATTGGGTGCAATCTATGCAACTCAGGTGGTAACTCCAGCTTATAGGCTACCTTTCCCATCCTTTCAATGATTGGATAGGACCCCATAAATCTAGGAGCTAACTTCCCTTTCTTTCCAAATCTCAGGATACCTTTCCAAGGTGAAACCTTAAGGTATACCCTATCTCTGACTTGGAATTATAAGGGTCTAAGATGCTTGTCAGAATTTGTTTTCTTTCTATCCTGGGCTGTTTTCAACTGTTGTTGTATGATTTTTATCTTCTCAGTTGTTTGTTGAACCAGCTCAGGACCTAAAAGTTGATATTCACCAGTTTCATACCAACATAGGGGAGATCTACAATGTCTACCATACAAAGCCTCATATGGTGCCATCTCAATATTGTGCTGATAGTTGTTATTATAAGCAAACTCTATTAAGCTCATACGTAGATCCCAACTCCCCACAAACTGAAGGACACGTGCCCTAAGAAAGTCCTCCAAGGTTTGTATCGTCCTCTCTGACTGTCCATTTGTCTGAGGATGAAATGTTGTACTAAACCTTAGCTGAGTGTCCAAAGCTTTATGAAGTTGTTCCCAAAAATGACTTGTAAACTGAGGACCTCTGTCAGAAACTATTGTAACTGGTACCCCATGCAGCTGCACTATCTCATCTATGTAGATTTGTGCAAGCTTCTCAGCTGTATAGGTTGTCTTGATAGGTAAGAAATGTGTTGTCTTTGTCAACCTATCAACTATTACCCAAATGGAATCATGACTTTTGGTTGTTCTAGGAAAACCAACCACAAAGTCCATAGTTACATGATCCCACTTCCACTGTGGTATAGGCAGGGGTTGCATTGTTCCTGTGGGCTTCTGATGTTCAAATTTAACATGCTAACACACCGGACACCGCATAACAAACTCAGCAACATCCTTCTTCAAACCAGGCCACCAATACATATCCTTTAAGTTATGATACATCTTGGTGCTCCCTGTATGCATAGCATACATTGAAGAATGAGCTTCCTCCAGGACTAACTTTCTTAAGTTGTCAACATCAAGTACTACCATCCTACCATGGTAACAGGCTACCTGATCATCAGAATCATGGAAACCATCATGTTTCTCACTGCCATATTGTGACCTGATCTGCTGAATCATAGAATCAGTCTGTTGTGCTTCTTTAATCTGGTGTCTCAGAGTTGGTTTTATGTGCATCTCAGCTAACAACCCGGCTAACAATGACACTTTAAGCTGTACATTGTCTTTCCTTAAGGAGATAAACATATCTCTCTTAGAGCACACTAAGGAGTTTAGCTATGATTTATCTAGGGCTGGTGTTGCTGATTTTCTACTTAGTGCATCAGCAACCACATTGGCTTTCCCTGGATGATAATCAATTGTACAATCGTAGTCCTTGATTTAACTCCATCCAGTGGTGTTGCCTCATATTTAGCTCATGCTACGAAAATATATACTTTAGGTTTTTATTGTCTGTGAAAATATGGAATGTTTCTCCATAGAGATAATGTCTCCAGATCTTCAAGGCATGGACCACAGTAGCTAACTCCAGATCGTGTGTTGGATAATTCTCCTCGTGTTTCTTAAGTTGTCGAGAAGCAAAAGAAATCATTTGCTTATCCTGCATCAACACACATCCTAAGCCATTCTTAGATGCATCACAGAAGACCATGTACCCCTTTCCTTGCTCAGGTAGCACCAACATAGGTGCAATTGTTAAACTTTCCTTCAGCAACTGGAAAGATTGTTGACACTTGTCATTCCAGACAAAAGAAATCTCCTTCCTGGTCAACTTGGTCAGGGGTAAGGCTATTGAAGTGAAGTTCTTAATGAACCTCCTGTAATAGCCTGCCAATCCTAGGAAAATTCTTATCTCTGTCGATGTCTTTGGTTGTTCCCATTGCAGGACAGATTCTACTTTCTTAGGATCAAAACGAATACCTGAGGAAGATATTACGTGTCCAAGAAAGGAAACTTCTGGTAACCAGAACTCACATTTGCTAAACTTAGCATACAGCTTATGCTCTCTTAACAAAGTCAAAGCTTGGCGAAGATGTTGTTCATGTTGTTGAGCATCTCTACTATAGATCAAGATGTCATCTATGAAGATGACAATACACAGATCAAGAAAAGGTTGAAAGATTCTATTCATGAGTTCCATAAATGCAGTTGGTGCATTAGTTAGTCCAAACGACATAACTGTGAACTCATAGTGACCATACCTTATCCTAAAGGCAGACTTAGGTATGTCACCCTCCTTGATACATAATTGATGGTATCCCGACCTCAAATCTATCTTAGAAAAGACAGTCACACCACGCAACTGGTCAAACAAGTCATCAATCCTTGGTAGAGGATATTTGTTCTTTATAGTTACTTTATTTAACTGTCTATATTCGATGCATAATCGCATAGACCCATCCTTTTTCTTAACAAAAAGGACCAGAGCACCCCATGGTGAAGTACTCGGTCGGATAAAACCCTTCTCAAGCAACTCTTGCAGTTGTTTCTTGAGCTCTACCATTTCAGTAAGCACCATCCTATACGGCATTTGTGTTATTGGTTGTGTGCCCGATATTAGATTTATTTCAAAATCAATCTCTCAGGACGGAGGAACACCTGGAAGTTCTTCAGGAAATACATCTTCAAATTCCCTGACTACCGGAACTTTAGAAGGATGAGGACTCTCTATTGTGGTATCAACCACATGGGCTAAGAATGAAAGGCATCCTTGTCTCATCAACCTCTCAGCTACCATAGCTGACACAAGACATGTTGGAAGAATCTTTCTATTTCCCTGAAAGATCCATGTGTCACCATTATCTGTGAACACATCTTGCTTGGAACTGCAATCCAAGACAACCTTATACTTCTCTAAGGTGTCCATCCCAAGGATTATATCGAAACCCTGCATCTCAAGTGGTATAAGATCCACTTGAATGTGGTGGTCAAAAAAGAAAAGATTGCAGTGAGAACACACTTCCCGCAACATTGCAGATCCCATTAAAGGTGTCTCTAAAAACAAGCTATCTGCTCTACGACTGACAATCATATTGCAGTCATCAATCACTTCTCGAGTGATAAAAGAGTGTGTAGCACCCGAATCAATTAACACAGATACAGAGCAGGATAAAGACATATTAGAATAAAGCAGTTCCATCTGACCTATCACAACCTGAGGGTTGACTACTATTTCAGGCTGGTTCATAGCATAGAACCTAGTTGTCGCTTGCTGTTGACCCTGTGCTCGATTATTAGATGTCGAAGAACCGGCTTGGGACGCTTGTCCATGTCCTCTAGCACCATTGTCAGGTTGTTGCCTCTGAGAGCCCTGCTGACTCTGCCTCAGTTTCTAGGTCACATTCCTGACTTTCTCAGGACAATCCCTCACCACATGGCCTTCTCTTCCACATCTATAACAGGTTACATTCCCCCTCGGTAGTCTGGGTGGTCCTATTACTGACATAGAGGCTGAGCTATGAGCTCCCTTCAGTGGTATACTACGGTCTCTACCCTTACTTGACGTCCACTGTGTCTGGGTATTGAACCTTGGTGGTGGTGGAGGCATAGAATACCTTGGTTTCTTGAAACTTCCAGCACTCTGTCCTTGAAACTGTGGGTATTCCTTCTTACCCTTGGTCTGTCGCTTCTCAACTACAGACCTCTCTATGCATCTTACAGACTCCACAAAAGTGGCAAACCTCTCCTAGTTCTCCAAAGCAGACACGGAAGTGGTTAATTCAGTGTTCAACCCCTTCTCGAACCGCTGAATTCTCTCATCATCATTAGATGCCATGTGCAGACAGAACCGCAACAACTCCATGAACCTAGACTCATACTCACTAATGTTCATTGGTCCTTGTTTAATCCTCTCAAACTGAGAGATCTTCTCATCTTGATACGTCTTGGGAAAGTATCTAGCGACAAATTCACGCCTGATTCATCCCATCCAATCACAACTCCAGGTCTTTTGCCTTCCTTGATGGTCCACCAATGGCCACCACTCCCTTTTAAGAGATATACAACATGCCTGACCCTCTCATCATCAGGAATCATGAGGATTCTGAAGGCTTTCTCCAACTCAGTCAACCATAGATCAGCATCTATCGGATCGGCTGTACCAGCATACTCTAAGGCTCCTACCCTCTTCAGCCTTTCAAAAGTCTTGTCGGTACCATGTCTTTCATCATGGGTTGGTGCCCTAGGTGTAGGTATTGGCATTCTATTCGTCATGTGGGTCATAGCTGCCATAAACTGCCCGAACATAGCCTGGAAGGCTGGGTTCCCCATATCAGCTTGATTGAAGTGGGGTTGTTCAGGTACAGGTTCCTCCCTGTCCTGGTCTCTTGCACCTCCTCCCAATGTAGCAACACTGCTCTCAGCAGCATGTTCATCGTGTGATCCAGACATCTTTAGTTCTTCTTCTCCTCCTATATGAGAAGAAGGCACTATCAGATAACTGGAAGACACTAGAACAGACTCAACAACCTTAATCATATGTCTCTATAGACTCAGCGAACCTAGAGCTCTAATACCACTTAACTTGTGGCATACAACTCATAAAAACTAGATTAACTAATGCGGAATCATTTTATTAGCAGTGGCATTACTGAAAATCACTAAAAATTAAAACCATTTATCAAGAGATCCATTCACAGGAAAACTCTTTCATTCCGAACCAAAGTATTTCAAGTACATACTGGTTCACTAGTACATCTCTCGTACTATTTCCTCTTGAGAGTTACAACATTAACTGCCATGTTAATATGTACATCAGTAGTATAAAAAATCTCGAGGCATCGAGCCAAAATCTCAGATCGAATTGTCAAAGCACTAACTCCTAGGACCCGAGAGTACAGAGACGACTCTTAGGACTAACTATACAAAACCAGACAGCCAATGTCTCCACCTGATGGATCACTGTTGTCCCTGAGGCTGTTGTTGCTGCTCTTCCCCCACAGAAGGGTTTCTGCCTTGTCGTCTGCGTCTACGTAAAAATGTTGAATCCCACGGGGGTGAGACAATTATAAAAATTGCCCCAGCGGGAGATATAACTCTCCTCCAAAACATTATTATTGCAGTTTAATAGAAATAAACTAAGCAGTGAGATAATATAAATTAGTAGCAGACGAATCAACATCTATACAGATTAGGGCAACATTCTTATGCAAGTATTACAACTATAACCTGATTAGGCAGCATGTCTTATATTCAATATGAATTAAAAGAACATAATTAACATTTATGTATCAAGGACATGCTAAGCAGTATAACATCAACCAATGGTTCTCGTACTTCAATCCTATGCAAATACGCTACATGGATGATTATATTTTGCAAACATATTTAAGCTCTGAGGAGATGAGGTATACCGCTCATACTCCAACCAACCATTTCTAGAATCGAAATCGATATCATAATTAGGTCAATGGAAGAGTCGGATTCCCATGACCTCCCACATCCCGGTCAGTGCGGGACCACAAGCAAGACTATGTCGACTGCTCAAATAGCTCTTCTAGGGTATACTAGAACTTCTCTATAGAGTTACAGCATCAACTACACTCTCATCGGCAATCGAGAGCATTAATGCTTATCTCCATCGACCCAACATAAAATATCATTGGGAGATTAATGATACATCTATCCCAACCATCGGGAGATTTATGATACATCTATCCAGACACATGAAGGATTGAGAGGTTTTATGTTTACCTTCCCTCAATCTCTTCACAAGGACGTAAGGATATTTTTGCCAATTTACCCCCACATATTTAAGAATATGTGAACTCCAGGAATTATATAGGAAAACATGTTTCACCATCACCAACTTCTGACGATGATGGATCTGTGGTCAGACCACTACATGAATAGATTTCACTTGATTAATTAAGTACATTTTCATATTCTTTTAGCATCACGAAAGTACTCAAACAAAACTTATTATGACAATAATATAAAGAAACATGTACTATTTTCATCAAATACTCAACTGTCTTTAAAAGATATTGGGAACTCAGTCCCTTATTTCAAAACTGGGAATTCTCATCCCTTCACAATTTCATCACCATAATCATATGGCCCTGGGTAATTAAACCCTTGATTCATCATTAAGCATTTTTACCATTTTTCCAGGTAACCATCACCTTCAGGTCAATTGACCAAGGCAAACATGATACTTGTTATTACAAGCATCACACATGGTACTTGAGGCCAATTAACTCTCTTGTTACCTCTTACCAGGAAACAAGGTATATTATGACACTCAAGGCACAATCAAAATAGTGAATTAATCATCATAGCTCATACCTGGCCATGATCATCACTTCAACATACCTGCATGGTTAGCACAGATGATAACAGTGATATCAATTGCATATCAGAACCATGTACAACAAATATGAATTCACTATTCATGGGTAACACCATTATTCCCTTACCAGGGTTAGGGTTTCCCATTTCATGTCATATGAGGATAATCATCCCATTATCACATCAAATATATGGTTTATCACCATATTGCCCAAGATTAGGGTTCGTTAAGCATTACATAGAATTACCCTGGATTTGAGCTTCACAGCACATTAAACATCAGGGTTTCTCATGAAACCATCCTTAGTTAGGGTTTCACATCAAATTCACCCTATGATAGGAACTATATTTAATAATCTGCAACTAGGGTTTACTATTCATCCCAATTAGGGTTTCGTGTCCCATTACCCATAATTAGGGTTTACTATTCATCCCAATTAGGGTTTCATGTTCCATTACCCATAATTAGGGTTTCATGTTCCATTACCCATAATTAGGGTTTACTATTCATCCCAATTAGGGTTTTGCATTACATTACCCTAAATTAGACTCACATATATCATTACCCTGGATTAGGATTACAACCATACCCTGGATTAGGGTTTCAATTATAATTGCTTTGAATTAGGGTTATGGTTCAATAACCTTGTCAATTAGGGTTTATGTTCATGATTAGGGTTTCATGATCTCTTTACTTAAGAATCATACCCTTAATCACCACATGAATCATACTCATGTATCAATTCCATATTATCACACTCTCAACTTGATTAGGTTACATCAACCCTTTATTCAAGTTCATACAACTATGATTGACATATTGTACCAAGTCATTGTTCTTATAAGCAATTAGGGTTTATCCATTAATTGACACTAATCAATTAGGTACTATTAGGTTTTTAACCTTTGTACCTTCATTGACTATCATTACTAACCATCATTGGATTATTGGAACTATCATTACCTTCAATATCCAAGTGGTTGAACCACTTTGAACTCCATTCGGTTTTGAAGGTTTCACCACCAAACGGTTTTGAAACCGTTTTCCACCAAACGGTTTTGAAACCATTTGACCCCAAATGGTTTTGAAACCCTTTGGGCCAAATCAGTCCCAAAACCAAAAGGGCTCACTAGGTCATTCATCAATCCAATAGATTTTCAATTGCACCATTGAATTGACTATTGGTTATTCAATTGAAGGATTCATCAATCAAAACCATTAGATCATCATCAATGGGTCAAGGATCAACCACTAACCCACAAAACGGTTTTGAAACCATTTGGTCCCAAACGGTTTCAAGACCGTTTGACCCAAGTTGTCTTGAAATCGTTAGGACCAATCAAGGATTCTTCAATCAACTTGATTAGGGTTTCCAATTGAAGGATGGTACACACATTGAATCAACCAATTGAGTCCATTGGATCATCATCCAACATGTAAATAATTTCAGACCTCAAATGGTCAAATAAACCAAACATTAAACCCCTTCATTCATTTTGGAGTCTAATTCACCAAACGGTTTGCAAACCGTTTGGTCTCAAATGGTTTGGGGAAACCGTTTGGACCAAAGGTCCAAGACCGTTTGCTCATGTTCTTGGTTGAGGTGTGTGCTTGTGAATAGGTTATTATCTTCAACCTTTAGACTTACGAAATCTACTGTCATTTCCATGGCAACTCCAATAATCAAGCAAGGCTATTGCAATAATAACAATTAAATCAATTGTATAGAGAAATCGAATTCAATGACAAAGATTAAGGGTTTAAGTTATATAAACCGCCTTCAAATCTGATTCCAAGCTCCAAGATTCATGGCTCCAATGGTGATTGAAGCTCTAGCAACCTCCCAAGGTCATATCTCAAAATTTTGGAGTGAAAGGATCGGCTAGGGTTGAAGATGGAGTGAAGAAATGAAGGAATAAGACATTGTTTTATGATTTTCACCATGAAATCAAGAAGAACGAAGTTCAAAGACTTACCAACAGGTTGGTGGCGTCCTTACTTCTGTTCTTAGCTCTCTTGGTTGATTTTTCAAGCAAGGAGAAGAAAAGAATCCGAAAAGATCCTTAGGTGGGTTGGAAAAGGCTCTTTTATAAGAAAAATCAATGAGAGAGAAAATGTTTTATATAAATCCTTTAATTCCAAAATTATCGCCACCTCTTCCTCCTTGGTTTACTTGCATGCAAAGGCAACTCTATCCCACCGAGATCCCTTCCATTATCCATAGATTAAGGGAAAAGAAATTAAGCACCTTAATCCCTTATAATATTAATATATATATTTGAGTGGGAATTCTTATCCTTATAATAAGGTGAGTGGAGTTTTCACCTCCTTAAGATATTTTGCAGTCCTTGCAAAGCTCAAGGACTTCCACACACATCTGAATTCCACCATTTTAATTTTGGTTGAAGGTCCTTCAATTATTTTATTTATTTATTTATTTTGCATTAATGTTTCCATTATGCTTAAATCTTGATTATTTTAATATCAAGATTCTCTCTCCTCAAAATTAATTCAAATGAGGCGCACCTCTCATTTTACTTGCTCCACATGATGTCAAGAAATATTAGGGACCTTATTGAAGTGGTAATTTACATATTGCACCCTAGTTTTTGGGTAAATTGCACATTACACCAAAACTAGGTTTTCATGCACAACCATTGTTTTATCAGCTCTTTCTTGGAATTTAGGCTATCACAAGCCATACCTCTGCATCATCTTCACTCTCATAATGCTTTAACACATGAGGAACATATTATCATGCACAATTTGCAAATAGACCCCTCAACTTGGGTAATTTGCACTTTAGTCCAAAACAGGCAAAATATTGATTTCAACAATTATTCAAAAAGGACTAGAATTGTAATATAAGTTCCTCTTGAGCCTTAATTACTTTTAAAAAGGTAAGAGCATGCATATAATCACTTTTATTAAGCAAAACACCTAGGGTTAATTCATAACCCATGTCAAGGATGTTACACTAGTGCTACTCTAGGTTGAGCATGCTTAACTGTAGAGTTCTTAGTGATGGACTCCATAAAAATGAGGAGAACCTTGGTAATATGTGTAGTTCAATCATTACTTTAGGATCATTTTATCTGATACCTTAAATCCTAGGATGTTTCACTCTCCTCCACTTAAACTCTTGTCTTCTTTGATAACGGTCAACAATATGGCCTCATAATCCCTTCCTCATTTTAGTGTAGACCCAGAATGGCTCATGTACACCCGACTCCATTCACAATTACCACTTCTAGGGTGGCTCCATCAATTTGTATAACCATTTCTAACATTCTTAGATCATATCAGTGTAATGGTGGATCCATCAACTCAGATAGCCCTTTCCAACATGCATCGACTGCATGGCTCAAGATTCAGGAGTCACACACCCATGTTAGCCCATCTACTTGAGTGGAATAGGCTCTGATACCATTTATAATGTTTTGGATCACTTCCCAAGTCTCTAGTAGGGTTTTGAGAATGACTATAGGCCCCATAAATGACCACTGGCCTTGGTACGCACTTATCCTCACTCAAGAACAACCCATGATCAACTTCTAATCATGTCACCCACTCTATTACTACTTTGTGATAGGCACGCATAACAAAAGAGATCTTAGTAATGGGCTCCAAGAAAAAAGAGATGCACCTAGGTGATTTGGGTAGTCCAGTCATTCCTTTCAAGATCATTTTATTCAAGACCTCAAGTCTTGGTATGTTATAGTTCCTAATCATTTCATAGGAAGAGGACCTAAGCAAAGTGCCTACAACACTTGATATTGTCCCAGTTAGGTCCTATGTCTAGTCGGCTGCCATGCCATTGCATAGGGAGGGTGATCTCAAAGATATTTCTTTTGTGGACTTATTGCATGATACGAAGATCATCTGGAGAACTCATGGAAGAAGGATTTAAGGTTTCAATGTTGCCTGCAATGGAAGAATATATAATCCATGCATTGGTGGTAGTGCAAGATTAATGAGAGGCAGATTTTTTGGGGGTTAAAAAATAGTTGGGTAGAGATGTAGCATCTTATTAGGGTTTTTGGTATCACATGTGGAGAAGGAAATGGGCATTTGAGTCAAGGATGGTACTTTGAGGCTGCATAGGACCGTTGGTTGTGTCTGAGAAAATCTTAATAGTTGTGTTTGGAATTTCTTTATGATAATGTTACAGAAAACTATTCCTCCTTCCTTTTGGGGTATAACTAAAAGTAGAAGATGTTGAATCAAGGTCTAAATTGACTAAACCCTTGTTTTAATAATGACCAAACCATTCCAATTAATTATGTCTAATGTCTCTAATTGAGTGATTTCAGATTATGCATTGACACACTCCAAATGCCCTAACTTGCATATCTCAAGTTGGAGAAAAGACAAGTCAAAGTCAATGCAAGTGCACATTTTTGGAATATGATGTAAATCCATTAGAATCAAGTTATAAATCACTTATAATGATTATATGACTTGTAATAAAGCTTAGAAAAAATTAGGAGCACTTAGATCGAATGTTTAACCACTCAAAAGCTATTTTCTAAAATTCACATCAGGATGTTCATCGGTCGAGTTGCAAACTTGATCGATCCTAATTGGATCTTGAAAATGACTTTTGATCAGTTGAATTTTCATTTTAAAGAACTCGACTGATCCCTCTATAGACCAAAATTGATTTAAGTGAATCGGTCAAGTTACCCCAGGACATACTCGACCGATGGTCTAAATTGGTCTTGTCGCTTAGTGGGATCATTCGAGTTATCTTTATAGAAACTCGATCGATTGCACTGTACGAAAAAGTGCAGAAAAGTGTTTCTAGCCGTTGTGGAGTTGCAACAATCGAAAGTATATCTGTTGCAAGCCACAAAAAAGCTAGTTTTCATTTTTAAGTATTCCCAAAGGCTAAGAGGCATCCCCAGCTATAAATAGGACCCCTTGGGCTTCATTACAAGGTAGAGCATTCAATGCAAAACTCTATATGAGGTCCATAATCTATAGTTGAGTGTATCCTACAGCCTTCTCTCTCTAAGCTTAATTACTTGCTACATCCATTAGGGTGAGTAGGATATTTGTAAGAGAGCTCATCCTACATGTATATCTTGTGAGGCTCTCACTTCCACCACCTCCCTATCTCTCATTTCAACCATGAAGATGAATGTTCTCTCTCTTGGCTAAGAGATGTAAAGAAGAATAAGGGAAGACAACCCTTGGTGAAGATAAAGGTTGAAAACTTGGAGCAAGAGTGGGTAAGACCTTGGTGAAGGTAGAAGACTCCTTGCTCAAGTGGGTAAGTCCTTGGTGGAAGCTTCTCTGAGTGAAGGTGAAGTCAAAGGCTGAAGATCCAAGAAAAGTGGGTAATTTCTATAAGGCTGAAGACTTGTGCAAGAGTGGGTAAGTCCTTGGAAAAGGTTGAAGACTCATTGCAAAGTGGGTAAGTCCTTGGTAAGGTTAAAGACTCTTTGTATTGGATGGGTAAGTCCTTTGGTGGGTCATGTATTGTAAGTCTTATGAATGAATATAAGAGTGCAATGGTTAAGAAATTCTAAAGGTTGACCTCTCTAGGCTAGTGGACTGACATACTCCTAGTTTGGAGTGTGGAACCACTCTACATAGCTTGTCACTTGGTGCTTTTTCAACCTCTCTCTCCATTTCTATCCATGTTTTAGTTTAGATGCACTCAAATATCCTATTTAACAACCTTATCTTGTGATATATCTTGAAGGTCTAATGAATTTTGTTTAAATGCATTTATCTCTATTCACCCCCTGAAGCATCATTGGTATCAAAGTAAGGTTTCTCCAAGCATACTTCAACAAGTAGGATAAGATGGGTGACTACCAAGGAGGTTGATACTTGATCAACCTTCCAATCATTGATGGGAGTAAGTTTCTCTATTGGAAAAGAAGGCTACAATTCTACATCTAAGGATCAAGTCTTGAGCTTTGGCAAATGGTGGACCATCCATACAAGCTATCAGTGACAAAGATAGAAGAATGGGATGAAGCTACCATGAAGAAAGCCACTTTGAATGCAAGAGAAATCAACATTCTTTATGCCACCATGACCTCCACCGAGTTCAACCAGATTTCTTCTTGTGAGACGGCCTATGAGGTATGGAGAAAGCTATGCATCACTTATGAGGGGACAACTCAAGTGAAGGAAAGAAAAGTCTACATGCTCAAAGGGTTGTTTGACAACTTCAAGATGGGAAAGGAGGAGAAGATAGCCAACATGTACTCAAGACTCAACACAATTGTAAATGGTCTTGCCATCCAAGGTCGTCCTATGAGTAGAGGAGAGATCAACTCTAAGATCCTTAGAACTCTCCCCAAGAGATGGGAACCCAAGGTGACTTTCATTGAATAAGTAAGGTCTATTTATGATATCCCCATTGAAGAGATCTTGGAAATCTACAAGCCCATGAAGCCACACTTGACAAAAGAGAAGAACTTGAAAAACAAGAGGAGAAAGAGCTAAAGGGAATGAAGAAGGTTGAAATCAAGGCTCAAATTGAAGCTATTATGGGAAAAGCCTCTCCATCCTCTCATGTTGAAGAAGATGTCATGTAATCCAAGGGTAGATTCTACAAAGGAAAAAAAATCTCCTCCATTTGGTGCCTCAAGTGTGGAAAGAATGGTCACTTCAAGACAGATTGTCTACAAGGCAAGAAGACCCATCATCACAAGGAAAGAGAAGAGAAGTACATGAAGAAGGAGAAATGGCACTCAAGCTCAAGTGACTCCTCCAACTCAAGCTCAAGTGGAGATTCAAGTGGAGGATCAAGCTCTAGCTCTAGTTTTGAAGGAGAATGCCAATTTTCTCTTATGGCTTCTACAAGAAAAGACTCAAATGAGGTAAATCTAAACTCTTTAGATAAAGAACCTTTAATTGCTATCATTAATGCTACTCGTGCCTCTCTTAAGTCTTCTAAAAAGAAAAGGAAAAATCTTGCTAGAATTGTTGATAATATGCATGTAGAATTAGATGATCTTCAACATGCTAATGCGTTCTTGTTTGATGATAAAAATGATTGTCTTAATCAAGTAGACTCTCTTAAACTTGAAAATGCCTCCTTGCTTGCTAAAATCAATGTGCTTGAATCTTTCTCTAGTTCTACTAGTAGAGAGAATAATGTTGTTGCTTTTCATATTGATAGAGATTCTTATTTAACTAAAGATCTTTGCTTAGAAAATGAACCTTTGCATGCTAGAGGTAATATAAATCATTTGTCTTCTACTATTGCTTCTCTTATGCATGATAATGATAGTTTTAGATCTTCTTTGCAAAGATTCTTAGTTGGTAAAAAGAATCTTAATGACATCCTACACCATACTAATAAAAAAATTGGTAGACATGGTTTAGGATATGATAGTAGCCAAAGGAACAACAAAGGTAAAGGACCTCAAATATTCCATGGAGAATCTTCTACTTCCAAGCCTATGGGCACATGTAACTATTGCAATGATACTGACCATTACTCTACTTGTTGACCTTTTAGGAAAGCACCCAAGAGCAATAGGACTTGGGTTGCTAAACTAACCCCTCTAGATCCAAAAATATGATTGGGGACCATTTCATTTTTCTTCTTGTAGATACTTGCAAATGGGTTGACTTGAGATATTGAATTGCAAATTGACTTCTCAATCCACATGAAAGAAGAAAGGTGAGATGTGTATGAGGTGAAAACAAGTGGAAAAGTAATGGGTAGCACATAGGTAATGTTATTCTTGTTCATATCTGATCATAATGTGTTTTTGCTAAGTTAGTGTGCACTATACATGTAGTTTTTGAGTCAAAAGTGGTATTTTGTGTTTCTCTTCACACTCTTGCTCAAAAACTATTTCTAATGCTTTCATAGTGAATTACTAACTTGCTTACACATGTTTGGATATGGCTTATATTTTTAGCATGCCTCTAAATATGTTTTTATGAATATATGTGCTTTTTGACAGTAGCTTTGTTGGTCAAGTTTGTCCTGTGTGTTGCCAATAGCTGTCATCAGTTGAGTTGTTCATACACAGAACTCGACCGAAAAAACTATACACAGAATATATAATTAGCTTTTTGGACGAGAATTTCCCGCTCAACTAGATTTTCTCAACCAATATCCATATTCTTTGGCACTCCCCATGTTTTCAAATTGCATGTCTTGTATACAACTCTCTCTCTCTCTAATTTCTCTAAATTGGTATATCTATACCTTTCAATTACTTGCTTAGAGTTATTTTGTAGGTTTTGATGATGATCTCTTTGGATCTCTTGGTTGTATCTTAAATTTCTTACATTGTGATCTAACTTGTTGCATCTATCTAGTGGTATATCTTATTTGGATGCAACCTTGAGGTTCTTAGTGGTGATCATCTTTTGGTAATAATGCATACTTGCTAGTGAGTTATATCCTTTCATGCTTAAAAAATTACATATCTCTTTTTTTGTATATATTTCTACATCTACTCATAGCTTGCTTTATCTTATGCATATCTTGCTATGATCTAGATCCTAATAGTATCCCTAACTTGTGATAAAATCTATTAGTAGTTCATATACATGTAGTTATAGCATTGCTTATCTTTTCATCATGTGGTATTTAACTATATGATATGTTTGTATCATGTTTCATACTTGCTCAAACTTATTTCTTACATTGCATATCTACTATCTTGAACTGCTTACATAACTTTGTGATGAAGGATATATATAGATCTACATTGTATGTAGAATTTGGAGCATACTTAAAATTTTATGTAGACTTTGCTCCAGTTTCATATTTTGATGCAAGACTAGTGTTTTTTATGCAGAAATGGCCTTCTGAGAAAGGCTCATTGCTTTTCCATGAACCCCGACGCTTTTTGGGCAAATTCTTTCATCTTGAGGGTCAAAATTGTGATTTATTATTTTTCTACAACACTTTATCTTGTATTTTGGGTTGTTCAAGTGCTTGCTTTTATTTATATGCTTGGACTATACCTTATTTGTGCTCTTCTACTCTCCTTATATAACTTTTTGTTATATTCTTTCTTTTAACAAGTGGTGTTTCTTATTTCTTCATACCCCCAGTTTTTGAAATGACAAAGGGGGATAAAGGTATGTCTTCTTTTGATAATAGAGGGAGAATGCATGTCTTACATGAAGAGGAGAAGCATGCCCATGTAAAGGGGAGAAGGTAAAGGGGAGAATACATATATGTGTAGAACATATATGAGTAGAAGACATAGTATTCGATAAATGTTATGAAAGCTAACCATGTAGGAGAAATAGCATAAATTGAGGGGGAGTACGAGAACTCCACTAAAATCAATTGAGGGGGAGCATATGAACTCAATTCTATTGAAGCCCCTAGGTTTCTCCAACGATATGACTTACTTAAATGCTTTCAATACATTTATGGAATGGTGTGTCATCTTAAAAAAGGGAGAGAATGTTGACTCAAGGTCTAAATTGACTAAACCCTTGTTTTGATGATGACCAAACCATTCCAATTATTTGTGTGTAATGTATCTACTTGAGTTCATATTATGCATAGACACACTTCAAATGCCCTAACTTGCGTATCTCAACTTGGAGAAAAGACAAGTTAAAGTCAATACAAGTCCACATTTTTTAAATGTGATGTAAATCCATTAGAATCATATTTAAATCACTTGTAAAGATTGTATGACTTGTAATTCATCTTAGAAAAATCAAGAGCACTTCGATCGAATGTTTAAGCACTCAAAAGCCATTTTCTAAAATTCACATCAGGATGTTCATCGGTCGAGTTGCAAACTCAACCGATCTTGATTGGATCTTGAAAATGACTTTTGATCGGTCGAGTTTTCATTTCACAGAACTCAACCAATCCCTCTATAGACCAAAACTAATTTAAGTGAATCAGTCGAGCTACCCAGGACATACTCGACCGATGGCCTAAATTGGTCTTGTCGCTTAGTGGGATCAGTCGAGTTATCGTTATAGAAACTCAACTGATTGCAATGTATGAAAAAGTGCAAAAAAGTGTTTCTAGTCGTTGTGGAGTTGCAACAATTAAAAATATATCTGTTGCAAGCCAAAAAAAATTGCTAGTTTTCATTTTTAAGTGTTCCCAAAGGCTAAGAGGTATCCCAAGGTATAAATAGGACCCCTTGGGATTCATTACTAGGTTAAGCATTCAATGCAAAACTCTATATGAGGTCCCTATTCTATAGTTGTGTGTATCCTACAACCTTCTCTCTCACTAAGCTTAATCACTTGCTACATCCATTAGAGTGAGTAGGAGATTTGAAAGAGAGCTCGTCCTATATGTATATTTTGTGAGGCTCTCACTTCCACCACCTCCCTATCTCTCATTTCAACCATGAAGATGAAGGTTCTCTCTCTTGGCTAATAGAGGTGAAGAAGAACAAGGGAATGTGCCCCTTGGTGAAGATCAAGGTTGAAGACTTGGAGAAAGAGTGGGTAAGACCTTGGTGAATGCAGAAGACTCCTTGCTTAAGTGGGTAAGTCCTTGGTGGAAGCTTCTCCGAGTGAAGGTGAAGTCAAAGGCTGAAGATCCAAGAAAAGTGGGTAATTCCTAGAAGGCTGAAGACTTGTGCAAAAGTGGGTAAGTCCATGGAGAAGGACGAAGACTCGTTGCAAAGTGGGTAAGTACTTGGTAAGGTTGAAGACTCTTTATATTGTATGGGTAAGTCCTTTGGTGGGTCATGTATTGTAAGTCTTATGAATGAATATAAGAGTGGAATGGTTAAGAAATCCTAGAAGTTGACCTCTCTAGGTAGTGGACTGACATACTCCTAGTTTGGAGTGTGGAACCACTCTACATTTCTTGTCACTTGGTGCTTGTTCAATCTCTCTTTCCCTTGCTATGCATGTTTTTTTTAGTTGCACTCAAATTTCCTATTTAGCAACCTTATCTTGTGATATATCTTAAAGGTCTAATGAATTTTGTTTAAGTGCATTCTGCTCTATTCACTCCCCCCCTCTAGAGAATCCAATCACCGATATAGGATCCAACAGTGGAGTATAGGTACAAAAGGTTGATAGAGTTGTAGATCTTGGGAGAAGTGAGAAAGGTAGGAATATTAGGCAACAACTAAAAGGTTTTCGATAGAGCATAAAACCTTTGTTGGTGTTGGCTAACCAAGAAGATACACTTTTAAAGTACTACTCAGTGTCATCATAGGGGAACTCAGAGTCGTCATAGTGGGATCAGAGATCATCGGTTGTAGATGGTCACACATGCATGTTGTCTTCATAGGTTCCAAGCCCCGCATTCCTAGGTCAAATATATATCCCTACTACCAACAGTTCTATCTTTCTCTTCCATCCTAGTACCTTCTCCCATATATTTCTCTCACCCAAAATCTTCTTACTATCCTTGATTCATCGATGTTTGTAGAAAACAATTCTTTGTTAATTGTGTTAGGAGTATAGGTGTCACAAAACCATTTATTACCCAAATCCTAACTCCAAATGACTAGAAAGTTGATAACAGTAGGACCTACGTTCTCGTCCCTGGAATGGTATTAGCAAAGATCGGATGCAAATGTTGAAGTGTAAAATTTTAGAATACATGAACAAATAACAATATAAAGACATCAACATAATATCATCATTTGATAGGTATTACTGAGAAACATACCCTTATTACATGATTTCAATCACATATAGAAGATTACATTTATACAATTTTGCTTATGTACACTAGCTAGGAAATTACAACAGTACACCTAAACACGGCTCACCGAGTCAACAACTCCTATGCTATCTCTGAACCTAAAACATACATGAAACAAGCAGGTCAACTGATGAGGTGTTGAGTTTAGTGTAGATATATATATATATATATATATATATATATATATATATATATATATATACATATATATACATATACATATACATATATATACATATATAAGCTTTGCTTAGTTTGAAAAGAGTTGCAGAAGAAATGAGACAAGAAAGTAAGTTAATTACTTAGCAAAATGAGAACCCATGTTTCATGTCAATTTACTCCAATAACACTAACAACATCATGTATTCATAAGTTCTTTGAACAACTTCCCATCAGAAGGGTTTGTGAGGGTGCTCAAGATTAGCTAACCTTGTTTCTATGTGAGGGACCTCAGTGACCAATATCATTGAGAAAAACCATGTTTTAACAATTTTATAATGGAGTTCTATATATATGTGTTCAAGTTATAAAAGCAATGAGACAGATCATTGATGCACAATAATACAATACTACATGGCAATATTTGAGCAAGTAAACAAGCATACATACATACATATCAGTTTGTAAGCAATAAAACCATGGTCATACAACTATTAAGTTTCTTACATGATTTACGCATTCATAACTTATCCTTGATAATCTAGCTACAACTAACACATGGTTAACAACTAGATTGCATACATGTATTAGATTCTTATCATTAATCCCAACTAGTTTCATTTTAGGGTTTTGGCTAAATTAGGTTTTCAATTTGGTCAGCTACATATTTGATGATCTTTACTAGTTTATAGGTCATCATGTAGTTTTGATGTAGTTCTCAAGTCATGTTGATGTTTTGTTTCACTTTACATGAACATTTCAATATTTCAGTCAAATATGCACATTTTAAGGTCAAAAGACTCATAATATGGCAAACAAGACAAAGGTTCATCAAGCTATGATATTTTGGAAAGATATGAGCTTATAAAAAGATAGATCATATCAATCTCATTCACATATGGGTGGATGTCCCCTAGTGTCTAAGGTATCATTTTCCAAAATGGTATCAACACATCAACATACATTCTGTCGTCAACATAGTTCACATACACCATCGATATTCAGCATGTGACTTAGGTAGGACATCCACATCCAGTTATCATAAGGCATATATTATTCCTTTATTTGATAGGGAAGGACAAAAGGAGAGGATCCATATCACATTAAGGTCACAAGTTAGACAATCAAGTCGTGTATGGGCATAATAGATCAAAGATAGTGGGTTTGAGCCATATACATTGTCATAACACAAAAGAGGTTGGCTTAAGACATTTAGGTCAAAACACACCATATTTTTTATGATTTCAATGACCTAATATTGTTTGATGCACAAAAGGGGTTAAAGTCACCATCAATAAGGTATAACATGCATTCTCATAAAAGGGAAAATTATGCATTATGTTACACATGAATCAAACCTAGCAAAAGAGGTATTAAGGACTGATATTCAAGTCATTGAGAGATGTAAGATATGGATTTATAAGGTGATCAAGCATATAGTGGCATTAGGAAGAAAGATTAGCACTTTAATGTAAAAATCATCATTATTACCCAAACATGTCATAAGAGCAATTAGAGTCATTTATGAACAATAGGGGTGATTAGGGTCCTAATATAGTTTCTATGAAACCGTAAATGGATACATATAGACTCTAATCCTAATTTAATGTTATTATGATAAGTATGTTCACTCTACTTAATGATTGTTACTCTATGTTAATGTTTTATCTCTTCTACTTGAGCAACACTAACTTATAGGTGAAATAAATGGCATAGCCAACTGAATGTTATGTTGAGCCCTATACAATACAAATTGGTGATTATGAAGTAATGTTGAAGGTTTTTATGATATTGCAGGAACATATAATTTGGTTTAACAACCTAGCAAGTTCCTTGTGCATAATTGAGGGATTGAAATCCCATAAGTAGAGTATTATTAATGATGACATTGATAATGGAAGTATTACAAGTGCCATGTGATGATGAGACAAGTTCTCACTCAATACTTTTTATATCTTTTAAAGTTACATCCTACCTTAAATTTGTAGAATTTGTTTAGGGTTAATACGTCGTAACTTGATTGATGCATTAAAAGATACCCAATTGGCATGTTTAATCAAGTAAAATCCTAATCATGTAGTTTCTCTATACCATAGATCCAATAGACAACATCAGTATCTAGCTGGATGGTGAAACGAGTAACTCATACAGGAAACTTGGAGGAGATATTATTGAATATGCGGGTACAAGTGATATACTTCCTTGTATCCTTAAAATGTTGAGATAGTGGTATGTTTTTATTAATGAATGGCCATGCGTGAACCAGTTCTCTAGTGTTGTACCATGTACCAAGGAAGACTAGTTGTTTACAGGACCATAGTTGGACTATGAGTTGCTTTCTCTATAGGATTGTAGCTATGACTACAATTTGTTGTCTTTTAGCAGTGTGACTACATGTCACTGCATTGTAGACAACAATTGACCATGTAGTGCTGGTAGGTATGGCAGTGGTGTAGATATGGTGTGGCTTATAGCAAAACCATAACCACATCACATAGAAAAATCAAACACCATATCCACTGTAGTTTTTAATATGAAAAACTATACCTGCACTGCCATAAAATTGTGGTTAATTGCACAGCACCACACCACACCAAATCGTGAACAAATTTCTATAAACATAGTAATAACTGTAATAGCATACATAAATTTATAAATTTTACACAATAAACAGAAATAACAACATAGACAACAAATAAAGAGAACTTGTATGTTTATTAGTTGGACAAAGAAGACAACCGTGTGTGAAGTAATTGTAGAAAAAAAATGAAAACTCTTACTTCTCTATCCATTAAATTCCATTTTGGAGATAGAGATCCAACAACCAATGTAAGAAGGATAATAAATAATATGATTAATATAGTATTATACATATTGTTATATATAATTAACATGAACTATATGCAAAATCTAGTTTTTATCCATGGTTTTATCTCTAGAACCACAACCACACCATACCACAATGATTTTATAAACTTAAATCCATATCTACACCATAACCATTTGGTGCAGTTATGTAGTGTAAAATGTGGTTTGGTAACCCGCGGATATGGCTTTTTCACAACACCACTGCCATCCCTAAGTGTTGGTGATTATCATGGAGTTTGGCTCTTCCATTGATCTTGTATGGCATTGATTTCGACTCAGAAGTGGTCGGTTGGATTTGAGTGGTACGCCTCAAATCCTCAGGGCATAAAATTAGTTAAACAGCTATGTAGTATATTTACTTAGGGTCAAATACGAATCACAATGAATGACCCCATGCCTTAGCTTTATATTGATTTCTTGAATTATAATGTGGTAAGAGAAGCCAAGTGTTATACATGTTCTTCATATTCCTTCTAAAAGCATAAAATGTTCTACTGATCGATTGTATTTGCTTAAATTGCTCAAAATTAAATGCATGCTCTACTTATTGTTCCTTTATATTATCATGCTTATAATAGATGTTGGCGAAGAGTTATAACTCTCATTGGGACGTTAAGTATCACCCCATGAGTTTCACAACTTTTTAGGTGGTCGTGGACGAAGAGGTCAAGGTTATGGTGCAATAGCTGAGCAACAAGGAGAACAATAGCTGTCTGGAGGTTGGACATGCTACTGGTGTAGTGTCTTAATAAAGTCATATGTGTCGTTCCTATACTTTCGGGTATTTGGGAGAGATTTTGTTGTTTTGTTCATTGACACAAAGATTTTTGCTTTATGCCATGAATGTATAGAAAGGGATTGTACATATGAACATGTTGCAATATGTATCAAACATGGCTTGATAGCCTTTGAACTTAATATGTAACATATTTTAGTATATGTGAAATGTAGATGGCCTATGTTGAAGACTTATTTACAAGATACTTCCGCTTGAGATATTAAATTGTAATTAGTTTCAATTTACCCTATTTTGTGGTAACATTGTGATTAGTGATAATTCTGTGATTTGTTTTGAGTAATCTCATTTATTGTGGTGATGGTCGTCTCAATGTGGTGGTGTCACGACTATAGGTTTATTGAGTCTACATGGACATAGGACTTGGGCTTCTGACTTATGTTTCATCAAGTAAACATAAACATACCTACTGAGTTCATCAATAAGGTTATGAAGTACTGATAACCACCTATAGCATTTGTTTTAAAAGGGCCACACACATCAGTATGTATGAGTCCTAATATACCACTAGCCCTCTCACGATCACTAGAGAAGGGATTCTTTGTCATCTTTCCCAACAAATAAGACTCACATGTCTCTATTCATTTGAAATTAAAAGATTCTAGATATCCATGTTTATGGAGTCTAGAAATGTGTTTCCCATTGATGTGCCCTATACGAAAATATTAAAAGGTATGTTTTGTTTGAGTTATCAAGTTCTAATCTTTTGGTATATACATTATAAATATGTGTCACTAGATTTAACAAATAATACCATATGACATTGGGGTACTACCATAAAAGATCTCATCTTTTGAAATAGAACATTAACTATTCTTTATATGAAATTCATATGCATTCTTGTCCTTACAAAATACAAAGATAATGTTTATATTAATGACACATACAAAATAGGAGTTCTCTACCTCTATTACAATCTCCATGGGTAGAGATAAATTATAAGTTACAACTATAGTGGGAACAACTCTTGCTCCATTTGCAACACACAGTTCAACCTCGCCCTTTCTTAAAGATGTACTTCTTTTTAGATCTGCACCTTTGAGCATATGTGAGATCCACATCAAGTATCTCATACCTAAGATGAATAATGTATATACTTGAAGTGGATATCTCTATCCCCTCCTTCTTCCTTGGTTCCTCTGGTAGAGAGAAAAAATTCTTTTCCAGTGTCCAAGGCTGGTGATGGTGACGACAATTTCCTCCCTTTGTCACCTTTCCCTTCACTTTGCATGAAGAAGACTTGGGATTCTGGCTAGATGTAGAACTCTTCTTAGCTTTGCCTTTTCCCCTGGACTTCCCTTCACCTATGTTGATCATCATCATAGACTTTGTCTTGTCTTTCTCCACCTGTACTTTAGTTGAATATGACAAGTAATTTTGACAGTGACTTGTCAAAATCACTCATGTCGTAGTTCATTATAAATTGGTTGTCTGATTTCAGCAATGACTGCATAGTTAGATCTATGGCCAACTCTTGACCCAATCTAGCAAGGTTCTCCACATATCCAATAAGCTTGATCACATGGGGACTTACCAGATCTCATTCTGCCATGTTGCAATTGAACAATGCCTTGAAGGCATCATATCTCTCATCTTGCCTAGTCTTGGCACATGTTCTCAAGATGTGTTACCATCTCAAGAACATCCATGTTCTCATGTTGTCTTTGCAAATTTTAGTTCACTAAGCATAGCATCAGGCACTTGACATTTATGACATCTTCAAAGTGTTTATTGTAAGCATCCTTGTCAACCTTAGGTGAAATGGGAGCAGGTTCATCTAAATCTTGTCTATCAAGGGCATATAACTTTGAACTTTTATGTGAGGATGATTCTTAATGTTCTAAACCAGTCATGGAAATTGTTCCCATTCAACTTGTCCTTCTCAAGGACTGATCACAAAGAAAATGGGTTATTGGTTTTCATTTGATTCTACAAGAAAAAAATGTATTTTTTCGAAACACTTTTGATTTTATTTGATTAAAATAAAATTTGATGATGTTTAATTAGGCCTTTAATTAATCATCTCTCTCACTATTTTTGTTCAAATTGATAGCCCTCACAAATCAATTTGGAAGATTGCAGCGTACAACGTTCTAGTGAGTCAAGATCCAAAATGATTAGGTTATTATCAGGTCGATGCTAGCATCTATAACCAATTATTAAGGTAGGCAACATTTTCCAGTTGCATCTCATGCAATTCTTGGATAGATGGTATGTTCAAATCTTTTCCATAGTCTATCTGCATGCTTCTAGGCACTTAATCTCATTAAGGTCACCTATTTAAGTCTGACCTAAAAACCAACACGACAATAATGCACCCTGCTTGGCAGGCCCAAATAACTACCATCACACTTCCACGAGATGGATGACACACCATATTTGGCGTGCCCACACTTAGTCGATCAAGCTTTTCATGTGTGCTGCTTATAGAAAGCATATAATACTTAATATTTGATTGAGGGTTTTTATATTTATACAAATACATATACATATCCAATTACCACATACATATAATATGTAGCAATATCATATATATACTATATCAACAAAAAATGATATGTGTACAATCCAAACTATATCCACAAATAAAACATGTAATTCTAAAATACGAGCGATGGTTATGGCCACATTGAAGCAATTCCTTAGAGCCATAATGAATTGCTACCACATAAGGTCCACATCATATGTAGTAACCTATTGTTGAAAAAGATCTTTTTTGGAACTAGTCTGGGTTGATCGACTTAACTCTTGAGCCGGTCATTTGGCCTCCTAGTCAGTCAGTTGGACTCCTGAAATGATTGACTGGTCTCTGATTCAAGCGATTTTTGGACTCCTCTAGTCGATCAATTGGGCCACCAGCCAATCGATCAGCTCCTTCCGTCATCTGGCCTCCTCGGATCCCTAGTCGATCAGTTTGACTTCTGAGTCAGTCAGTTTGTCTGGTGCAGACAACCTTCTTTGCCATAACAAGAAATAAAACTATCTTATTCCTACTTACCTTATTACATTGTAATGCGAAAACCTCGATCTACATTCAAGAGGAGCATAGGAAAGAAAGCACCAATACTTTAACATATGGGAAAGGAGAGAGAGAGTCTAGGTGTGCAAACTGAGATATAAAACAATAATAAGAACCATACAATCACGCAATAAGATTTAGGGGGTTATTGACCATAACCACACTAACATCCACCATCAAAACCAATTTTAGGGCAACACATATAAATTTCATATATATATATATATCATATCATATATATAGGGATTATATGTCATATTTAATCTGATATGCGCATTAATCATTTAAATATTCACATCACATGTAACAAATAAATGATATAACAAAAATTCGGATTATATCGATTGAATCGCAAAACATAATAATTAACGTGACTCTAATATCACTGCTGGAAAATATGACGACAGATATGGTAGCAGAAATAAATTTTTTATTGCCATATTCCCATTATATAGTAGATCACATCAATAATTATATACTGGAAAGGAAGGTTGTAAGACATATACATGATCCTAGAGTAAGTCTAACAACTTATCCTTGCATCAGCATGCTTCTTTTGCAAGAAGCACTTGGACGGCTGTCGGCGACTGTCTCTTGGTGTATCACCATGGACGGTGGTTAACGACATCTCCTAGTGGGTGAAAAAGGCCTCCACACCTCTACATAGTCCACACGGACCACCAGGAACTCTTGTCATTCTTTTAGAACCGACAAGAAGGAGTTGTCCCTTCAACCCAACATACTAGCATTGACTGCTCTCCCTTGTTGTCTCTTCCTTGCAGTCTCTCACTTTTACGGGTAAGACTTGCTCATGTTCTCATGTTACCACAACCATGAGAAGACAACAATTGTTAGAGCTTATTATTGTGTCTTTTGGAGGACCTGACTACCTCTCTATTTATAGGAGGGCCAGGGTTTCCAGATCAACTAGGTGTCAAAGAGACAAATTTCATGAATTTTCCAGAACCTGTAAACCATGGACCGGTCGGTTCACATGTGAGTCGATCGGTTCAACCCTTGAAATGATCAATTCACTATGTTTCCTATTCACAATTATATTGGCTTTGAATATTCAATTAATGCACAACACGACGTCAACATCAATCCTAGATTCAATCTCACTCATCTTCCAATTGGTTGGTCCACAACATGAACTGCTCAATTCATACATCTGAACTGATTGGTTCAGTAACTGAACCTGTCAGTTTCAGATTTTGACAGTCAATCTTGGTTTAATTAAATAACTGATACTTTAGTAATCAAGTTTAAACCACATTCATGAGTAAAATCCTATTCCAGGTAAATCCTATGTGTGTGACCCTATAGGTCCCAAGTTACTTTTATAGTGAATGTCCATAACCAATTTATGACATCACAAGTAATGAGAGGTATCTAGAAACATATCATTTCTATCCAAGTAATTTAAAAGTCAGAGAACACCTTCAACCTATAATTTGTGATTAATGTTATAATGATCGTATAGTTCCTTTATCTCTGACATCCAGATTGAACTTGACACATGGAATCTTCATCCTCTTCAAAATTCAATCCATGTTCCTTGAACTAGAGCTGACTGCCTGAGATGCATGTGAGCTCACATATCATATATTTATTCACATGAATATGATCATACATTTCTCAGTCTTGCTTATCAAGTGGCTAGGATATCAACTCTAGTAGGAGGGACGCATCACATCTACATCACTCACATTCATTTCCCATATATCACAAAGTATCCGAGCATCACCTTTATGGTAAACCTTATTCAAGGTCACATTGGATGAAGTCAAAGTACATCAAACAACATGTGATGACTATAGCGATTTCAGGTCTAAGAACCACCATCACCATGAGAACTTATTCTAACTACCATTCAATAGTTTCCATGCATCACTCTCAAGATGGGTTTGTCTAATACACGGTTCTCTCACAAGTACCTATGTGTAAGGACCCTAACCTACATTTTGGGCTAACCCTATTTGTTTTGCTTAATTGAGTTTCTTAGATCCTTGCTCTAATCATCAAAGATGTAATTAGGGCATGTTGGATGTTGGTGTTCCTTGTTTGAGCTTATTGCTTGATGTTTTTGCTTTGTGGTGAGGTTTTGGTACAACTTGCAATTCACCCAGATTAAGGGTTGATGTGCAAGTTTACCACCTCTAGAGTGTTCCTTCTCTCTCTTGGCATCATCTAGAGGAGAGAGGAGTTGTTGGGTGCCTTTTTTGGCCTTGGTTGAGTGGTGACATCCTTGGTGATGTTTTGGGCACATGTTTGAAGTGTGCTTTGCTCATAAGAGTGTTGTCTCGGGCTTGAGAGCCTTGATGAGGCCTTGTATCAGTTTGTGGTTACCTTGAGGAGGCTTGGTATCAGTTGACGATGTCTTGAGGGACATTAGGATCACCATATCGGCTTGTGACCTAAGGTTTCATCCCTATCGGTTTGTGAAGACAGGAGGAGGTGTGTATCGGCCATGACCTAGGAAGGTGACCAAGTTGGCGAGCCATGGATCCTATCACCTTATTGCATGGTGTTACATGTGTCCATTCTTATTGGATAAGTGTCTTCTTCTTGCTCTCTCTCTCTCTCTCTTTGGCCATGTATATATACCCCTTCCTTCTCATGCAAGAGAACCCTTTTAGCAATCCTTGCTTGCTCTCCTTGGTGGCCACCTTTAGCTTGAAGAACCCTCTCCCTTGGAGCTTGTTGGGCGAGCCAAGAGCTTGTGGTGCTCTCTTTCATCTTCTTCCTTGGTAAGCTATGGTTTTCTAGCTTTCCTTCTCTTCTTCTTTCTTCTTCTCAGCCATGGACCTTGGTACCTTCTTTTCTTCTCTTTCGTTCTCCCTTAACCTCGGTTCTATCTATCTTTTTGAAGGTGTTGTGCTTGGAGGATATTCTCCCTCTACCTTGAGTTTGTGAGCTTGGAGCTTGATCTTGGAGCTTAAATCTTGGTGGTTGTTCTTGAGGCGGGTTATATAACTCTAAACCTACTTTGTTATTATCACCCTTTCTACTAGTTATCTTATCGAATATCTTTAGCTCGTTATCTCTTGTTTGCTAGTAGATTTTCTTGGTAGCCTTGTATTGGGTTTTGAGGATAGAACTTTTTAATTTGTTGCCATAAGTTGTTTTTTTCATTTTCCTTGTTAGTATCGTCATCTTGAGGTAGAAAATGACTAAACCGATATGACATGCTAAAATGGTATGATGTGCTAAACCCGATATGCATGCAATCTGATATGCTAAACCGTGATGCTCCTTGCTAAACCGATATAACTGTTATGGTGGAGTTTGTTATAATCTAGTGGTAACTAAAGAAGATGAGTGTTGAGCCTCCATGCTTCTAGTTGAGTGTGGAAGTCGACATGGGTAACCCTAATCCGATACATGTTCAACCCGACACACTTTGCAATATGATGCACCCTAGCCCAACACATCTTGTTTAAGAGGTGAGAAACTCTTCTCTTAAGGTTCATCCTATGCTCCTCTAAACCCTAGTGGCTGATATACAAGGGGTACATAGGTTGATACCCTAGTTGAGTGGGTAGGTTGATACACTAGTTGAGTGGGTCGGCCAATACCCTAGATGATGGGTGAAGCCAATACCCTAATGGATGGTGAGGCTGATACCTTATGGGATGGTATGACTGATATACTTCCTCATGTAACTCTATACCGATATCATTTGTTGTGCCTTTTCCAACACACTTTCATTATGGTGTTGAGCCCGATACCAAGTGATGTTGAAACGATACAAAGTGATGATAAACTGATACCCTACCTTAGTGTAGTGACTGCTGCCCTACCTTAGTATAGTGGTCGATACCCTACCTTAGTGTAATGACTGATACCCTACCTTAGTGTAGTGGTTGATATCCTACTGTAGTGTAGTGGCCGATACCCTACCTTAGTGTGGTGGTTGATACCCTATCCCTAATTGACATCTGGTAATGTGTAGTGATGCATATTGTGGATGTTGGGGTTACATGATGTGTTGTGATACCTCATAGTGTAATCATGTGTGTGATGTTAAAGGGAATATGTTTCCACATCTCTAAACATGCTTCATATCAATGAAAAAAGTGATAATATAAAGATGGTTGATGATCCAATCTTGTAAACCCTAATCGAGTAAAGTGAAACCCTAATTGTTATGATGTGAAATGTGTAATGTGAATGTATAATATGATTTCTATGAAATTATGATGCTTTGCCTTCTTGTTATCAGCTTCTAACCATGCATGTGATACTGATTGATGCACATAGCCAGGTATGAGATATGGTGGTTATGATGTGATGGACATTGGTCCTTGTGATGGACATGTGGTCCTTGTGATGGACATGTGGTCCTTGTGATGAACATGTGGTCCTTGTAATGAACATTGGTCCTTGAGATGGACATATAAGTCATACCATACATAAAGTGATGATGTGATTCAATATGTTCTAGTGATGATTCATACCCTGATTATGTAGATCGTGTTTAGGGGTTGTACGTTGTAACTTGATTGATGCCTAAAGATGTTAAATTGTTTTAATAAATCAAGTGAAATATAATAGTGTAGTTAGCCCTATGCCATAGATCCATTCCGGTGTCAGCTTTAAGGCTAGATGGTGAAATGAGTTTTACTCGGAGTGCATATTTTTGAATGTACGGGGTACAAGTCGAGTAATTCCTTGTATCCTTAAATATATGATGTGTGAGACCTCCATGCATGAGTTGATCTCGTGTGATATGGATGGCCATGCGTGAGACACTCCTTGTTATAACGGCCATATGTGAGCCTGTTCTTCTAGCGTTGTACCTGTACTAAGGTGGGCTAGTTATGATTATATATGTGGATGGCCATGCGTGAGCCAATCCTTAGTCTTGGCTATATGTTAATGTTGTAGTTGACTGGTATGTCTCTATAGTGTTTTCTCTTGTGCTGACCAAGAGGTGTGGTAAGGTCATGGATTCCGGCTCTTCAATTAGACCTTGTATGGCACTGACTTTGACTATATACATATAGTGGTCAGTTGGATTTGGATGGTACGATTCAAATCCTCGGGGCATAATGGAATACATAATTAGCCGTGTAGCATGATTGTATAGGATCAAATGCGAAAACATTGGTTGAGGCCTTGCTTGATCCTTATGCAATGTTGTTGATAGAAAATATACATGTTTTTCATATTCCTTTTTAATTATTAAGATGTTTCATAATTTAATAGTGATTGTCCTTCCTGTAAATAATCATTACTTGCTTCATCTTATTTAAATCATGTTGTTGTTTAGTTTATCTTATCTGTGATAATAATAGAGTTGGCAGAGAGTTATATCTCTCACTAGGACTGTGTGTCTCACCCCGTTAGTTAACAACCTTTTTAGGTGGACGAGCACGAGGAGGTAGAGATCGTGCAGAAGGGGTTGAGCAGCATCCATAGGAGTAGTAGTTGATAAGGTTGGAAGTGCTACTGGATGTCTTTTTTTGGTAGAGTCCTAGATCCGTCCCTGTACACTTGGGTCTTTGGGAACGTTTTGTAGGTGTTTTGCAAACGTGTTCTCTTTATGCGCTTGTTGTATATCAGATATGATAGAATCACGTATATATGTTCTGGAATAGTGCCTTCATTTCAGGATGACATCATGCCTTGTGAATGTTTTGAGGCATGAAAGTACTCAGGTGTAAAGGGTCCTTCTATATGGCTGTTTAATGCAAAAGGGTTTTAATTTTTTTAGTGTTTTCTGCTAATAAGTTTGTTAATCTCTTTTCCACAGTGTGTTTTGAGTTATCTCGTTTCACTGTGGCGCTGGGCATCACTGCGATAGGTTTGTTGAGTATGTAGGGACCTAAGACTAGCGTTTGTGTCTGGTCTAGTGCCCTCAAGTCTGTCTTATAGTCACTTCTGCTTATGCACAAGAAAAAGAAAAGCTGAAAGATGTCTGGAGAACATGAAGAACATGCTACCGAGAGTAGTGTTGTTGTACCAAGTGGCGGTGCAAAGAACCATGCACATGAAGATCGGGTGCCTGAAGTCCCCCAGTTTGACCCTATCATGATAGAAAACCCTGCCTTTTAATTGTTTTTGGGAAGTTTATGGCCATGATGACTCATATGGTAGATAGGATGCCTACACTTCAGCCTAAGGCACATGTTCCCCATGCTAAATCTTCGAGTACTGGGAAGTCTTTCGAGCGGCTTTGCTGTGTTGGGGCGGTTGAGTATGCAGGGACAGCTGACCCGATAGATGCGGATTTATGGCTGACTAAGCTTGAGAAGACTTTCAAGATCCTTTGTATCCCTAAAGAGGATAAGGTGAAGCATATTGTGTACCTCCTAAGAGGGAGTGGTGGCCATTGGTGGGTCATAGAAGAGGATAAGAGACCCGGTGTTGTGGTTGGTTGGGAGGAGTTCTGACAATAGTTTGTAAGTCGGTACTTTCCTCTAACGTATCTGGATGAGAAGATCAATCAGTTTGAGAGGATTCGATAGGGGTCAATGACGATCAACGAGTATGAGGTAAGGTTTATGGAGTTGTTGAGGTTTTGTCTTCACATGGCTATGACGGAAGACGAGAGGATTTGTCATTTTGAGAAGGGGTTGAATGCTGAGTTGTCTACCCCAGCAGTTTCTTTGGAGAATCGAGAGAGGTTTGTTGCATTTGTGGAGTCCATTTGAAGGATAGAACAGTCTATGACGGATAAGAGAGAGGCAAGTACCAAGAAGTGCTCTGCACAGCTTCAAGGCTAGTCGTCATGTGGCTTCAAGAAGCCGATTTTTCTGCACAGCCAGCGTCACAGAGGTTTAGTGCTTCAGCATAGTTGTCACCACGTAAGGGCAGAGGTTGTAGTTTTTTGCCCTCAGGAGCCCAGATTGTTGCATCAACATCAGTGACAGGACCATCTAGGCCTTGGTATGAAAGCAAAATGTGTTACAAGTGTGGGCAAGTTGGCCATACCAGACAGTTCTATCTAGTGAAAGAGGGTGAAGTAACTCAACAACTGAGGCAGAGCCAGCAGGGCTCACATAGACAACATAGTAATAGCAATGCAGGAGGATGTGGCCAAGCATCCCAAGATAGATCATCTTCTCAGGGAAGCCGAGGATGGGGGCGACAATAGGAAATAGCTAGATTCTACACGATGAGTCAGCCAGAGGCGGTGTTGAACCCGCAAGTGGTGACAGGTCAGATGGAGTTATTTCATTCTAATTTATCTTCTTCTTTCTTTATATCTATTTTAGTTGATCTGGGTGCTACACACTCTTTTATCACATGGGAAGTGCCTAGTAGTTGCTCTTTTCCTATTAGTCATAGAAAGAATAGCTTGTTGCTAGAAACATTGTTGGTTAGTTCTGCAGTGTTGCATGATGTGTGTCCTTCCTGTGTTCTCTCTTTTGCGGGACATAATATTCAAGTGAATCTTATACCACTTGACATGCATGGATTCAAAGTGATCCTTGGGATGGATACACTAGAGAAGTATAGAGTGGTCTTGCATTGTAGTTCCAAGCAAGTGACGTTTGTAGACGGTAGTGAGATGTGGATCTTCCAAGGAGATAGGAAGATTTTCCCGACGTGTCTCGTGTCAGCTATGGTGGCAAGGAAGCTTCTGAGACAAGGTTGTGAGGCATTTTTGGCACACATGGTGGATACCGAGGTGAGGAGTCTTAGTATCCAGGAAGTCCCAGTGGGTAGGGAGTTTGAGAACGTGTTCCCTGAAGAGTTTCTAGGTGTCCCCCCACCCCGTGAGATTGATATTGAAATCAATATGGTTCTTAGTAAGCAACCCATTTCTCAGACACCATATAGGATGGCATCGACAGAGATGAGAGAGTTGAAGAGACAGTTGCAAGAACTGCTTGACAAAGGTTTCATCAGGTCGAGTACATCACCATGGGGTGCTCCAGTGTTGTTTGTGAAGAAGAAGGATGGGTCTATGAGGTTGTGCATAGATTACAAACAGTTGAACAAGGTCATGATAAAGAATAAGTATCCTTTTCTAAGGATAGATGACTTATTTGATCAGTTTCATGGTGTGACGGTGTTCTCAAATATAGATCTGCGGTCAGGATATCATCAGTTGAGGATCAAGGAGGATGACATACCAAAGTCAGCTTTCAAGAAGAGGTATGGTCACTACGAATTCGTGGTTATGTCGTTTGGGTTGACCAACACACCAGCAACGATCCTGAATTTGATGAACATGGTGGTCTGACCGTTCCTTGATCAGTTTGTGGTTGTCTTCATAGATGACATTTTGATATATAGTCAGGCTTGTCAACATCATGAACAACACATGCGTCAGACATTGACAGTTTTGAGACAACACTAGCTCTATACTAAGTTCAGCAAGTGTGAATTCTGGTTGAGGGAGGTAGCTTTTTTGGGGCACATTATATTTGCAGAAGGAGTACAAGTGGACCCTAAGAAGGTAGAGTCTATGATAGAATGGGAGCAGTCGAAGATGCCGACAGAAGTGCACAGTTTCCTAGGTTTGGTGGGCTACTCCTGAAGGTTCTTTAAGGACTTCATGGCTATCACCCTACCCCTAACTAAGTTGACAAGGAGGGATGTGCCATTCATTTGGGAAGACAGGTGTTAATGTGCCTTTCAGACGTTGAAGGAGAATCTGACAATGACAAGTGCATCAATTTTGATTTTGCCCGAGCAAGGAAAAGGATACATCGTCTTTTTTGATGCATCTAAAAGTGTTTTGGGATGTGTGTTGATGCAGGACAAGCAAGTAGTTTCTTTTGCTTCTCAATATCTTAAGAAACACGAGGAGAATTATCCAACCCATAACTTGGATTTAGCTCCATTAGTACATACATTGAAGGTTTGGAGGCACTACCTATATGGGGAGAAGTGTCAGATCTTCACAAATCATAAGAACTTGAAGTATATCTTTTTACAGTAGGAGTTGAATATGAGACAACGCCGTTGGATGGAATTGATCAAAGATTACGATAGCACGATTGATTATCATCCAGGAAGGGCGAATTTCGTGGCAGACGCCTTGAGTATGAAATCTTCATCTGTGTATAGAGGTCAATTGAGTTCTTTGATGTGTCACAAGCAAGACATGTTGGTACCCTTGCAGTTGGGTTTTGTGGAGAAAACATGTGCAGCAGAAGCAACAAAAATCCACACAACCCGAAACAGGATCTCGTCGACAATAGTGTATTCGGAAGGAGTATTTGCGGGATATACCTTATCGCGGAGAAAGTCTGGCGATGTCCCGCTGCACAAGGTGTGCAACGACGCTGGCCTACATGGACGAAACTTCTCTCCCATTCACTGTCGCAGGAAGATCCGGCGGTACTCCTTTCATGCGATGATGTACGCCGCTCGTAATGCACACGGATGGTCATTGATGTCCTCCGAACGTAGGCGTCTCAGCGTCTGCGTCTCTACTTCATCCACACAGATGGACTGGAACTCCACGTCACGCTTCCTAAGCCGGCGGGAAGGAGTTGTGTCTGTGCGGCGGCGTGCTAGCGGCACGTTGCTCTCCTTTCTCTCCTAAGGACGGTGACGACTAGGGTTTATGTACGTGAGCGTAAACTGAAAAGCCTCTCTCAATATCTTATATAGATATCGGCTGTCAACCTCCTTTAAATAGGAGACGAAGGGAAGTAGGGTTTCCTAAATCCATCGGTAAATAGAAACACCGCGTTAATTAAAATGCTTGTGGATTAATTAGAATATTCTGGAATTCATTAATTAACCAAATAATCACATTAATTGATTAATTAATATCCGACTCCATGCAATCGCTTGGGATGGCTCTATGGGCAAATATACCAATAGACTCCCACTTGCACATAGAGCCAGTCACTCCAATATTATTCTAATCCATTACATAAAAATTTTAGTAATCAATGTGATTCAGAGCGATTCCAATCAAATCCACAATTATACTCCTATTCCAACACATCCTATGTGTGTGACCCGGTAGGCTCCAAATTACATTGGCAGTGATATCCATAATCATATTATGATTTCACAAGCAATAGCAAGACTTCATTGCCACCCAAGTAATTGGAGAAGTTGGAGAACAACTTAACCTATCATTCATGACTGGTGTTACATTGATTGTATAGTTCCTTTGTCGCTGATATCCGAATTGAACTCGAGTCATGGAATTGTTATCCTTTTCAACGTTCAATCCATGTTCCTTGAACTAGAGCAGACTGTCTGAGATATATGTAAGCTCAATATCACATATTGACTCACATCAGCATGGCCATGCATTTCTCAGTCTCGCTTATCAAGTGGCCGGAATATCAAACTCATGTAGGAAGGACAAATTCCATATACATCACTCACAATCATCCCCATGTGTCACAGTGCACCCAAGCACCATCTTTATGGTAATCCTTATTCAGGACCACGGTGGATGATGTCAAAGTACACCGAACGGCATGTGATAAGTGTAGTTACTTCAGGTCTAAGAACCACAATCACCACCATCATTATGAGATGTGACTCTAACTACCAATCATGGTATCCATGTGTCACTCTCAAGGTGGGTCTATCCGATATATTGTTCTCTAACAAGTATCTATGTATTTGGTTTGATATCTCCATATCATGGATAATGATATTCTTCCATCAACCAACATACATTCTAATCTTATGTGTTATTGATGTCTATGGATATTTCCACAATAACAACCGATTAGGAACAAAACAAGAATACATACTCTTAGCATACATATGATCTCACTGTTCAGGTCATCAACCCAAAGACATATGTCATTGAGTATATTATTCTATAGACATCTATAAGTTTTATGGTCATCTCACAATATAAAACACAAACATATAGATTGGAAACGTGCCTTTATTGATATGATCAATGTATTATTACAAATTGTTTACATAGTATCCCATTACAATCATCAAATGATAGTCTCTATGGGAATACATACCAACAGATTCCCACTTGCACTTATACACAATCACTCATGAACCTCAATCTAAGTGATCGAACATGTCTGTCATGTTTCTATTGTGAAAGTGCTTTTGTGAGCGGGTCAACTACCTTGCTTTCTGTAGGTACTTTGTAAATCTTCACATCTCCTCGTTGTACGATCTCTCGTATGAGATGGAACCGCCGTAGAATATGTTTGGAATGTTGGTGCGATCTTGGTTCTTTAGCCTGTGCAATTGCTCCATTGTTGTCGCAAAACAACTCAATTGCATCACCAGCGCTTGGAGCCACTCCAATTCAGAAATGAACTTCTTGATCCACACAGCTTCCTTTGTAGCATTAGATGCGGCAATATATTCGGCCTCTATTGTAGAATCTGCAACCGTCTCTTGCTTGGAACTCTTCCAGCTCACAGCTCCATTGTTCAGGCAAAACACAAATCCAGAAAGTGATCTATAGTCATCTTTTTCAGTTTGGAAGCTAGCATCGGTGTAACCCTTTACCACGAGCTCTTCCTCACCACCGTATACAAAGAATTGATCCTTAGTCCTTCTCAAGTACTTTAGGATGTTCTTTACAACTGTACAGTGACATTCACCTGGATCTGACTGATACTGGCTCGTCATGCTCAAAGCATACGACACATCAGGACGAGTACATAACATCGCGTACATGATAGATCCAATTGCTGATGCATATGGAATCTTACTCATGCATGCCCGTTCGTCGCATGAACTAGGACATTGAGTTTTACAGATCGTAACCCAATGGGACATGGGCAAGTTACCTCTCTTAGAACCCTCCATGCTAAATCTCTTTAGCACCTTGTCAATGTATGTGCTCTGGCTTAGGCCTAGAAGCCTTCTAGATCTATCTCTATAGATCTTGATCCCAAGAATATAGGATGCTTTGCCTAAATCCTTCATAGAGGAGGTCTTCCCTAGCCAACCTTTTACTGTCTGAAGTGTAGGGATGTCATTTCCCATCAATAGTATGTCATCTACATACAATATGAGAAATATGATTGTGCTCCCACTAACCCTTTTGTAAACACAAGGTTCATCTTCATTTTGACTAAAGCCAAACTTTTTGACTACTTCATCAAAATGTAGATTCTAGCTTCGAGATGCTTGTTTCAATCCATAGATTGACCTTTGTAGCTTACAGACTTTATTGGCTTCCTTTGGATCGATAAAACCCTCAGGTTGTGTCATGTACACATCCTCGAGTAAATTACCATTAAGGAATGGTATTTTAACATCCATCTGCCAAATCTCATAGTCATGATAAGCTACAATGGCAAGCATGATCCTGATGGATTTAACCATGGCAACTGGTGAGAAGGTCTCGTCATAATCAACACCTTGAATTTGACGGAATCCTTTCGCAACCAATCTACCTTTATAGGTTTGAACATTTCCATCCATGTCAGACTTCTTCTTGAAGACCCACTTGCACCCTATGGGTTTTACCCCTTCGGGTGGATCCACCAAGGTCCATACCTTGTTGGTGTACATGGATTCCATCTCAGATCTCATGGCTTTGAGCCATTTCTCAGATTCTGGTCCCTTAATAGCTTCTAGATAGGAAGTTGGCTCATCTGCTATGCCAAATTTGTCACTATATTGAGTCACGAGAAATCCAAATCTCTCAGGCTCAAGTCGTGTCCGACTAGACCTACGAGGTTTCTGTGTTACAGATGGAACTTGAAATTCCACAACAATTTGTGAGTCTTCATGTTCCTTATGTACCTCCTCAGGTTCTCTACTTTCTTGTTGGTCTCTAACTTCTTCGATCTCTACATTCCTCCCACTAATTCCTTTGGAAATAAATTCCTTTTCAAGAAATACAGCAGTCCTAGCAACAAACACTTTGTTGTCAGTTGGTGTGTAGAAGTAGTATCCCCCAGTTTCCTTGGGGTATCCAACAAAATAGCATTTTTCTGATTTGGGTCCAAGCTTTTCAGGAAATTGTTTCCTAACATAAGCTTCACATACCCAAATCTTTAACATTGAAAAATTGGGATGATTCTCATTCCATATCTCATATGGTGTCTTTTGAACCGATTTGGAAGGTACACGGTTAAGTGTAAACACTGCAGTTTCAAGAGCATATCCCCATAACGATATTGGAAGTTCGACTGAACTCATCATTGATCGTACCATGTCTAATAATGTATGATTCCTTATTTCTGACACACCATTATGTTGTGGTGTACCAGGTGGAGTCCATTGTGATACAATACCACGGTCTCTCAAAAGGTCCTCAAAATCTTGGCTTAAGTATTCACCACCTTGATCTAAACGGAGTGCTTTAATACTCTTACCAAGTTGCTTCTCTACTTCATTCATGAAAGTCTTGAACATTTCAAGAGTTTCTGACTTGTGTTTCATAAGATATACATAACCATACCTACTGAGGTCATCAGTGAAGGTAATGAAGTATTGATAGCCTCCTCTAGCATTTGATCTAAAAGGTCCACATACATCAGTATGTATGAGCCCTAGCAGATCACTGGCTCTCTCACTGTGTCCAGTGAAAGGAGTCTTGGTCATCTTCCCTAATAAACATGCCTCACATGTCTCTAATGATTCAAAATCAAAAGAGTCTAGATAACCATCCTTATGGAGTCTAGATATGCGCTTCTCGTTTATGTGCCCAAGACGACAATGCCACAAGTATGTTTTGTTTGAGTTGTCAAGTTTTAACCTTTTAGTATTTACGTTGTATATGCTAGTCTCAAGTTCTAACATGTAGATACCATAAGACATAGGGGCATTTCCATAAAAGATCTCATCTTTAGAAATAGAAATAATTCCATTCTTAATGTGAAATTCAAATCCACTCTTGTCCATACAAGATACAGAAATAATATTTCTATTAATGGCAGGTACATAATAGCAATTCTCTAATTCTATTACAAGGCCCGTAGGCAAAGATAAACTAATAACTCCAACTGTGGTGGCAGCAACTCTTGCTCCATTAGCGACCCACAACTCGACTTGGCCCTTTCGTAAAGGCTTACTTCTTATCAGATCCTGCATATTAGAACATATGTGAGATCCACATCCGGTATCCAGTACCCATGATGAAGAAGTATTTAAGTTTATCTCAATAACGTATATACCTGAAGTGGAGATCTCTATCCCCTGCTTCTTCTTCCTCAGTTCCTCCAGGTAGAGAGGACAGTTTCCTTTCCAATGTTCAGTCTGGTGACAATGGTGACAACTGCCTTCTTTGGAGATCCCACCTTTAGCTTTGAGCGCGGATGACTTTGGCTTCTGCCCGGCTTTAGAACTTTTCTTAGCCTTGCCTTTGCCTTTTGACTTTCCCTTTGTCTTGTTGATCATCATCACAGACTTGGGCTTGTCTTTCTTCATCTGTGCTTCAGCTGTCCTCAACATGCCCAACAATTCTGACAGCGGCTTGTCAAAATTTTTCATGTTGTAGTTCATGACAAAATGACTATATGATTCAGGCAACGATTATAGAATCACATCAGTGGCCAACTCTTGACCTAGGGGAAATCCCAGCTTGGATAGGCTTTCCACATACCCAATTAAAGTGAGTATATGGGTGCCAACTGAGTCTCCCTCTTTCATCTTGCTCCTGAACAAAGCCTTTGAGACATCATATCTCTCATGTCTTGCTTGATGTTGATACATGTTCTTGAGATGTGTTACCATCTCCATGACATTCATGTTCTCATGTTGCTCTTACAACTCATAGTTCATTGAGAACAACATCAGGCACTTGACATCCACGACATCATCAAGGTGCTTTTTGTAAGCATCCTTTTTAGCCTTGGGCGCATTTACGGCGGGCTCCGCTGGCTCTAGTGTTTCAAGGACATAGAGCTTACGCTCATGTGTGAGAACAATTCTCAGTGTCCTAAACCAGTTTTGAAAGTTGGTTCCGGTAAGTTTGTCCTTCTCAAGGACCGATCGCGACGAGAAAGTGTGAGTGTTGTTTGCCATTTGATTGCTACAAAAGAAAAATTTGCATTTAGTCAAAAACATTTTAACTTGTAAAGATTTGATAAACGAGATTAATTAGGCCTTTAATTAATTATTCTCCCACTATTTTATTCAAATTGATAGCCCTCACTATCAACTCAGAAGATTGCAACGCACAACCTTCTAGTGAGCCAAGACCCAAAATAATTGGATTAATGCCCAGCCAACGCCACCGTCAAAGACCAAATACTAAGGTAGGCAATTTTTGCTAATTGCATCATATGCAACTCTTAGATAGATGATCATGCACAACTCCTTGCCATGATGCATCTGTGTTCCTCTAGGTACTTGATCCTATCAAGGTTCCCTAGTTAATTCCAACCCATAAGCCAACACAATGAGTGTGCACCCTGTGGAGGTAGACCCACACACCCACCATCACACTTCCACGAGATAGACAGTGTACCACGCGGAGGCGTGCCCACACATAGTCGATCAAACTTTTCATGTGTGTTGCTTTATGGAAGACAACTAAAACTTAATATTATTAATTGAGGGGTTTTATTAATACATATCCAAACACCACATACTTATAGTATGTATCATATACTACTATATCCACAGCCACAAACGATAGACATGCAATCACAAACACAAATACATCGGTTATGGCCATATTGTTGTAATCTTTTGGAGCAACAAAGGATTACGGTCCACCTATGGTCTTATGCATCTCATGCAACACCTGTGAATCAACCTATAAGCCTGTAATGATCAACATTACAATGAACAACTTCATGGATGCTTCGTGAGGTTGGAACTTCAAGTTGCTTCTTGGAATTGGATCTTCTTGTTGCTTCTCCATGGACGCTCCTTGGAGTTGGATCTTCAGGTTGCTTCTTGGAATTAGATCTTCATGGTGCTTCTCCATGGACACTCCTTGGAGTTGGATCTTCAAGTGGCCTCCTTACATCAAGTTTACAAAGACTAAAGCTAATCCTATCTCTATTACATCATATGAGTAAAAATATAAAGGGAAAGAATTAATTACACTTTGAAATAAGAGATGAGGCTCGGCATGCAAGCCAAATACTTTATACAAAAGATCCATATGTAACCATTATACATCCATAGCATTCACAAACAAACATATCCACAAGATCGACATCCATATTCATTCACAACATTCACAAAAGGGGATACTAGGCCATAATCGTGCATGCATTCACCACATAAAACAGATTTTAAAGGCGACGTGTATGCTATCATAGGTATATCTACATATACGTATATACAAATTAAAATTATAGTACTTGTAATGCAGGACATTCCCCATTAAAAAAAAATTGACTTCCACGCAGACTATGCAGGGTACACAGGGGCAGCGCCCCTGTGCGACTATGGAATTTTACTTCCGTGTACTTAGGAAAATCAATATTTTCCATAGTCGACACCATCCAAAACGTCAAAAACAGAAGCATGCGCCGTATGTGGAATTAGGTTTAGATTTGCACATTAGAAGTTTTAATTCGCATCGTATGCAATATAAAAATAGTATACAACAATTTGATCATATCAAAACAAATCCAAATATGTCGTAGATCGACGCTGCTCTAATACCACTGTTGGGTTTTGTGGAGAAAACATGCGTGGTGGAAGCAACAAAAATCCACGCAACCTGAAACAGGATCTCGTCGACAACAGCGTATTAGGAAGTAGTGTTTGCGGGATATACCTTATCACGGAGCAAGTCCGGCAATGTCCCACTGCATGAGGTGTGCAACGATGCTGGCCTACACGGACGGAACTTCTCTCCCGTTTGCTGTCGCAGGAAGATCTGGCGGTGCTCCTTTCGTGCGATGATGTATGCCGCTCGTAACACGCATGGATGGTCATTGATGTCCTCCGAACATAGGCGTCTCAGCGTCTGCGTCTCTACTTTGTCCACGCAGATGGACTGGAACTCCACGTCGCGCTTCCTAAGCTGGCGGGAAGGATTTGTGTCTGTGCGGCGGCGTGCTAGCGGCGTGTTGCTCTCCTTTCTCTCCTAAGGACAGTGACGGCTAGGGTTTACGTACACGAGCGTAAACTGAAAAGCATCTCTCAATATCTTATATAGATATCGGCCGTCAACCTCCTTTAAATAGGAGACGAAGGGAAGTAGGGTTTCCTAAACCCATCGGTAAATAGAAACACTGTGTTAATTAAAATGCTCGTGGATTAATTAGAATATTCTAGAATTCATTAATTAACCAAATAATCACATTAATTGATTGATAAATATCCGACTCCATGCAATCGCTTGGGATGGCTCTATGGGCAAATATACCAACACTTGCATCATATGAATGTCAAGTTGGAAGTCTCTTTGTTAGCTGATTTGTTGGCACAATTACAAGTGAAGCCTAAGCTGAGACAACAGATCAAATAAGATCAACAAACAGATACTGTGACATAGTAGATTAGATCATAGTTCGACAGTGATAAGTGTGATCATTTTCACAAGACAGAAGACAGGATAGGGTGTCATCATTACAAGATAGTAGTTCCTAATGCAGATAATCTGAGGAAGATGGTATTGGAAGAGGCTCATACATCTATGTATGCTATGCACCCATGTAGTACTAAGATGTACCACAACCTGAAGGATATGTATTGGTGGTCAGGATTGAAGAAAGATGTAGCTGAGTTCGTTACTAGATGTGTTGTGTGTCAGCAAGTCAAAGCTGAGCATTAGAAGCCTGTAGGAACATTACAACCATTGCATATACCTCAATGGAAATGGGATCATGTGACTATGGACTTTGTGGTTGGTTTGCCTAGGACAGCCAAATGTTATGATTCCATTTGGATGATCGTTGATCGGTTGACCAAGTCAACACATTTCCTTCCCATGAAGACAACGTTCATAGCGAAGAAACTCACTCAAGTTTATGTTAATGAAAAAGTGTGTTTGCACAGTGTCCCAACTACTATCGTATCTGATAGAGGTTCTCAGTTTTCAAGTCACTTTTGGGAGCGACTGCATATAGCCTTGGGTACACAGTTGAATTTCAGCACTGCTTTCCACCGGCAAACAGACGGTCAGTCTGAAAGGACTATTCAGATCTTAGAGGATCTATTGAGGGCTTGTGTTATTCAGCTCTCAGGAAGTTGGGATATACACCTCAGTCTAATAGAGTTCGCCTACAATAACAGCTATCAGAGAAGTATTGATATGGCACCATATGAGGTGTTATATGGGAGACGTTGTAGGTCTCTGTTGTGTTGGTATGAGACATGGGAGTATCAGCTTCTAGGTACTGAGCTTGTGCAGCAGACGACAGAGAAGATCAAAGTGATACAACAATGATTGAAAGCAGTAGTAGACAAACAAAAGTCATATGCAAACAATCGTCATAGACCTTTGGAGTTCCAAATGGGAGACAAAGTATATATGAAGGTCTCTATCTAGAAGGGTGATTTGAGGTTTGGGAAGAAGGGTAAGTTGGCTCCTGGGTTTATGGGACCTTACCCAGTTGTGGCACGTATTATGAAGATGTCCTATAAGTTGGATTTTTCAACTGAGTTGTACAAGTTGCATCTAATGTTCCATTTAAGTATGTTGAGGAAGTGTCATCCGGATACAGAGGCAATGTTACAGCCTGTGGAGTGGAGCTTGATGAGGATATGTCCTATGTGGAGGGTCCAGTGTTGATCCTTGATCGGAGGGTGAAGAAGTTGAAGAGGAAGGACCTTGTGCTTGTGAAGGTTCTTTGGAATCATCTTGGTGTTGAGGAAGCCACGTGGGAGCTTGAAGAGGAGATGAGGAGGAAGTACCCTTCTCTTTTCTCTTAGGATTTCAGGGGCGAAATCCATGTTAGGGGTTTATGACTTGTAAGGACCTTGGCCCACGTTTTGGGCTAACCCTATTTGTTTTGCTTAAGTGAGTTTCTTAGCTCCTTGCTCTAATAATCTAATATGTAATTAGGGCATGTTGGAGGTTGTTGTTCGGTGTTTGAGCTTGTTGCTTGATGTTTGTGCTTTGTGGTGAGGTTTTGGTACAACTTGCAATTCACCTAGAGTAAGGGTTGATGTGTAAGTTTACCACCTCTAGAGTGTTCCTTCTCTCTTTTGGCATCATCTAGAGGAGAGAGGAGGTGTTGGGTTCCTTTTTTTTTGGCCTTGGTTGAGTGGTGACATCCTTGGTGATGTTTTGGGCACATGTTTGAAGTGTGCTTTACTCATAAGAGTGTTGTCTCCGGCTTGAGAGCCTTGGTGAGGGCTTGTATCAGTTTGTGGTTGCCTTGAGGAGGCTTAGTATCGGTTGAGGATGTCTTGAGGGACATCCTATCGGTTGGTGGCATATTGAGGATCACCATATCAGCTTGTGACCTAAGGTTTCATCCCTATCGGTTTGTGAAGAAAGGAGGAGGTGTGTATCAGCCGTGACCTAGGAAGGTGACCAAGTTGGTGAGCCATGGATCCTATCACCTTGTTACATGGTGTTACATGTGTCCCTTCTTCTTGGACAAGTGTCTTCTTGGGTTCTAAGGTGGTGACACCTTCCCCTCTCTCTCTCTCTCTCTCTCTCTCTCTCTCTCTCTCTGGCCATGTATATATACCCCTTCCTTCTCATGCAAGAGAAATCTTTTAGCAATCCTTGCTTGCTCTCCTTGGTGGCCAACCTTGAGCTAGAAGATACCTCTCCCTTGGATCTTGGTGGGCAATCCAAGAGCTTGTGGTGCTCTCTTTCATCTTCTTCCTTGGTAATCCATGGTTTCCTAGCTTTCCTTCTCTTCTTCTTTGTTCTTCTCGGCCATGGACCTTGGTACCTTCTTTTCTTCTCTTTTGCTCTCCCTTGACCTTAGTTCTATCTTCCTTCTTGGATGTGTTGTGATTGGAGGATATTCTCCCTCTATGTTGAGTTCGTAAGCTTGGAGCTTAACCTTGGAGCTTAAAGTTTGGTGGTTGTTCTTGAGGCGGGTTATATAACTCTAAACCTACTTTGTTATTATCACCCTTTCTACTAGTTGTCTTGTTAGATATCTTTAGCTCGTTATCTCTTATTTGCTAGTAGCTTTTCTGGGTATCCTTGTGTTGGGTTTTGAGGATAGAACTTGTTAAGTTGCTTCCATAAGTTACTCTTTTCATTTGCCTTGTTAGTATCATCATCTTGAGGTAGAAGATGACTAAACCGATATGACATGCTAAACTGATATGATGTGCTAAACTGATATGCATGCAATCCGATATGCTAAATTGTGATGCTCCTTGCTAAACGAATATATCTGTTATGGTGGAGTTTGTTATAATCTAGTGGTAACTAGAGAAGATGAGTGTTGAGTCTCCATGCTTCTAATTGAGTGTGGAAGTCGACATGGGTAACCCTAATCCAATACATGTTCAACCCGACACACTTTGCAATCTGTTGCACCCTAGACAGACACATCTTGTTTAAGAGGTGAAAAACTCTTCTCTTGAGGTTCAACCGATGCTCCTCGAAACCTTAGTGGCCGATATACATGGGGTACATTGGTCGATGCCCTAGTTGAGTGGGTAGGTCAATACCCTAGTTGAGTGGGTAGGTCGATACCCTAGATGATGGGTGAAGCTGATACCCTAATGGATGGTGAGATTGATACCTTATGGGATGGTATGACCGATATATTTCCTCATGTATCTCTAGACCGATATCCTTTGTTGTGCCTTGGACGACACACTTTCTTTGAGGTGTACAGCCCGATACCAAGTGATGTTGAACTGATACAAAGTGATGATAAACTGATACCCTACCTTAGTGTAGTGGCCAATACCCTACCTTAGTGTAATGGTCGATACCCTACCTTAGTGTAGTGGTCGATACCCTACCGTAGTGTGGTGGTTGATACCCTACCCCTAATCGACATCTGGTGATGTGTAGTGATGCATCTTGTGGATGCTGGGTTTACATGGTGTGTTGTGATACCTCATAGTGTAATCATGTGTGTGATGTTAAAAGGAATATGTTTCCACATCTCTAAATATGCTTCATAACAATGAAGAAAGTGATAATCTAAAGATGGTTGATGATCCAATCTTGTAAACCCTAATCAGGTTTAAGTGAAACCCTAATTGTTAAGATGTGAAATGTGTAATGTGAATGTATGATATGAGTTAAATGAAATGGCGATGCTTTGCCCTCTTGTTATCGGCTTCTAACCATGCAGGTGATACTGATTGATGTACATAGCCATGTATGAGCTACGGTGGTTATGATGTGATGGACATTGGTCCTTGTGATGGACATGTGGTCCTTGTGATGGACATGTGGTCCTTGTGATGGATATGTGGTCCTTATGATGGACATGTGGTCCTTGTGATGTATATTGGTCCTTGAGATGGACATATAAGTGCTAACATGCATAAAGTGATGATGTGATTCAATATGTTCTGCTGATGAGTCATACTCTGATTATGTAGATCTTGTTTAGGGGTTGTACATTGTAACTTGATTGATGCCTAAAGATGTTAAATTGTTCTAATAAATCAAGTGAAATATAATAGTGTAGTTAGCCCTGTGTCATAGATCCATTCCAGTATCAACTTTAAGGCTGGATGGTGAAACAAGTTTTACTCGGAGCGCATATTTTTTAATATGCGGGGTACAAATCGAGTAAATCCTTGTATCCTTAAATATATGATGTGTGAGACGGCCATGCATGAGTTGATATCAGTGTGATATGGATGGCCATGCATGAGCCACTCCTTTGTTAGAACGACCATGCGTGAGCCTGTTCTTCTAGCGATGTACCTGTACCAAGGTGGGCTAGTTATGGTTATATATGTGGATGGCCATGCGTGAGCCAATCCCTGGTCTTGGCTATATGCCAATGTTGCAGTTGACGGATATGTCTCTGCGGTGTTTTCTCTTATGTTGACCAAGAGGTGTGGTGAGGTCATGGATTCTGACTCTTCCATTAGACCTTATGTGGCACTGGCTTTGACTATATACATATAATGGTCAGTTGGATGGTACAATTCAAATCCTCATGGCATAATGGAATATGTAATTCAGTCGTGTAGCGTGATTGTATAGGATCAAATACGAAAACATTGGTTGAGGCCTTGCTTGATCCTTATGCAATGTTGCTAATAGAAATATACATGTTTTTCATATTCCTTTTTAATTATTAAGATGTTTCATAATTTAACAGTGATTGTCCTTCCTGTAAATAATCATTACCTGCTTCATCTTAGTTGAAATCATGATGTTATTCAGTTTATCTTATTTGTGATAATAATAGAGTTGGTGGAGAGTTATATCTCTCGCTGGGACTGTGTGTCTCACCTCATTGGTTAACAACCTTTTTATGTGGACGAGCATGATGAGGTAGAGATTGTGCAGAAGGGGTTGAGCAGTAGCTAGAGGAGCAGTAGCTGATAAGGTTGGAAGTGCTGATGGATGTCTTTTGTTGGTAGAGTCCTAGAGTTGTCCCTGTACACTCAGGTCTTTGGGAATGTTTTGTAGGTGTTTTGCAAACATGTTCTCTTTATGTGCTTGTTGTATATCAAATATGATAGAATCATGTTTATATGTTCTGGAACAATGCCTTCATTTTAGGATGACAACATGCCTTGCGAATTGTAACACCCCCGACCTGGGTTATAGCTCAACCCTAGTAGTTTTACTTAAACAAGATAATTATAGACTTGTTCTAATTCCTTGAAAAGTAATTAAGACTCTTTGTGAAGTTTATTTTCAAAAAATGGAACTTATTTGCAAACTATGTGTGCATTATATGACAATCTAAGTGAAAAGTGCAATTTACCCAAGATGAGGGGTTACATTGCAAATGTCACATGTTGAATGTATTCTAAGTGTTTTGATATCATGAAAGAGAATATTATTCTAAGTGGTGGCTTGTGCAAAGCCTAAATTCTAAGTGAGAACTTGTGTAAATAATGCTAAGTGCTTGATGCATCAATTGTGGTACAAATTTCAACATATACAAAATACAGGGTTAATGTGCAAATTACCACCTCTAGTATGTCCCTACTCCCTCTAGGTATCATTTAGAGGAGAGATAAAGAAGGGGGCGCCATAACTGAACCACCATTGAGGAATGGTACTCTTAACAAAGAAGAGACCAAGAAAATACATAAGTTGAGGGATATACACATGAGCCATATCGAGTTATGGATTAAGAAATGGGAGTCCCTATCGGCCATAGAGCCATGAAGAGGGTCTCCTATAGGTTTGTGGAGAGTTAGCTTTGCCTATGACGGGCAAGACATTTCAAAGAAAAGATATGAATCAGATTACAACTTATCTTGGAAAAGATGGAGACAAATATTATAAAATAGGTGGTGGAAGAAGACTTGCCCTAGAAGATAACTCAAAGAGCCGACCCTTGTTTTCTATTTTATCCTTAGACTTTTATTTTTGCATGAAAAAATAATAGTGGCATGCATGCAAGAGTATGTGTCGACCTTGCATGGCTAGGTGGCATGAAGTACCTTAAGTTAATGACACCTATGACACTCTTTTCTATAAACCTCAAGTATAAATACCTTGACCTTCACTTGTTGGTGAGATTTTTGGATTTTGGAAAGTGACCTTCCCTCTTGTATCATGCAACACCCCCTTGTGTCACCCATAGTGAGAAGAGTTGAGAGATAGAGCTTGATATCGACCAAGGAGAAGGGATATCAGCCAAATATGTTGAAGCAACCAAGTATGGTGATATCGCCCAATAGGGTTGGAGATATCGTGCAAAGCTAGGAGCTCAAGCATTGAAGCTTGGAGAAGGCTCATCTTCAACATTAGGATGTGAGAAGTTGAAGCTTGAAGCTTGGAAGTTGTTCATAAGGCGGGTTATATAACTTGGACCCTTCAATATTATTATCTTTTCTTTAATATTGTTCAAATTGTTGATTATTTGCATATTCAGAGTTCCTTTTATCAATTGATATAATCATGATTTTCAATAAGTAATTAGGATTGTTATCCATGATTTTGATTAGTTAGATAATGATCTTGAGATTGATGATGATGAAATCACCATTGGATAACCCGATATGGGTTGAGGACCCTTACAACCCGATATGGGTTGAAGGCTTGTGAAAACCGATATGGAGCCCGACATAGAGACTTGCCCGATATGAAGGTAGGTTATAATAAGCCCTATAAACGATATGGATATGGAGGATTCCTATCAATCACCTTGTACATGATACAAAGGTGAAGAATACCTTTGCCTGATATGGGTAAAACCCTAGATGAAGATATAGGAATTCAACATGTTAACTTGATACACCTTACCATGTTGAGATGAGTTGATGAGTAGCTAAGTGTTCTGCCTATTGTGCAACTATGGAAAAATAATAGAACCATTGAATTGGTTGAAGACAAAAGGAGGTTTGCCTAAGAGAGGTAAACCGATATGGTGCCCAATACCCTTGCCCGATATAAATGAGAACCCGATATACTTTTATCCTTTAAAAATCGATATACTTCCTTTACTTTGTGTCGAGTTAAAGAGCAATTTGATATTCACCTTTTTATGTTTTGAGTTCAAGGTTCTTATCAATGATAGGAACACGATATGATAGTTAACATGGGAACATGATATGGTAGCAAGGTACCACCTAATGTGGGTACCTGATATGGTGAACTCATGAGATAAAACAATATGATGTCTAGCCCAATATGTTATTTAGCATAGGTGAATCGATATGAGGGTTAACAGAGACACACGATATGGCAACATGATACTACCTAATATAGGTATACGATATGATGAAGTCCAAGATGATATCCAATGTGGGTACACTAAATGAGAAACCCTATATGAAATCTGATATGATAAACCCTAGATGAAATCCGATATGAGAAACCCTAGATGAGATCCGAAATGGGAAACCCAAGATGAAATCCAATATGGGAAACCCAAGATGAAAATTGATATGGTATTATTGGTATATACTTAACAATACTTGATGAGGCAACTCATGTGATGCCCGATATGATACTCGACACTTGAAGCCCGATATGATACACTCTCGACACTTGAAGCCCGATATGATACACTCTCGACACTTGAAGCCCGATATGATACACTCTTGACACTTGATGCCCGATATGGTGTACTCATGTACATGATATGAGAACCCAATACACCCTATACCCAATATGAGGATAATAGTCTAACCTATACATGGTATGAGGTTGACCTAAGATAAGAAAAGTTGAAGTGATACTTAACTCAACATGACTACATGATATGGTGATAAGGGATATGCCCTAAACCCGGTATGATGGTGTGATTTCTCCACATAATGAAATGAATATTTTTTATGATGATATATGCATTCTCAAGCATAATATAATAGTATTATCAATCATGCTACCCGATATGGTAGGCATGCTACAATCCATTAAAAATGTCTAAGTGATGTATGCAGTGTGATTAGTATTGAGATATAATGAGAGTAATATAATTTAATGATGTTAAGTTAATAGACCTTAAGAGGTGAATTAAGTAAGATTTAATCAATATCCTAATAAGGATAAGAGAGAAAGACTTTAATATGGGTGATAAATATGTGGAGAAGTGTGTATTGATACTCCTATGATGAATGGAGTATGAATTAGGGTTTGATTCTAGCCATTATGATCTTGAAATCCTTAATTGAGATAATCCTAACCCTAATAATGGGAAGGATGTACTTTCTTATATCACAGAGTGATGATGTAGATAATCCTAACCCTAAGCATGGGAAGGATGTATTTCTCACTAAAATTGATAAATGATATTATATGTTAATTTGGAATCTTTATCCTAAAGTGCACACTATACCTGAATCATGAAATGATGAACATCGCAAGATATGAGCTAAGATGTTCTATATTAATAGACTTAAATAAGTCTTGTAAGTTGTCTGGAATATTTGTATAACAAGTAGTCTAATGCCTTAAAGGATAAGTTGTTGCATAGAAAGAGGTGACAAGATGTTTTATGAACTATGAGAGCTATGTGAAATGCTTATACAACAAGTAAGATGAATACCTGGATCTGAGAACCTGGAGGTAATACTTACCTGTTACAGAGGTGACAATGCTATGTGGGGATCTAGGGGTTTGAATACCTAGATCCAGTGATCATGATGATAATGAAATCTTGAAACCCTAATCGATTAAATATAACCCTAATTCATTAGAGAGGATCTGTTCCTTAGTATTCTCATAGACATGTGTTTGAAATTGTTGATAATAAGATATAATAATCATGCAATTATCTTAAGACAATGAGCATGGCCAAGAAAGAGTTATGTTGCTATGTGATACAAATTCAATAAGCTATGTGGACTATGTGAATAAATACCCGGGTCTGATGACCTAGAGGTAATGATCATCTACTAAGTGGTGACAATACTCAATGATGAATTAAGGGTTGAATACCCAAGTATGATGATGATAAGAGATTGAGATTCTAAGTGATCTATGTGACTCAATAAATATGAAAGTATCTGATAGATGCAATTATGCTTTTTCCTTGTAGAAATTGTTATAATTCTTGCTTGTAACTTTATTGATGCTAAAAGATACAGTAATGCACTTAATTAAGCAAGATGAATATTATCATGTAGTTGCCCAGACCATAGATCCATTCAGTGTCAGCATTTGCTGAATGGTGAAACGAGTTTTACTCAGAACGCATATTTTTGAATATGTGATAAGGGGGCTAAGTGGACTCCCAAAGGGTGCTCAGTGGAATCCCTAAAAACATCAGGATGCTCAGTGGACACCCTGATAAAACTAAACCAGGATCGCTGAGTGGACATCTTGAAAATCCGAGAAAGCTAAGTGGATTTCTCCCGAAGAGAGTACATGCTACGACAATAACTCTATAGCGAAGATGTCGCTATACCCCGGCATAGCTAAATACAGTAGACACAAGATGTCATGCTAATACTAAGTGGTCTCGTACTGATCGAGACAAGGTGAGGTCTTGACAGCCAGCTCTGCCATTGACCTTGTATGGTACCGATTACGACTTACTAGTGGTCGGTTGGAGTATGAGCGGTATATCTCATCTCCTCTGGGCATAAGTATGGATGTGAACATGTAATCAACCATGTAGTGTATTTGTTTAAGGTCCAAATACGGAAACATTGGTTGATGCCTTATTACTTTTATACATCTTAGTTAAATAGATGTTATTCATGTTTCTTCATATTCTTTTGAAAAGTGAATAGATGATTTATTACTCTACCATAGATAGATGCACTATTTTAAGAAGAATGATCAATCTGCTCTGCTTATAACAAGTGATTAACCCTGCATATTGATATAAAAGAACCTCTGCTCAGTTTTTATACTGCTTAATCTTGATAATAATATAGTTGGCGGAGAGTTATATCTCTCGCTGGGACAATTGTCTCACCCCGTGGGATCCATAATTTTTAGGTGGACGTGTACGAGAAAGTAGAGACCATACTGCAGAAGAAGGACAACAGTCAGAACAGGAGTGACAACTTAGGTTGATGTACTGTCCGTCATGTCTTATAGATAGAAGTCCTATGTGTCGTCTCTGTACTCTCAGGTCCTTAGAAGATAGTTCTTAGTGGTTTTTTACGATCGATTTGAGATTTTATGTTACTAGTGTACATGTTAAAGTAAAGCAGTTGGTACTTGTTATTCTCAAGATGAAACGGTACAATGTATGCACAATATGAACCACATGTATATAAAGTTTTGGTTCTTTTGTAAGAAATCCCTGGAAGAGGATCTATGTGCAAAATGGTTTTAATTCTTAGTGATTTTTGTTAATTCTATTGTCTATGGTTATTCTTGATTATTACTGGTGATGGCTTGATTTGTAATCGGATCGTCACATGAATGCTTTGAGGCATGAAAGTACTCAGGTGTAAAGGTTCCTTCCATATGGATGTTTAATGCAAAGAGGTTTCAATTTTTTTTAGTGTTTTCTGCTAATAAGTTTGTTAATCTCTTTTCTGCAGTTTGTTTTGAGTTATCTCATTTCGCTATAGCGCGGGGCGTCACCGCGACACTATGCGTTTGATTTGACATCACATATCATGACCAATGAGATTCTACCACCTACCAACACACACTCTAGTCTTATGTGTTATGTTGTCTACAACTTCCACAATAACATCTGGCTAGGGACATAACAAGAATGTATATACTCTTATCATTCGTATGATCTCACTGCTCATCTCCTCAACCTAAAAACATATGTCATTGAGTAAGATCACTGTTTAGATATCTATTGTGTTATATCATTCTCTCATAATTGAACAAACATATAGACAAATATTACCTTTATTATTTATCAAATTGTTTACAAGATATGTCATTACAATCATCATATGATTGGCTCTTTGGGCATACACACCAACAAACATCAAACCTCAAAATTATGTCTAAAATCAAACCCATATTACACTCATTAGAAAAGTTGACGCTCCTAATTT